>JACBWW010000064.1:40137-147559 GCA_020086605.1 Lanius collurio | reverse complement strand
GGAACTTGTGTATGAACGGCTCGCGGCCGTCCGTGCGCGCCACCCCCGCGCGCGTGGTCGGCGCCGTTGCCGTGGCAGCGCGGCCGGCGCGGCGAGGCGGGCCCGGGGCCGTGAGGGGCTGGCCGGGGCCTGAGCGCGGTGAGCCGTGAGGGGACAGCGCCGGGAGGGAGCAGCGAGCCTGCCCCGGGGTGTCCGGTGGGAGCGCTGGGGCTGCTGCCGTGCTGTGCATGTCGGCCTTATCTACCTAAAACTTTGTTATTTGGGAGTTGGAGCCACACAACCTCACAACGCAGTGGTTTGGCTAAAAGCGTTGGAACCGCTGCTGCATTGGCAGCTCGTTTGATGTTTGTGCCACTTCTTGTGCCACCAACATCCCTAAATCAGCTGTAGGCCAGCGCAGGAATCCTGCATGACTATAAGGTGGTTCCTATCATTTACTCATTCCTCCATACTTAAAATCCTGGGGTGTGTTTTCTCTGCTCCTTAACTGGAGAAAATAGATACTCTCTTCTAGTTGGTGGTCATAAGTTCTGCAGAAGGATTTGCATAAACGCACTCAAAGCTGAGCCACCTTCATTAAAATTAATCATATGTCCAAGTGTCTCTGTGAGTAAGATGTGAAATGCTCAGCCATGTGGTAATAACTCATTCTAGATGACATGCAGAATTCACTGAATTCTAATAAATGGTAACAACAGTTGGGAACAGTTTGCTTTATATTGGAGAACTCCACAAGATTCAAGAGCAAATAGTGTTTGTTGGAGTTGTGCCCAAGTCATTTGGGATGAAGGCATTGTCTAAGTGGATAAACTATGTTCAGAAGGTTTGTTTTATTACTGAGCTGATTGTTATTAAAAAAAAAAAAAGGCAGACTCCTTGCTTTTTGCTGAGATTTATTGTAGTTGATACCCAAAATGTGTAACTAGCACAGAGGTGTGTGGTTGTATCCAGTTATTTCACATGCATTAAGTATGGACTGAATGCTGTGAATTCACCTCCAGAGATAGTCACCACTGCTGCAAACTGTTGGAGATTTGATGTGTAAAACATATCATTCTTTTTATCAGCCTGGTCATTTGGAAAGAACTGCCGGCATGGAAGATCATGAGACCAGTTATAGTGAGGGAGAACAGCAAATATCTCCTCTAGTGTTTCTAGAAGGAAGAGAAAAAGAGGAGGAAGAAAAGAGAGAAGGAGAGGACGAAGAAGAAAGAGAAGAAGAGGAGGAAAAAGAAAGAGAAGAAGGAGGAGGAGGAGAAGAGGAAGAACAAGAAGGAGAAAAAGAGGAAGGAGAGGAAGGAGAAGAGGAAGAAGAAGAAAGAGAAGAAGAGGAGGAAAAAGAAAGAGAAGAAGAGGAAGAAGAAAAAAGACAAGAAGAGGAAGAAAAAGAAGATGCAGCTGGTCAGCTCCCTGGCGTGGAAGAAGACTGGCAAGGTGAAAATGAATTGTTTTGATAACTCACAAAAAACTGACAACAATGTAAACTTATTGTAAGATAAACATGGTAGATTGTTGGCCAGAACCTGACAATGCATTATCCTCCCTTGTCCCCCTCCCTGTTCTTTCTGGGATTTTCCCACATAAGTGGGATTCTTGGTGATACTTCCACATGAAGGCAGAGAACATTCTCCTGTTTATTTGCAGGTGTACAATAGTCCTGTGTGCTTTGCCATATGAAATTTTTAATGTATGCTGCACTAATGCTATAAAATGTCATCTCTGATTCTCCATGCTGTGACTTGACAGCAAGTATAGAAAGCTTTGCATTTTAAAATTCACAGTGTCTTTATTAAGCTGTTGTTTCAATATCTGCTAGAATATGAGCTGGAAGAAGAGTTGCCTGGTGTTGGTGAGATGGAAAACAAGGACACTTCTGAAGATGTTGGAGACCAGTCTGATTCTAGCATGTAAATACCTTGTTCCAGTTCAAACTGGAATTTCCTCTGTGGTGTGGAGTGACCAGCTGTGTATGACATGTCTTAAACTAGTTTAAAATGTTCCTGTTAAAATTGTAAACTATTGTTCATGAGCACTAAAACTGCAAACCCAAGGTGGGATCAAGAGGAGCCACAGGCATTTCAAAAACAGACACATCATTAGTGCATTAAATGAGGGTATAAATTTTCAACTTTAGATATCCAGGTCTGAAAATCCTGGCTTAAGTCCATGCATGCAAACTTCCTGTGCAGTTTGTGTTTATAATTTTTTATAATGTTTATCATTATTTATAATGTAACAGTTCTGCTAGAATAAAACAGCAAGAATGGAAGGATGTCATACAAACTTCACATAATGACAATTTCTCGTTATGTTTCTTTGTTGATTGTGTGTTCCAATTCAAAGGCAAAGCTCAGAACACTGTTTGGGCAACATTGGTAACATTCAGCCTTTGAAGTCTGCAGACAAAATTCGCATATGGACCTCACAGAGGAACCTCCAATTGCTAGATGACATCATTTGGGAAAAGGAACTGGCAGTCCAACAAACCAGGTTAGTGTTTAAGCAAACATAATCCATCAGCACAAATCAGCAAATACTGAGATACTGTACCAGTCTTAAATACTTGAGTTTAGAGAACTGTATATCTGACAGGAATCCTGGCTGTGAATCTTGCCCCCAAAAAGCAGAGTTTCACTGGGGAGAGAAAGGCATCTAGAAAATATAAATGATGTGTTTGTTTCTTGCAGTGACACGCTGAATGCCTGTCGGCTGCGGAGCAAGATGCTGGCAAAGCAGCTGGATCATGTAGACATGGAAATAGAGAGAGAGGAGGAGGCTGGCAATGTGTAGGTAGAGAGTATTTCTGGATACCAAGGATTACAGGCATCCACTATGTTCATCTGTGTGTAATTAATGAGATAAGAGCAGAAAGAGGTGGAAACTTGGGAATAGGTAGGAAAGAGGCATATATTTTAAAATGTAACAACAGGTATTAAATCAGCCTAGCCCACTGCTGTCAGTTATGTCTGTCAGGGTCTCAGTTTTCTATTCATTCTGATGAATCAAGGTGCTGTGGCACTCCTGGAGGTCATGGCTTTGCTTCTGGTGATTACTCAGTCAGGATTTACATATATGTGTGTGCACATACTTTTATAAATACACACATACATGCGCCATTTCTTTCTTGTGTTGTTCTGGAATGCAGGAATGCCTTTCAGGAGTAGCTCTGCATACAGGAGCTGCTCTGAAACACTTGTGCTATCAAGTGGGAGGCAATTTACTGTACTCTTCACATTTGGTTTAAATAGAAAGCAGTGGGTGGCTTGTGTACCAGGAGCCAGAGGCTTGTGAACAAACTTCGCAGCTGCATTTCTAACCTGTGGTAATCTCCAGGTTAGAGCAGCAATGAATGAGAGAGGGAAGGCAGGTTAACTGCCAGAATGGGAGAGCTGCTTAAACAAAACTGATGAGTTGATGCAAATGAACCTCCTGAGGTAGTGCAAGTGGGATCTCAGAGACAGTAACAAAACCCAGCAAAGACAGAAAAGCAGTGTAGTGTTTATCCTTATCACATGGAGAGCTCCAGATATGTAAGAAATAGCAATTCTCCCAATCTCTTACATTGAGCAAGTGACTAGTGGAGTGTGAAGACTTGATAGATTTTTGGCTTATGAAGTTCAAAGTCATTGTGTTTTAGCAATAATGCAAATCCTGGCTGCCATTAGCACCACCAATGCCAATACAGAAATGTTGAAGTTAGAGGAATAACTTCAGGTAGAAGATCCAATTTTCATTTAGAGGATGGGAGTCTATGTTGAGTATAGTCAGGCCACTGTCTGTGGATCCTGTAGTACACTGTCTGCTAGTTTTCCTGGGGAGAGAAGGAAAATAACTGTGTGGGAATGCTGCAGTTGTAGGCTAAGTCTATGGAATATTGTAATACCATTTCAAGAGCAGAATCAGTCTAGGTTCTCTAGGTTCACCTACGCTTATCTTCATGAATAATACTACTTTTATCAGTCTGAGAAATGAATAGTTGCATTCAGCTACTGGTCAGTGCTTTTGAAATTCTCATCTGGTTCAGTGTGTAAGAACTTAAAGAAAGCTCTGCCTCTAGAATAGACATGTAGAAGGTTAAACAAGAGGCTGCATAAATTGCTGGGATTCTAATGAATAAATTTGAGCCTTAGAGCCATGCTTTATTCTTGCTGATCTTGCAAGGGGGGCTGTGTTCAAGTTTCTTTCTGTTTCTCTCAAACGTTACCAGCGCAGCCGTGTCTCGCCTGCAGGCCGTGAGCAGCCGATTGTGCACTGAACTGGAGAGGGAAAAGGAGCTGGAGCTGAGAACTGCTTTGACACTAAAACAAAACTTGTAAGTGAGGGAATGAAAAAAGTGTGAAGGGAATCAATCTTTATTGCATTCTTCATATGCTGTTGGATGGATTCAAAAGTTAGTCAATACAGAAATTGCTTGTAAATACTGAAGTAAATAATTTGAAAGCAACATTTAGCCTGCACTGTTCATTCCTTACAAAGCTGGGTGCTGTGGATCAGAACCCAAGTTAGTTTTGCACATATAAATAAAGTTTTGATTTTATTATGAGAGGTTCATAATTTGTGACCTAAACAGGTCTCATTTGAAATGTAAAATAAGCTAGACTAAAGTAAATCTGTCTGTGCATGAGCATAAATACTTGTAATTTATGCCTCTTAGTGCTTTTATAGGGCATACAGGAAAGGATAGAAAATGAGCATGATGGAGACTTTGTAGCAGTACTGTGTATTTTTATGCCATGCTAATATAGCTGCTTGTAATTGATTGTTCACACATAACAAATTACTTCTTTATAGCAGACAGAGTAAAACTGTCTTTTGCAGAAGGCAACAGGTGAGTGTGTTTATATTCTGGTACCACAGGTACATCACAGTACATCAAAGGAGGAACACAGGCACGAGCTTCTAGCTGTGATTAGCCAAGTGGTTAACCAGGATACAGTGTGTTCTGCTGCAGTGTTGTGTAATAGCTTTAAAATGCTTGACTTGTTTATTGTGTGATTAGCAATGCACAGATTATTGTACTCAGCCCTATCATATCTGGTTCTTTCAGCAAAGCACAGGAGAATAAAAGCTATGGCCTGTCCCTCAAGTTATTTACTGTTGAAGGAAAAGCTATTTTTAGAATTCTTCTTGGTTTTCATATTTTCTTCTGAGTAAATGGGAGAAACACAACCTTGGGATTTATTTTTTTTACCCTTTTTTTGACCAATGTTTTTGATGTCTTTAGAAGGGACATGTTATTAAATATGAGCCTTAGTCTGGAACACCCATGTCAGTAAAAGGGTTTGATTCAAAATGTGCTTTAAAATAATAAAAGAAAACATAGCTACATGTTTATTTTCTCCATTGAGCTTTGCCTACTCAATCTATCACCTTAAAGTGAAAGAATATCAGTATTTCAGTGAAAACAACTCATGCTTTGTTTTAAAGGGTTGAGATGTGGCAGATAAAAACTGAGCAGGGAAAATACAACATTCTCCATGATCAACTTCAAAAAGATGAGGAGGAGCTACAGATGCAATACCAGGAGGAAAGAGAAGTGAGGGTTTGGAAGGAAAAAATGACAGCCCTGCAAGCAGAAGGAAGGCGTCGGACTGAAGAGAAGTAAGAGCCTCTAAGTCAGAGCCTGCTGCCTTTCTAGTTTTGTTGTCAGCCAATTCACTACTGCAGGTAGTTCAAACACTGGTGCTGCTGTGTGTCTTAGCTGGGTGTGCTTCAGGAATATTTGATGAGGAAATGGAATTAAAATAAGAATTGGCCACTGCCTTGCACTTATGCAGGTAAAGATTCTGATCTATGAGAATAAACTCGTTAATGGGAAAAAAACCTACAAATGCAGGGTTTTTTGTCATAGGAGATGAGGTTTATTGGGTCAGACTAACTGCATGTGTCTGCAGTGTTGTTGGCCACCAGGACCTTCTGGATTTATGGCCAAGTCCATTGAGATTTCCTGGAGAGAAGGCAGACACCAGCATGTCAGTTTGTGGCTTTTGTGAATTTTATTACTTTGTCTGTAATGTGGGGGATGTGGGGAGCAGACAAACGTCCTCATTTGAGCACATATTAATAAACTCCTCAACCCCACCCTGAGGTCTCATTGTGTTGGAATCAAGTTCTCCTTAGTCCTGCTGCAACTGTTGGTTTGTCTGTGTTTTGCAGAAGAGAGGAGGAAGCCCAGAGAGAACGTGAAGAAAGAAAGAAAAAAATCCTCGAGGATGCCAAAAGGAACCATGAGAAAGCAGTCTGCTTCCTGAGACAAAGCATGGCAAGGTGGGGCTTCACTTATTTCCTGTTGTACATCCTCTGCTGGGCAAGACTTTATCATCCAGTCTTGGAAAAATAATGATTTTTCTGCATGGTGTGTCTTCTGTTGCACCTGGAAATCTTGTGACATGTGCAGTGCAGCATTGAGATCTCAGAGGGCACAAAAGGACCTGGAAAGAAGAAAATCCACTCACTGTCCTAGCATGGCCACCAGATTCCCTGGAGCTGAAGGGATGGTCTTTGTCATGAGGGCTCTGACCCTTGAGGCATTAATAATGAAGCATTTTGTATTTGTGTGTGTCATTAACTGAAGTAGCATAACTAAAATCCAGGTTTGAAACCTGTCCTGTGCCATTCAGTGTCCCCTCAGAAATGTGGTGAAAAACCGTCAGTCAGGTCAATGGGTTGATGAGCTATTTTTTTGTGCTCATGCTGTGGTTGATTTTAAATTAAATGTTCTTTCATAAGTTTATGTTTATGTTATTACTCTGATGTTGAATTATTTTGCTGCTGAAGAAACAGAACATTTGTTACTTATTTTTACAGATATACAAATATATGCTAATATACAAATATTAGGACTTAATTGTAAAATGATGGAAGTAATTGTACTGTTCCTGTGCTGGTTTATTTTTATTAGATGGTATGTACAAACTGATGATAATTAAGAAAAATGAAATCAAATAGAATTTTTTTCTTGACAAACATATCAATCTTAATTTTTTTCCTAGTTTTCCACTGTATTATCTGGAATATTCCCATGTTTGATTCCTGCCCATGTATTTCCAGCTTGTAGAGTTTTTAGGGTTTATTTTTAGTGTGGGTACATGTGCTTGGCTTGAAAAGTTTGCTACATAATGTTTCGGTATTGGTTACATGAGCAACACCTGAATTCTTTATTTTAGCAGCCAGTCATATGTCATAACATGAAACACATTCTTCATATCCAAAATTGAAAAAAAATTAAAGTTGTTGAGCAAAATATTTGAAAACCTGCTGGCACTTGGAGCTCAAGCAGTGCCGTGTTTGGAAGAGTGTCCAACTGTTCCCCTGTGCCCACAGCCAGTGCCCACCAAACAGGGCTTTACAGCAGCAATGCCTGGGGACATTGGCAATTACTCCTTATCAGCTCAGACATTCTAATACCAAGAGCTTTCCAGGATGTGAGCCTGAAAGATTTTACTTTGCTTACAGAATTCATGAAAAAAATGCAAAGGAAGAAGTGAAAGCTCAGGAGCATATGGAGAGAAGGATCCAAGCTGTGCTTTCCCTGAAAACCAGCATCGCTTCCAACAGGGTACTGCTGCTGGGCTGGGCTGGGAATGAAGTCACTGACTTGGGAGGCTGTTGGGTTCTAGTGCAAGTCATGTCAGTTTTCCTTGCAGAACTGTGTGGTGATTTTTGAGCAGATCACTGGCCAAATCTCTTGAAACTGAGGACAGTTTAACTCCTGGAGGGATGGCATGAGATCTGTGTGGGCAGGTTTTGACACTTCTGCTGATGTAGTTTATTCTGTCAACAGTCTAGTTGTTCTGGGAGGGGAAGTCTCTGGGAAATAATGCATACTAAAATAAGTTCTCTGGAAGTTCAGCCAGAAGGATTTCCAGTTATTTGGATCCCAATGCAGAAATATTCCACACGGAGAAAACATATGGGAGAAAAACAGTTATTTAAGAATTTAAATAGTATAAATTAGGAATTTCTGAGCTATGCTGCTTTGCTCTTCTATTTATGTTCTGTAGAATCTGAGGGAATGATCTTAATTTAATCCTGATTTGTTTAGAACTGTTATCTTTTCCCATTCCTTCACTGAGCAGCATTGCAGGGGCAGGCTGGAAGGGTAGAGAAGTAGCCTGGACCTAGTCAGGGGTTTCTGCATCTCAGCCCTCCCTGACTACAGAGAATATTACAAACAATACCTTCTACTTCAGAGACATCCACCACAAATGTATACTTGTATAAGGGGACCAACATTAGATTCTCTGGTTTATATTCTTTAATATGTTCATCAAATATGTAACTGGTTTGTGTGACTCTCATAGGAAAGGCTCCAAACTCTCCAGATTTTGAACAAAGCAAAGGCCTTGGAGGCAAAGAAGGAGGAGATGAAAATAAGGGAAGCCATCCTAGCAGAAGGAGGCAATGTTACCAGAGAAATTTTTCTCCATAAACGACAGCAAGAGCATGAAAAAAAGCAACAGTAAGTGTCATATCCATATCAAACTCTGCCTGCTCCGTGGTGCTTATTCAGGAATGTACTGGAGCTCAGTCAGATCCTGAAGGCAGAACATCTCTGATGGTGCCTGGAGGGAGTGAACTCCCTCTCCCACTCTGTGTGTGACACTTGCACAGTCTGTTCTTGGTGCCCTGAACTCCTGCCTTGGGGCATTCAGAGCACCAGAGCTCTCTGGGTGTTCCACGATCAACTCCTCCAGAAAGGAAGTTCAGTGACCCTACACTTGAAACCCAAAGTAACTGTCCTTCTTCCTCCCCTGAACACTGTGAAAGTCTGTATCAGCCTTCTAAAACCCTGTAGCTGAGTATATTTAGTCTGCAAAAATGTATAAACAGCCTCTGAATCATTTGGTGTCTTGGCACAAATTACCACTGAATCCAACTTAAAGACTTGCTATTTAGCTTAAAGGCTTCAAGGGAACGGGGTTGTAGTTAATATTATTGGTAAACAACCATGGTTGGGTTAATATTTCTTACAACTTTGGATTACAGAGCTTTTAGAGAACTGCAGAAATCAAGAAAAATGGAGATTGTGTCTCGAATTTTGCAAGAAAAAGCTTCTATTCATAAGCAAAAAAAAAGTCAGTCCCCTACTAAGGCAATTAAGGCTCGTGGTAAACTTGAGGGTCCTTTCCTGCAGAGACAGGAAGCCTGGCAGAGCGAGGAGACCTGCAAACATGCAGATGGAGAAGTGCCACAGGTAATCAGAGGCCTGGGAATGAACTCTCTTTAGATTTTTTCATTTTGTTTTGTTAAAGATGCAGGTCACTGAATTCTGTTTAAAAATAGCACAGTTTGCAACCAAAGATGAGACAGTACAGAGCAAGTGGAGAGTAATTCCCCCATCAGATCTCTTAATGTATGTTAGTTACCTTTTTCTTGAAGGAATTATAGTAACTTTTAACATAAGAATTTGTCTGTATTTAATGTTTTAAGAGGGAATTGATCTAAGTTGTTATCTTTGACCTCTGAGCTTTAAAACCTGTCATTTCTGTCTTACAAGATCTCCTCAGAAACTGGTAACTGTTGAAGTAACTGTTCTCCAGTAATTTTTAGCTGTATCTTCAAAACTTGTGTTCTTTCACCAAAGCCATGGCGTTCCCCATCAGTTTGTTCCTTGGCTGGGGAGGGAACTGCTCCCCAGGGAGAGAGTTCTGAGAACAGACCCCACGATGTGCTCTGGGAAAGTGATGATGGGGACACAGAGAGGGACCAGACCCTCCTAGTACCGGAGTTCCCAGGACTTTGGAGTCGACAATATGACTTGCACAAGGTAAATGTTTTGATATCTCTTGTTAGAAACAGAAAAGAACCTTGCTTAAAACCAATAATTGTGTATTTTGCAGTTAAAATGCAGCCTTTTTGTTATTACATAGATACAGAAATTCAGATGTGAGAATATCATCAGTCATTGCTGTTTAACACTGTTCTGGAGGAGTTAGTTCTCTCAAAGAGAAAACAACACTTCAGGTTTAGTTCAGAAATCTGTAAAGACATAAATCACATAATGTTTAATGTTTGAGTTTAAAAAAACTTCAGAATTGATCAAAAAGAAGTGTCAGTCCATATTCCTATGAGAAGCAGTGGACCATGACTGAAACATTCCAGTGAAGTCAGCTGAATTTTTTTCTCAGTGTTTAAGAAGTTGAAGGGGTAAAAACCTCTTAAAGTGTAGAAAAGCTAATTGTGCCATGAAAAACATGATGTCATAGTGTTGGGTGATGATAAGCTGCAGAACAGACAGCTGAGAATCCCTTAAATTCTTCATGTTGAGGTTGGGAGGCTGAGTTTGACTGGAGAGAGCCAGGAAAAGGCTGGCCGGGTGCTGGAATATTCCATTTGCAGATTTTTCTACTGGAGCTGCAGATTCTGTGTTCACACACAGCCCTGGTGGTCTTTCTGCACCTTCCTTATCAGGTACCTAAAGCAGAAGATCCAACCCAGCTGGCTATAAGGGCAATGAGAAAAAAAACAGCTGAGAAAAAAATGGAGGAAGTCCAAACTGTAATTGTTCACAAGCAAACTGTGCCTGGTCGGGAACACAAGGGCTGTGCTTTCCACAGCAAACCCAGCTGCATTCATTTCAAGGTCAGTGGCCATTCTGCATGGAACTGTAGAGATGGATCTGCTGTAGGTACATCCCAATGTCTTGATCAAACTTCTGTTGCAGCCTTTATTAGGTCTGTAGTGAAATTTGAAACAGCTCTTGGCTTTTTCTCAAACAATCTCTTAGTTAAGTGATAGATTAAATAAACTAGTTAGTTTACTGTGTAAATTATAAAATACTTCCTTTACTTTGGGGAGTTTGAATACTGTCAGAAAGGTGAGAAGATGATGAAACCTCCTGTTGCACTGTGTTGTGTGTTTTTTAAAGGGCAGCATGACTTGTAGTTGTTTATTGTTTGTAAATACATTATTACTGTAAAACAATGTCCTTAAAGAAGTGGTGACTCCCATGCAGTTGAATTTCAGTTAGTTAACACAAGTGTTAATAACTCTATTGGACCATGAACATGACATCATGTCTCTGACATTCTCCTGGTATGTTTGGCATTCCAAGGATTTTGATGTTGGTCAAATCTACAAAAAGAAGATAGTTTTGACAAATGCATCCTTCAGTGTTAATTACTGCAGGCTGGTGGGAATCAGTGAATGTCTCAAGGACTTCATCAGTGTTCAGTAAGTAAATTAATTGCAGACTTGTTTTACCTTTGTACCACAACAAGAGCTGGAACCCAATTCTGCAGCAATTGAAATTCCTGCTTGTTGTGGGTTAACCCTGCAGGCAGAGAAACTCCCCAGAGCAGCTCCTCACTCCCTCCTCAGTGGGATGGGGAAGAGAACTGGGGGGGAAAAGTCAAACTTGTGGGTTGACATAAACACAGTATAATTTGACAGAAAAGGAAGGGGAAAAGCTGATGAAATAAAGGAAATCAATCTCAGAGCAAAGAGCACTTAAATTGCAATCCTGTGATCTTTCCCATCGATCTCTTCCTGTAATCCTGCTGACAGGTTATGTAATGAAGCGCTGTGTCTAGCTGGGAGATTGCAAATTAATCTCAGTTTAACTATATTGATGATTTTATCTCACTTTTTATAAATAAACAAAAGGAGATATCCACCAAATGTTTCTTTTTAAGAACTCAGACACCAGGTCTGAGCCTTTAAATATATAAAAGGCGAGTTGTGAAAAGTAGTGAAAAGTAGTATTTCTCTAAAAAATGAAGTTATGGAAAGAATTTGTCTACCTGGAATTCTGTGAAACAAATAAAAAAAATATTTTAGGCTAGCCTAAAAGTGAAAAAATGCTAAAGCTCCTGTGAGTAAGTGAAGCTTATGGACAAATAGGAGACATGGAAGTGAATTCCTTTGGCTTACAGAGGAAGTTCAGCTTTAAACCCTTATGGCTGACCTGGAGAAGCCCTCTGTGGGACAGTTTAAGCTCACCCCAGTGAGTAAACAAGTTGTTTCACCACTGTGAGTGATTTCATACTCCAGAGCTCCTTTCCCAGCTCACTGCCCGCTGCACTTGTAGGGATAAACCACACATGGAATTTCTGGCTCATCTGATAAGGACAGGGTGGTCCAAGGTGAAGCCATTCCTTGCCCACTCTGTCCCCACAAGAGTCCACAGGAATGTGAACAGAGAGTTCTTGACTGAACAGCATCCCTTGGGAGCTGTAAAGTCTGGATCCAGCTGCTGTGGGTGGATTGGGAAAGGTGTGGGGCACTTCCTTCCCACACTGCTGGAGATGGGTCATTGACCAGGACAGCACAGAGCCCTTCAGCTCCTAAACCTGTTCTGGGGCTTCACTCAATGTGTAGCTTGTGGTTGTTTCAAAATCACGTGTGTGGATTTAATTTTGACCCACTTACACGTGTTTAATTTTTGTGACAAAGCCTGAAGCTGCTAATCCGACAAAATGAGGGTTTCCTGCTCTCAAATATTGATTTTTTTTTTCTCATTTAGTGTGCTGGACAATTGCATATGGTAAATCACACCTCTGGTTTGTGACCAAAAATTAAACAATGCTTTTTGAAAGGCCTAAGTCTTTCCTTGCTGTAATTGCCTTTCAAAGTAGTCTGCAAATAGAAATGAAACATCAAGAGTTGTGAATGATTTTTCAATGTCTGATGAATTAATTAACTTTTTAAAAATAAATTGGTTACTCATACATTTGCCAGCTGGATAGCTAGCAAAAATAATCTAAGATTTTATTCTCCATTGTCATATCATTAATAATTTGACCAGCAGAGCACAGACCTGTGGACACTGATCCTACACTATATAAAGCTTATCTCAGGTAGAACCAGACATAAATTGTTTGTTACAACATAGTTTTGCCAGGTATTTTGAAAACACCCAGGACATCTACACTGTCATGGTGTCACTGTCCTTGAAATCAGTGCACAGGTATTTACAGACATAACACCTGAGAGCTGTTGTCAGTGACAGGCACTATATTTGCTGATAAAAAGCTTTATTCTAGTGGTTAAAATGAGCATTTTTACACCCCATGCAATGGGAGCCTCTCCTTAGCAGAGTGGTTCTGTGTGGGTTTGTGTGCTTGGCAGTTTGTGCTTTAAATCAGAACTATTTTATCAAGGTAACATTTGAAATAAAGAACCATTCCTTAAAGTCTTTGTCAGGAGACACTGCCAGGGATCTGTTCAGAAGGTCAGGATACAGGTGCTTACTGCCTGTCCACATTTTAAGCTCCTGAATTGTTTCCCCTTTTGAAAATGTTTCATCTTGCTTTAGCTTGAGTTTAATTTTGTTTTGATAAAACTGTGACGGGCGAGTGTGTTCTGTGTCTCACTTGGCTTTCAGGGCTCCCATGGCTGACAACACTTCCTTATCTCCTCTGGCTCCTCTGCCAGGCAGAGCAGGGCTCCAGGAGTGCCTCAGTAATTTCATTTACAGTGCAGCTGTGAGATGTCTTGTCTTCTGATGGGCATTTTCCTTGCCTCACACAGACCATGAAATGAGTGGCAGATTCTATTCAAGATAATTTTGATACAGCTGGCAGCAAGCAGCACTTTCTCTAATCATCTGCAGCTCCCTCCTTGGGTTTTTCCTCTTAATTTTGTGTTTGGGCAGGGGAGATGTTACAGAGCAACATTAAAATGGATAATGGGAGAAGTTGCTTCCTAATTATCTGACTGGGCAGTTCAACCTGGACTTGCTGATTTTGAACCTCAGCTTCACCACCTTGGCTACAGTCCCTGTCTTGCCTTTTAAAAGCACTTGAAGTCTTTCTGAATAAAACCTTCAGAAACAAACAGCCTTTGTTGTTTCCCAGTTGCAGCAGGGTTCTGTAGCCTTTCATTAATCTGTCACTCATTCTGACTTTTCTGATAATTAGTCCAAGTGAGGGGGGATAAAAAATATGCCATTGTTACCAGAGCAAGAGCTGGGTGTTCCCTCCACAGCTTTAATTGAAGTTTCATGTTAATTATCTCCACAGTTTTGACCCACCTGGCAAAGTGTTTTCTGGGATGTCCTGTGAATTCCTGGTAACATTTAAGCCAATGGTAAGTGTGCTGTGAGGAGAATCCTAGTATAGGCTGCTAGACTGATTAAAAACATCATAATTAAATTTCTTAGCTGCTGACAAGGAAGCTACATTTTTAGAACTACTGTTGTAGCTGTGTGCGTGTTCAAGCTCTGATAAATTGTATTAAGGCAGATTCTGAGGGCATGTTTGGGAAAATGCCTCCAAATGAGAGCAGGTTTCCAAGTATTTGTGATATTGCCCAACTAAAGTTAACCAGGCTGCCCCAAAGTCTGTTTTAAAGGAGAAACATAGAATCAGTAAAGATGCATTTTAACATGGTACTCAAAGAATGAGTGAAAATATTTTTCATTTGGGTTTTTTTCTTCTGTTTTCTAGATAAATGAAGGGCTGGAAGGAGAAGTCATGTTTATGGCCCAGACAGGTTCTTTTTCTGTTCCACTGAAATGTACAGTCAAGACGTGCATTGTAAGGGACTTCTTTTAAGCATGTGGATAATATAATTATTATTATAAAAAGCGGATGCTCATTTAATTGACATTAGTGCTATGTAGGCCAGTGGTAATTAATGGTTTATCTTCTCACAGCTGGCTCTGGATAAAGAGCTCATTGACTTTGGCAGCCTTGTGGTGGGAGAGACAATTTCACAGACCATCAGCCTGACAAACAGCGGGGCTTTGGGAACCACATTCAAAGTTCAGACGTCAGCAGGTGCCACAAGTACCCTCAGAGCAACAGTAAAATCTGCTCCTGCAAGAGTGGTGGGTTCAAAAGCACTTCCCTAAAGGAATAGAAATGTTCTGCTTTGGGAAGTGTGGTGGAGTTGCAGAGTCACAGAGCAGCTTAGGTCAGAAGGGACTTGGGAAGATCCTCTGGTGCAACCTTTAGGACATTTGGGTTGTTATAATCTGCTAGACTGAAACATTAGAAGATAAAATTAAAAACAATTATTTTGTGAGGAGTGGGGAAACCAACAATGCTGATTTTTAAAGTACTTTATGCCACGATTCCTATGTTTTCCACATTATGACAATTAGGAGAAAATACTTCAATTAAAAGAGGAGATTCTGACAGAGTCATTAAAATCTCAACTCCTGCAAGTCAGAAACATGTGAACTGGTGCAAAACTAGCAATAAAGTGAGGGGTGTGATAAAGGGAGGGCTGGTTGCAGCAGACTTAGTTTTGACATAGAACTGCCTGTGTTTCCACTAGAAAAATGTGGGTTCTGCTAATTTTAAAGTAACTGGCATTACACTGCATTGCTCCTGTTTCATTATTTACCTGTTTGGAGCAACCAGCAAAAATTCAATCTGCTCATTGACAGAGGTCTAGTAGAATGTGCAGTTCTTGGAAAGTGCAACACATTTCTCAATTTATAACGTGGAACTGTTGCAAGAAAGCACAAGTCTGATTCACATGAAACTTTTGCTGGATAGAACTGGAGCTGGTGCAAGGCAGAGGAACAGCCATGGGAGAAAATCCTTTTCTGTGTTTCCTGATAGGTCACTCAACATTCCAGTGCCTGGGACCCTGAAGAGGAAGGCAATGTGAGTTCAGTGGCATCTGGGGATCAAAACAAGGACAAGACTTGTGTTAAGCCCAATGAGGAGGTGACACCCTGTGCAGCCCAGGAGCCCAAGAGCAGCAGTGCCATGGGTGAGGTGATGCTTTGGAACATGGCCCTGTACTTCCCCAGGCCAAGTTTCATCCATCTGTAGTCTCCTGTAATGAACTGTGCAATTCAGTTTGCAAAGTTACTCAGTAAATTAAGTAGCTCATCACTACAGGAGTAGTGTTATATTTCTTTGTATGCTGCCTCACAGAAAATGACTAAAAATAATGTCCTGACACCATTATATCAAAAGCAGCAGAGAACCTCACTGCTTATTAGTGATCAACAATTCAGTCTCAGAAGAACACAGAACCCAACCAGCTTCAGAAATTGCAAAATTGTTAACATCATCCTTGTCTCAGCAACTGAATCCCCACTTCTCAGAATAGCAATCCACATGACAGGTTTATTTTTATAGTCTGTAATTCTAGGAACAAGGAAGCAGAAAGATGAACCTCCTCAGACATTTTCCATCTCATTCCTAATGTTTACTATGTGCTTAATAAAATCCAGTCTTATAGAAGAAAGACTTCCTTAATTGCTTTCTTATATATGTTCTTTAACATTTCTTCCCAATATTGATCATTCCAGCTTCAGGAAGTTGAAAGTTCCACCAAAAGGTCATGAGTGGTTTTTACAGGTCCTTCTGGCTGCACTATCCCACTGAAATTGCTCTTGAAGCCCAACCCCACTTCCAGCTGAGTCTGAATTTTGGATGTGCCAATCTCCAATACAGACCTTGTCCCAATGAACCTTTAATGTTGGTACTCAGTAGTGGAAGGCTCAGATGTCTCAGGTAGAATTCCAAACTAGACTAAAGCTAGGATGGCCAAAAGAATATTTCCTTCTAGACATTCTAATTTTCCTATCACTGCCATACATGCCTGGATTTGCAATATTGACCCAAATTAATGTACTTGTGCATTGTTGGATTTTTTTTTTTTTTTTGATGGACACATCCAGCATTTTGTTGTGTTTTGTATTTGTTTCTTTCCCCAGAACAACTTGGTCAAGGAGAATTAAATACCAGATCAGATCTGGACACAGACAATGCAGATAATTTAGTGGAACTTTCTCCCAAAGAAATACCAGTTGAAATTATGCTTGGAAAGGTAATGAATGTCGTAAAATCCAGTCAGATTTTACTGGGTTGAGCCTACATCAAATAAATTGCTCTGGTGAGAAATGCTTAAGTACATGGTCATTCTGAGCCCACTGGACATCACTGTATCACAGTTAATTCTTAAAATGAAATCACAGCACACTTTTCCCCTTTCCTTTGATCTGTAGACATATTTGAGCTGAAAGATTCTGTGCACATTCCCATTTCCCACAGTTTAACTCTTTTTTTCTTCTATATGGTTCTGTGGTTAAACAAGGTCTGGTGACAACACACAAGGAGGTGCAGGAAGAATATCTGGTAAATGTCAGATTTGAGCCATAGTAATGTTTTGATTTTTCCTGTGCGTAGTGAATTCAATTTAGTTACAAACCAGGTGTAGTAGAGTGTGTGTATAGTGAGTATGCACAGCCTCTTTATTGCAATGCAATTTCTAGTGTTTCTTTGTTGTTGTTCAGGTAACTGAGGGCGAGATTGGACCCTTCAGCTCAGTGAAAATCCCAGTCCTGTTTGTCCCAGCTGTCCCTGGAGACGTGAGGGCAGAGTTTGTGATTGTGTTTGACAACCCAGACTGCAAACCAGTGAGTGACATGCTTCAAAACATGTGTGAAATAGTTTAAAATCTCTGATTTGTGCTTTTCTCAAGAATTATGTATTAGGTAGTTTGATGGGAGGTAACTTTCTAAGTCATAGCTCTTATTTCTGATGCAGGATGTTTATTAAACCTGCTCATTCTCTTAAATTTCTATTCAAATAATCCTGATATTCCCATTTTATCAGACATCATATTGGAAAACATCTCATGTCCTGGAAACAAATGTGGAAGTATTCTCCCTTATTCCCAACCCACATAGTTTATTTTCTTTCTGATCTATCAGAATTGGAATTATTTAGCAGGCAGTAGTGAACCTGATGTGTGTGAAAGCTGGAAGAGATGACAACTTTAGTTACCACTTCAGCATATTGTGATTCTAAATTTTATTGGAAGCCAAATTCTGCTTGGAACAGTTCACAGAAGCTTGCCAAAAAATAAAGACAAACTTCCCAGGAGCTCAGTAGCCAGTCTTGGCTCTGCCTCGGGCTGCAGAAGGAGCTGCAGACGCCTGCTGAGGCTCCCGTGGGCACCTTCCCCTCCAGGATCAGCTTTTCCAGGGCTGTGCTCTGTGGGCCCTGGTGCCAGAGCCGGGTCACTGCAGGAAGCACAGCCCTGAGCTGCCTTCACTGCATTGCTGTGCTGGCTGAACGAGCTGCAGCCCCAGGGGAGCCTGGATTGGGGCCCATTCACTTCAGCTAAAGGCACTTTAAATATTTCTTTTCAGTATCAGGGGCAGATGCTCTTCTTTCATATTTCCTGTCAAAGAACCAAACCAAAGTAAAATTGTGTTTTTCTGCTGGGGCACTGTAACATCTTGGGTTTACTTTGCAAATGATTGTCCTAGGTCTGCCTCATTAAAGAACCTGTTGCAATATGGATAATCAAATATTTTACTCTGCTGTATTTGTAGCAGAAATTCTTGCTGTAAGTCAGTGAGAACCTGAGACTAACAGAACTAATCCTCTGCCATTCCTGCCCTGCCAGCTGAGCTTCAGTGCCATTGGAGTTTCCATGGATGTGCCCATCTGGGTGCCCCAGCCCAGCGTGGACCTCAGGATCTGCCTGTACGAGCGGCTGTACCAGGACAGCGTCGAGGTGCGGAGCAGGTGAGCTGCCCTTGGCACTCCAGGGGCTCATCCTGAAAGCCCTCTGAGCTCTGGAAACTGGGCTTGGGCATCCTGCAATCCCAGACCCCCAACACCAGCCCGAGCTGTGAAGTATCCACACTCCTTCTCAGCCCTACCAGATTCCCTGTGTTGTTCCTGTTCTCAGGGAGAGCTGTGAAACCCCTCAGGAATAGCAAACCCACACCTCATGTGGAGTTTGCACACTGAACATTAAGGGAGATCAAATGTGTCCAGAATTAAGTGCACATTGGGTTGATTCAGCCAGGAAATTTTATGTAAGAATATTTTGTTGTTTCTCAGCTATTTTGCATTCAAATAAGTCCTGGGAGGACTTAGGCTGTGCAAGCCAGTTTCATGCCAGCTGCACTTTTCATTGAGAGTCTTTCCAGACCTGGGATTAGGTGCTGGATAAATCATGTTGGTCCTGTTGCATTCATTTTGAAATGGTGCAGCTTTTCCTGACCTATGTAAGCCATAAGCACTGCACTGGAGGGACAGATCCCTCTGATTACCCTGAGAGGGACCAGACACTACTGACAGGGGAAAAATAGCTGGGTGTTTTAAGAGTCCAAGTCAGTCAAGTCTGAGGACTGGCTCTGTTTGCACTGTGATATAAAGGGAATATTCGAGCTCCTTGCCTTCTGGAGATTTCCTGCTATTAAAAAGCAGTTATGGGAATGTTTAATTGTCTTCAGGTGCTGGGTGTCTTCCCTCCACCTAATGCAGTGACTATGGAATTCTTATTTTAACAATTTGCATTTCTTAGAGGCTATTTCAATAGGATTGGGGTGGGTTTGTGGGAGGGTGGGGGAGAGATTGGTTCTGTGGAAGGCTTCCATTCTAAACCTCTTACCAGAATTACAGACTGCAGAGATTCTTCACAGTTGGAAAGAAATGAGTAAAGCTGTTATCTCAGAAATTCAGCTTACAGATATGACAAGCACAAGTTGTTATGTAAGTGATTTTACTTGGTCTAGATAACCCAGGGATAAAACTTATAAGTATAGAAGCAGAGTAAGTCTCCTAATAAAACTTAAGAGTTCAAGGGATCCCAAAGATAGAAGCTGTCAAATTGCTTAGGGCAAAACTTCTTAACTGAGGGAAAAATGCTGCTGATCCTTCACCAAGTTTCACTAAATTAAGAGCACTTAATATGTAGTAGCCTGTCCTTAGCACCTTGGCAAGTCAAGGCTTTGCTTTATAATGCAATTTCCATAATTAGGAAAAATTGCCTGTTACACAGTCAGGTGGGCTGAAATTCAGTGCATTTCATGTGCAAGAATATTATGTGTCAACTCTTTATCCTGCTAAAGTGGACTGATTTCATCCTGTTATGGCCTGAGCAGTTTCTCCCTCCAGGAGCTCCTGGCACTTCCCTGTGGTGTGTCAGGAGCAGGATTCCTCCTGGAGCCTGCCTGTGTCCCACTGGTGTGACTTGTAGGCTGTAGCACAAGGGGTAGATAAAGTTTCCAAGTGAGTCAGATACCTCTGGAATGCCCCAGCAAACTCTGGTGAATTGTAAAATATTGTTAATACTGGTTTTGTTCTGAGTTTTGGTTTGATTTTTTTTTTCTGGTTGTGAAGACCCTGGTAATCAGACAGCATAAATAAGCAGCATAAAGGGTGAAAGTGTCTGATAAGACTCATGTTCAATTGAAATAATTGAAAGTGATTTCTTTGGCAGGTTATAATCTGCACTGATTTAATGAAGTAGTATATAATTCTCTTAGATTGTCAACAGTCAGAAATCATTGCAGGCTCCCAGGCCCACTTGCTGTAGCTGTTGATTTAGAGGAGACCATCTGGCCTGACAGCTTGGAAACCAGTCCAGGGGAAGGAGAATGACAAGCTGAAATATTTGTAAATTGCTCGGCAATTTTGCACTTAGGCATAAAATTCCAAAGCAGGGGATCATCCATGGCTATTGCTGTGCTGTGGTGGGGCCAGAATTCAGTAGACAGGCAGAGGATTCCTGGCTTCCAGTGTGCCACTCCTAGGGCAAATTGATCCCAAGGTTTAGCAGAGGAGCTGGCAGGACCAGCTCAGCCACGCTGTGACTTCCAGCCCTGCAGAATCTCTGCTGGTGGAGGACAGGTTACATCTGTTTAAAGAAGCCACCAGGGTTCAGTCATCCTATTGATCCACACAGAGCCAGTGTATGGTAGGAGCAAATAATCAGCTGGTATTTCACAAAAGCTTGGCTTTGACTCCCCCCGACCTGACTTAGCACTGTGCTGAGCTCTGACAGTTCTGTTTGGATCAGTCTGTTTGCAATGCAGCTGGGTTTGTTACAGAACTTCCAAGTCTTGTTTTCTGTACTTAAAAGAGAACACAACTGTGTGAACTTGCTGAGCAGCTTTCCATGTCCATCATTTTCAAAGGAAGCTTGGGATTGTTCTGATTACAAAGCAGGGGTGGGGGCAGGAGGGCTCAGACTCCAGAGTTGCTGAAGTGGCCTCAAAGCCACCTGAGCACTTCTGATGTGTTTGCAGAGCAACAACCACGCTGCGTTTGAAGTTTGAGGTGTGCAGAGAACTGAGCAAGCACATGGAGCTGCTTCCAAAAACAGGCTACATCCAGGCTCAGTCATCCTTCAGTGCCCAGCTCAAGTTCCTGCCCAGGTAACCAGCATTAATCCAACTCTAATCTCTCAGGATTTCAGACAGTGTCAGTGGAAAAGCTGAGCAGGGTTGTTGTTCACTCCTGCTGTCCAGGCTTGACCTCGCAGTGCTGCTGCAGTGCAGGTCTGGTCTCCCCCCTGTCCCCTTGGAAGCTGCCAGCTGCTCCAGGAGGAAATGAGCTTGGCTGCCAGGGCTGTGAGGCAATGCCCTCCCTGTGGTGGCAGCAGCGCTGTGACAATCCGAGCTCTCGCGTTCCTGGTAGGCTGCTCCCGTTCTGTGGGAAGCTATTCTTGTCCAGGAGGGAGGTTATTGAGGCAGGTGGCTGCTTCATGGATCACTGAGTGAATAATTTCTGGACAAGAACTCCTGTGCTTGCTAATTATGGTGAGAGTGGTTGGGCTTCCTGTCCATATCTCTCCTCCCCAGGTACATTTTTCTCCAAATGAGGAAGGTATTGATCTTGAATTTCACATGGTGTTTTATGTAACATCTTGTGATGCTAAAAGCTTTATCCTAGCAAGTTTTGCTCCTCCATTTTACCATTCATCTACAAATACAAACATAGCTCAGTAATAGGAAACAATTCTAGTTTCTAAAAATTTAAATGCCAAAGCTCCTGTCGACCACTGTTAATTTTATTTACCTCATCATTGCCATCCTAAAGAATTCAGCAGGACATTTCTTTTCAAAAAGTAATTCATGACATATGGAATTAATTTTGGTGTACAGCCAAATACTTCTCTGGCTTTGGCTTTGAGTGCTGCTGCAAACCTGCTGCTTCTTTGATGTGGGTTTTTAGTCCCATGGATGTGTGTTTGGGTTCTCACAGGTGTGCTCAGCACCTCTGGATTCTACCCTGAGAGTCTAATCACTGATGGCAAAATTTTCACCAGGTTAGTCTTCAAAGAACTAAAAGTATTTACAGTTCTTGCAGCGTCTCAAATCCCATCAGATTACAACAACACTAATGTGATGACACATTTCAGTTCCTCAACTTCAGCTGCTGCAAAGCACTGTTACCCTCTCCGAGTGGATGGGAGCAGAGTTTGGATTTAGAACCTTAATCTTCCTTTAAAAAACAGAGAAGCTTTAGAAAGGAGATTTGATGAGATTAAGGCATTTCTGACACACGAAATAAGTATCTGGCTGTTTGAGGGTATAGATCAGCTTTAAAGACCTAATGCAGGGGGGAGTGTGTGCAGAGCTGGGAGCTGAGGGGAAGCACTGAGCCAGTGACACATTTCCGTGAGGGCCTCTCAGTGAGCTGGCATGAGGAGCTCTATTAATAGAGCAGCTGTGTTAGAAGTGACACCAAAGGGAAAAGAACCCCCCACTCAGTGCTAAGAGAGCAGGGAGCTGCCTGAAGGCTTGGGAAGTTCTGCTGAGTGTTCTGTGCACACGGACGTGCTCGGGCAGGTGTTCCAAAACCCAACTGCTGGGAGTTTGAAGCCAACATTGCCTGTTTAGTTGAAGGCAAGTTCTCTACTCTGGTGCCTTTCAGAATTCCCAAACACCACATCCTGTAGTTCCCTGCATTTGGAACTAGTCCTGCAGGTACTGGCAGTCTAAATCTGATTTGACTTTTGTGCTTCTCTGTAATTGTGCCATTTTCAGAGAACTTTCTGAAGGATTCCAGGACCTTTTCCCCAAGGCACAGCAGCTAATTTAGAGTCCATCACTGTGTCCATACAGCTACAAGTATTTTCTTCCCCCCTCTGGATTATTGTGAAATAGATTAATTTCTTCTGCTATTCAGATGTCCTGTGACAAAGTGAAAGCTGATGCTCTACTCCTCCCTTGTACTTAACCCCAGTTCTATCTGTAAAGAACTTCCCAACCTTTGAACATCACCCTTATTGCAAAATAACCACAAGATATTGGATCACCATGGTGACTGAGTGGGTGTTACTTTTATTCTTTAACAATAAAGAGTTGCATGTAATTCCATGAGTAGTAGTAGAACATGAGCACTGTGGAGACCCAAGAACAGGAAGCAACTCACTCTGGTGCTCTGAGATAAAAATAGAGCAGCAGAGCTAAAAATGCTCCAGGTCTGTATTGTCTTGGCTTGAAGCTCTGAAATGGAGCTTGTGACAGCAAGATGTTTCACCTACAGAAAAGCTGCATATTTCTTATAAATTCTTAAGCTGTTCTGGGCCCCAGGTTTGTTCCTTTGTGTCTCTGCCTTGGGATACGAAGTGGTTCTGCCTCGGGCTGATCATTAACTTCAGTGGTCAGAGGGAGCCACTGCCTGGGCTGGGTTGGGACGTGCTGGGGCAGCAGCAAAGATGCACAGGGTTTATATTCTGATGAGAGAGTGAGCTTTTAATTGTGCAGAATTTTAAATGACTGGATGGCATTTTTTAAAAGGATAAATGGATGCTGACCTCTCTGACCTTCCTCGAAATCCTGTGTGTCCAAAATCCTGTCTTTAAAAAAAAAAAAAATCCAATATAACTGTACAAGGTCAATCATTGTGACATCACTGCCTTGCATCCAGTGCCCTCCTGCTCAGAGCATTGCCTGGGGGTGCCAGGCTGAAGGAAATCTGGGACAAATCCAGAATATTCTTGACCTGACTGCATTTTCTTTCCCTTGGTCAGGAGGTGGGACTTCACAGGTCACTAATTTTTGATTTTCTTCCACCATTCTTTTTCCATTTTCTCTAATACTTACATTTGTCTTGCAAGCAGAATTTTAATGAGAATTCCCTTCAGTGAAGAACTGGAGTTGATGCTTAACCAGGTGAATCCTCCTATTTGAGGAGAACTAAATTAAGATTAAAAGCTGTGAATGATAAAACTTTTGGCACTTAAGTAACAGGATTCAGTTTGTTGTTCTTTCTGTTCAGAAATAATCCATCAAAGGTTTATTATTTCCCTTAATGGGAAAATAGTCAGCATGTTGTAATGGCCCTGAGTTTGGATTTGTACTTTTGGATTTTCAGGCAGTCCCTTCCTGAAGATGCAGGGAGCTATTTCAATGCAGAGACAGGAATCCTGGAGGTCCCCGTGACAATCCTGCTTGTGGACAAGGTCTGGGATTTTTGTGATGCTGATTATCAGACTGACAGTTTATGTCAATCATTTTAATGAATGTTCACTTAATAATACCTAATTTTAGATTAGTTCTTGACTAATTGAGGTTCTGTGATAATAGTGAAAGATGCTTTAAGTACTAATACAGATTTGATCATTTTTTCTTGCCACGTTTGCAATACAGAAAGTCAAATCCTTTCTCCTCAGTGCTGATCTCATGTTACTGTCAAGGAACAGAGTGATTTTTTCTTGCACTTTTCCTTTTGGAGAACATTTCATTTCAATCCTGTCCTTACAACCCACAGATGGAGGTTTTTATCCTGTGCTCTTGCATTTGTTTCAGGCTAAAAAAGTTAATTTTACTGTCCATGCCATTGTTACTACTTCTGATTTGGAAATCAGCCCAGCACAGATCAACTTTGGATACTGCACGATCTATGAAGCTGTGCAGGCAAATGTCATCCTCACAAACAAATCCATCTTGCCACAGGAGTTTGGATTTGTGGGACTGCCAGAGGTATGGACTTATCCCACACACACCCCCTCTGCTGTCAAAATAGATTTCAGTGTCATGGGAACGTGTTCCAGTGTGAGTGTAAATAAATCATGACTGGTTCTTGCAGCCTGTGGGAATCCTGCTCCTGTGGAGGCACCCGGGTTGGTTCTGTCCTGGAGTGTGTGAATCTCACTGGGTGACACCCTCTGCATTTGCCAAGCCATGCAAATACCTGGGAGGAGATTTTTCCTGTTCCTCACCTTTTCCTATTAGAATTCCTGGGTTTTTACACCAAGAAATCTCCTAAGAGAACACCTAGGACACTTTTACCACGAAATAAAACAGGATGTGGCCTTGAGGCTGAGGAATGTGCCCACCTTGCACCAAATGCCCAAAGGCTTTGTCTTTAAAATGTTCCTTGGGACCCATCCTGAGCCATGCCTGGGTACTTTCTGGGTGGCTTTTGGAAGCACAGAATTAGTCACAGGAGCTGCTGGGTTCATGTAGGCTGGGTGTCCTGAATAATTTTTGGCAAAAGTTGGTGCCTCAAGCTCCATAATAGCAGGGTGATCACAGAGTGAAATGATTGGGCAGACTGGCATCAGAGCTGGAGGAACCTGGCACATAATTAGGCATTGTCCTGTTCTCTGCTGGTTTAGGGATTAAAATCAAGGAGTAGCCAAAAGAAATTGTTAACTTCAGCTTCATGAAATCTTCCCTTTTCATCATAAGTTTCCTGAGGAGCTTAAAGTGTGATGGGGAGACTTTGTTGAATCATCTTCAACTCAAGCACAAACCCCTGTACAGCTGTGGATGTGCAACTGCTCCTGTCCCTGTGGTGTCTGTGCCTCAGACAGGAATCAGCTCTGAAAGACAGGGCAGCTGCTGAGATTTTTATCATATTTCAGTCAGGTGTCTATGAAGAGTAAATAAACATTAGAGCAATGTGATTTCCACTGATG
Source organism: Lanius collurio (assembly GCA_020086605.1). Lineage (NCBI taxonomy): Eukaryota > Metazoa > Chordata > Aves > Passeriformes > Laniidae > Lanius > Lanius collurio. Next base: position 121,975 of record JACBWW010000064.1, on the reverse strand, counting down.
GGGAAGGGATTCTCCTGAAATCTGAGTTAATGGATTTAATGCCTTTTGAGTTACTTTGAGAGGAGAACTCTGCCCCTCAGACTCTGGGCACTGACTCAGACAAAAACTTCTCCCTGGAAAGTTTCTCTTTTCCTGACAGTTCCACATTTGGTAACAATTTTTCTTTAATATTGCCAATAATGTCTTATTTGAATTTATTAATAAACTGATAATTTAACTAATAATTTCTTATCCTGCTGTTTTGAAGTTTGTTGAAGTTCAACCCAACGATGGATTTGGAATTATTCTTCCCCTGGAAAGCCTGACATTGGACATAATCTTTAAAGCCAGCAAGGCAAAAGAGTACAGCTTTGAGCTGACCTGCAGGACAGAGATCAACAGGTGTGTTAATGGATGGACAACAGGGAAGCTAAAACATGAATCACACTGGGCTCCCACTGTTGACCCAGATCAGAAATTAAATCCCTGCCTGCTTTGGGGAGGTGAGGCAGGTGGGAATTCTCCAGTTGCAAGAGTTGCTCAGTGCCTGTTGGTTTTATCCTTGGTTTACATGTCTGTCTTCACCAAGATGACTTTTCTCACTCCTCCTCAAGTTTATCCTTGTCCCACAGCCAAGCTCCAACCCCTCAACCTGCAGTGCTCTGCTGCTTTTTCAGCACAATTACTGAAGGAATTCTTTTTTATAAAAATGCTCCATGCATTAAGCCAATGCTACTGCAATAATGATGGCATAAACTTTGATTTGACTGGATGTATTTCCAGAAGTTCACAGAGGAAGAATTCAAGCAGGGACTCTGGCCAATTGTGCATTAAAAATAGATAGTATTATTGTTCATCTTTAGGCAAAATTCCCATTGCAAGCTTGAAATTCTGCTTAAATAGGGACTACAGGATTAGCTCCCTATTTTCCGGGCTGATTAAGACACTATTTTATGCTGAGACAATTTATCATGTGTTTATTTTTAGACAATTCAAGCTGTCATGCAAAGCAGTTGGAGTCCACCCACCTCTTGAATTGTCTCATTCCTTGGTTCAGTTTGCTGCTACAGCCCTGAACTCCGTGTCTTCAGCCACTCTGGATGTGGTCAATTCCCACGTGGATGGGAACCCCCTCACTCACCCTGTCCCACGGATTGGCAGTGGGGACCCTGTCCCAGTTGGCCCCACTTCCTTTGAGTTCCATGTGCCCCGAGACTGTCCTGTGACCATTACACCTTCAGTGGGAACTGTGCTGCCTGGGCAGGTAAATTCACTTTAAATGTTGGGTGTTCTGCCAAATCTTTGATCAGCTGCATCCTTACAAAGGCTGTCGCTTGTAAACAAAGCTCAAAACATGGGTTGTTGTTAGAGTAGCTGGAATATTTTGTATTGTTTGAAAGAATGTTTTAGATCAGACAGGAGGGCTAAGCACTAAATCTGGCTAATGCCTTATGGGAGTGTTCTGTCCCCAGTGTTGTCACTGTGATTTATCTGAAGAATGTTTAAATATCAAAAGTATTGGTCATGTAAACCCAGCCTACTGTAACATCCTGGACTTCCAAAAAAGCTGCAAGTGCCCTTATCCTGAGGATGCTGTGATTCACCCAGAGCAGAGGTGTGCTGGATGTGTGGATTCTGTGCTGCTCTGTGTGCTCACACGTGTGTGAGGGCTGAGTTCTGCCCTCACTCCCGTGTGTGTCTCACATTCCCAGAAAAGCTCCATCCGAGTGTCCTTCAGGCCGGCGCTGTCGGATCAGCAAATCGGGGAGGAGGCAGCGCGGAGGCTCAGCACAGCAGCTGTGCCAGAGGCAGGAGCACAAGTAAGGAATGCTAAGAACAGCACATGCTGCTGGTCTGTCACTTCCAGATATTTGTTTCTCTGGATGGTATTTTTATCATAAAATTATTTGCATATTAATGAAGCCCAAGCTCGTGGTCCATGCAAGACCTGCCTGTAAAGGATGAGAGTGTGACTGTGCTGGTGCACTGAGTGTGTGGCCTGTTCACTGAGCAATAATTTAATTTCATGCTCACAATTTCCAAAGTATTCCTAGAGGGTTTTATTGCAAATGCCAACTGCAATTCTCTTTAAAAAAAGCTTCTGCAGTTCCTGCAGATTTATAGCATCCATGGACTTTATATGCAACCTTTGGGTCAGTTAATTTATGCCAGCACCTGTGATTGTCTCTGATTATGAGATAAATTCCCATGAGATACAGACTTTTACTCATCTGCTCCAAGAGGAGACCTCTTCTTCTAAGAGGTGGTAAAATATGTCCGTTTCAACTTAATTTTTTAATTTTACATTATTGAAAATTTTTCTTTCGTAGTTACTGTGTCTGTGGGCTGTCACCATAATCCTGCTGTCCCTCGTCCCCTGCTCTGTGTCCCCTCCTTGCTCTGTGTCCTTGGGCCAGGGCTGTGCCTTTGCTCACTCCTGTCTTGGTCCCCCTCAGTCTCCAATGGGAAACCAGAAGAAAGATGCAAAGAAAGAGCGAAAGAAATCGAGTGTTTCCATTCCTGGAGGAAAGGCTGGAAGCAGGAAAAGCCTGACTGCTGTAAATAGCCTTAAAGAGCCAAAACCTGAAGAGTTAAAGCCTGAGTAAGTCAACAGAAGCATCTTGTACTACACAGACAACATTCTCTTTAGAAGTAGTTTAATAAATCTACTAAAGCTGTAGGTAGACAAGAAAGCAAACTGAAGAGGGAACAGCTTCAGCTGTGTTGCAGAGGCTGTTTCCAAAATTAGTGCTGCTTGTGAGCCACACAGCTGTACCCTCTCATGTGAGGCAAAGAATCCCTTTATGCATCAGAAGGATTGAAGACTTCAAAGAATCTGTCAGGGAGCAGGAGCTGGGGCTGTGCGGGCGGATGGGGCTGAGCCAACACGGGGTTTATGGAAAGGGCAGCTGAAAAGCTCAACTTGGGACCAACAGAAACTACTCAAATAAACCTTTTCTGAACAGATGTACCAGAAGCAGCTGATGGCCCAAATCCATGGCAGGGAGTAATTTCTGGTTTTAATTTGAGGGCTTACACAGCCCAGCACATTAGTTATGGTCAGTGTCAGTGCTGGCAGTGAAATGCTGCTGGAAAATGCACATTTGAAGCAGTCCCTATGCAGTGTGAGCCCCTCAGGGAGAGTTAACATCAACAGCATTCTGGCTGGAGGTTGGGAGACTCACATGCAAAATCTGATACTTGAGGGCCCTTGGATAGCAGGTAATTCAACTTCTCAAACCACACTTCTGCCCAATCTCAGGAATTTGGAAGTATTTGGAAGTAAGTACCTACTTCAGGACCAGGCATTTGGCTGTACTGGATGTTTTGATATCTTTTACTAAAATCCGATGTTCATTGCAATTCAATATTTATAATTTTTAAATACTTTCAGTAGAGATCATAAAAATAAAATCCCTATTTTAGAAGTATTTCCTAGTATTGCATTAGAGCAATGTGATCCTGTGTGTTTACATGACACTGAAATGATGTAGAAGTATTAGAAGACACTTGATGTACTCAGCCAAAGGAGTATTTGATGTATTCACCCAAAGGAAATTGTATTGAGGTTTTTGCAATCTTTAGTGTAACATCTGTTATCTGGGTTCTTTCTTCATTTTTATTCTCTTTTGGCAACAAAAGCCAACCACGTTGTAGGGTGGGTCCACTACTGATAGTTTCACTGTTACATTCGATTTTGAATGTGTGACTAAGAAACAATAATCACAAATAGCTCAGCAGATATTTACTTGATCTTTTTCTTGCTCTCTCACTCACTAACTCTTATTCCTGGATTCTCTAGTTCTGATTCTTATAGGGCAGCCCAGGCTTCCCTGATGAGGAGTTTCAGAGGGAGTTTTAACAAATACATCATCCCCTGCTCTGTTGCAAGTGGCCACGCTGCTGGAGAGGAGGGCTCTGGGAACTTAACCTGCAGGTGGGTGCAGTTGGATAACCCAGAGATGTGAGGGGGAAATGGTGGGCTTGCTAATTTATTCATTTGGGGGAGAAATTTGTTTTCTGATCTTAATTACTTCATAGCTCAGAGGTAGAAACTCATGCTCCCAGCCCACCAGTTGGATAAGAATCAAACACATGAATATCAAAGCAGCTGAAGGAATAACTGTGTGAGAACTTAGAGGCAGCTGTAGCTCGTCTCTGCGCAGGCACAGTCGGTCACTGAGCCCTGTGCTGTGCTGTCACACCAGAGCAGTGACACCCTGGGACAGAGCAGCTCCCTGGCAATAGTTGGTATCTCTGTGGGATCCCAGAGCTCTGTCCTTTTACTCCCTAAACCCCTTTGCTCTCTCTCCAGCCCTCACAACACCTTGTACCTGGAGCTGCACTGCCCCGCTGTAGCCCCTCCTGTTCTGATCACTTCTGACACCGGGATCAACGTGGCCAATTTTGGGGACATTTCCGTAGGTATGGAATTTGAATTCTGGTTTTGAGTAGTTTCTCTCTGATGGTGAGCTCTTCCAAGCAAAGTTTTGCATTTTCAGAAGACAGGATAGCAATTAGTGCTTAGTGGGTATTTAGGTGGAAAACAAGGAGCCTCTGGCCAGCTGAGGCCCATGAAAGAGCAGACTTGATCCTCAAACATGGACCTGGAAGCTCCAGAAGGGACTGTCCAAATCTGAAAGCATTTTGGTGAGCTCTGAGTAGTGCCATAGCCATAGGCCTGGGCTGAGTGTCTGGCCCAAGCAGGAGCAGGAGTAAAGGGGAGGAGTGGGAGAGCAGGGATGAGCATTCTCACTTTGGGAAGTGTTTTCACTCCTTGCAGGCCAAAGAATGATGAAGAGAATTACAATAGAAAACATCTCCCCAGGGAAGCTGGAAGTATCCTTGTTTGGAGCATGTGAGCTCACCCTTCAGTCTCTGCTCTGCAGGAGGAACTGCTGCACTCCAAAGCACCAGTTCATCTTCTCTCTTAAATTACTGATCTCTCAAAAACTACAGATGGTTAGTTCAGACCAAAGACACATAAACAGTGCATAGAATCTGTTCTCATATCTTTTTTCTCAATCTTTATGACCCTTTTTCCTTGAGTTGCACCATTTTAGCTGGGATTCTCAGTTCTGAATCCCAATGGCCCCTTCCTGTTGGTCAGAGCAGTCAGAATGCTTGAGCCAGGTGAAAGTAAACCCCTCATCATCTCTTTTTGTCCACGGGAGGATAAATGGGTGAGTAAAAGACAACAGCAGTGGGGAAAAGAGGAGAGATGTGAGGGGTGTGTGGCACACACATGTTATCAAGGAGATAACGATGAGAACAAGGAGAAACCCTTTGTTCCCTGTCCCAACATTTGGATCTTGTCTGTGCCCTAAACCCAGGAGTTCTGGGATGGCCCTTTGGGAGGGGTCAGCTGGAGGGGTGGGGGTTCCCTCAGCACATGGACTAACCCAGGCACCCTCTGGGCAGTTCTTGGAAACTCTGGACATCCAAGTGGCCAAAACCAACCTCAGCCTCCACCTCTCCGGGCACGGGGTGATGCCAAGCACCGTGTGCTCCGTGGGAGAGGTGCTGGACATGGGATATGTCGTGGCCAGGGACACGGTGACTTCCACAGTCAAGGTAAGGCCTCTGTGCAGAACTGCAAAGCACAGTTGGAGTTCTTGTAAGGAGGAAGGCAGCATAAACTGTCCAAGTGTGTCAATAACCAAAGTCCAGTATTTGGTGGGGAGGGCACAGGGGTTGTTGTTATGGGCAGCACTAATTGTGCCTTTGGTGGCATCTGGGGACACAGAGCTGCACTAACGCAGCAAAATAAATGCAGCCACTTTGCAAACTATGGATCCTAAAGGCCTGAGAATCAATTTCCTCAATGCAAATGCTGTTGTGTGAATGTCACCAGATAGAGAACACTTCCACCCTGACCCTGCCCTTCTCCGTACAACTGGAGTCGCTCTCACCAACACGGGACAGAGACCGGCAGAAAATTCCATCCTTTCTTACATCCTCTGTGCAGAGAACAGAGATTGTTGGTAAGCTTTCTTTTATTCTTTCCTCTTTTTCCTCTGCTAAAGACTCAGGAGGTGTAAAGCAGCACTGCTGTGTCCTCTTAGATCCACACAACTGTCAGACCTGGGGCATCACAGCCCTGAAATTAAAGACTTCATTTTGCTTCCCAGTAGGAGCTGTAGTAATTCTTTCAATATGGGGAGCAGTAAATTTATGCAGCCTGAGCAAATATCCACAAGTAAGGAGATATCAGTGTTTAAATCTAAATAAACCCACATTAATTGTGTATTAAATATTACATTTAGCGATATCCATCTCTGTAAAAACACGTCAGAATATAGGAAGGGTTTGGTGATGTTGCTTCAGTTCCTCTGGAGATGAATGCATCAAACTGATGGATGAGTCTCTCTGGTGTTCCTAACACCCTGTTTTGCTGCAAAACCATGTATCAACTCTTATTTATTTGCTGTTCCCACAAAAACTAAAATTTAGGAAGAAGTAAAATGGAGCTGTCCTCCTTTCTTATCTGTATCCTCATCTTTGTTTGCCAGGAACACAGAACTATAATGGCTTCAGTGTGTTCAGTGTCTCTCCAACAGAAGGAAAAATTGAGGCTGGGGAGAGCCAGGATTTTGTTGTTACTTTCAGCCCTGATCATGAAAGTCTCTACTACTCTGACCGTCTCAAGGTTCTGTTCTTTGGCAAGGTGAGACAATTGGAATTATGAAAATAGTGTAAATACTGGATGAACTGATGTAGGGAGGAGAGGCAGCTTTGGGGCCTTCGGACTTTTTTCAGGTTTAGATATTAATTTATTAATTGATGACAGCAGTGACTTGGGGTCTGTCCCTGTCCTCTTCCACGGCGTGCTCGGGAGGTGACGGGAGCTGAGCACAGCTCCAAGGGGGCTCCTGTAGGGAGCATTTAATGGCAGAGCAGAGGGGAGAGGGAAGCCCCACCTGCCCAGCACGGCCTGGCAGGAGCAGGAGCACCAGGGAGCTGCTCCTGCAGCTGCTCAGTGCCAGGTTCCATCAGTGGAGCTGCCCTGGGATGCTCCGGCCGGATGCGCAGGTGGCCGCGCCACGGGCAGCCCTGGGCTGCTGCCAGGACACCAAAAGTTGGTGCAGAGTGACCACTAATGCCCAGCAGCAGCACTGCAATGGGGCTGGGGCCGAGCAAGAGCTGCTCCTCTCCTTGCCAGCTCTGGGATTGCAGTTAGGAATGCACATTGGCATAAGCTGAAGCTGAACAGACACACTTGACCCAAGTTTGGCAACAGATAAGTTCTGCCTCTTTTAGTGGCTTTTGCATAAATAGTTTGTCCAGTCCCCTCCTGAGGCACATTTCCCAGGTTGTTTAAAACAGAAGTTCCAGAGTGGGCAAGCCCAGGGGCAGATGCAGAACTCCTGCATTAGAGCCCAGGATCACTGGGATCATTCACATGGGAGGTGATGCCACGATTTCCTGGTGCTGCTGGGTCAGGTGCCAGTGGCATTCAGGTGACCTGAGCTGTCACCTGCATCCAGGACTTTCTGTCTCACCCAGCAAACAGCCCACGAGATCCTCCTGAAGGGTGCAGCCCGCGAGCACCCCATGTTTGTGGAGGGGGGAGTGCCCCTGGATGTGCCCGTGGAGTCCTTGGCTGTGACCTCACCTGTGGCATCACAGAAAGCCCTGGAAGGAGGTAAACAGCCACCACTGTTTATTATGGAATGGGGAGGGATAAGATATGGGAGCCTTCCTCTTCCTTTAAGAAAAAGAAAATTAAAGACAATTTTTCCAGAATTGGAAAAAATAAGTGTTACAGTACAGCATATAATCACAGTACACAAAAAATGCAAGAAACTTTCTCATAAGGAAAGTTTTTCTCTTCATTTTAATGCAGTCTTGTCTTAGTGATGATCTTCCACCTCTGCAACTTCCCTGCAAAAATGATTATAATGTAATACTACTGTGAAGAATTAAGTTGCATTTGCTTTCTGCCACTTCTCTGAGGTGTATTAAATGTTTAGGAAATTATTTAATATATAATCACATGTCCTGGATTTTCCTGTCTGTCCTGTTATGAAACTTTCAGGGGTTTGAAGTTACTCTTCCTTAATTCCAGGATCTCTGTTCAGAGACAGGATGCAAACAGCTCCTAACTCCTGAGCTGTAAATAATTCCAAGCACACACACAGATGCAGCAATAAAGTTCACAGAGGTGTGTTCCACGGGGTAGAAAACGAGCCTGGAACTTGATAAACAAGCAACAATTGCAGTTTGCAATTGCAAATTATCCAAACCCTCCTTTTCCTTAATTCCTGACTAACTCTGTAAAAGGATCTTTTTATCTGTGCCAACTCCTGAGTTTGCCACATCACTTTGTTTTTAACCATCCTGGTGCAATTTGTGTTGGTTCCAAACTGCCAAAGGCTCAGTTTTGACTGTCTCAAAGTTGACTTGTCTGCTGTTTGTTTAGGGCCACAAAAAGTAGTGAGGTCCCTTCTCCTGCTCCTGGAGTACGTGGAGGGCTCAGCAGAGCCAGCCAGGGCAGAGCTCACCGTCGGGGCTATGCAAAGTCCTCTGCTGGCAGCCAAGAAGGTGAGGGAAAGAAAACCTGCAGGTTTGTGCCAGGTGCTGTATGGAATCCTGACAGTGTGCAAAGGGCTGCCCGTTCCTTCTGTCCAAAATTCACAAATGAAAAAATACAGATTTTAGGGTTTCTGGTAAATTTTACATTAGCATCCGTGCTTGAAAAGATTATTTTTCAGGGGCTTATATAAAGAATTAGCAACAAAATTTAGCAGTTTGCTTCTCCAATCCTGAAACACAGAAATTTGAGCCTAGAATTGAATTATCGTTCTCATCCTATTATTTAATGGAGTATTTTGTGACAAGGTGACACGATGAATGCTGGAGTTTCAAAGGGCAGTTCGGGCAGGGGCAGCGCAGCCTCCGATGCCCGGGTGTGACTGTGCCATGTCTGTGCCAGGCCGTGGAGTTCAGCCTGGACAACGCCCCGGAGCTGCAGCGGGCGGGGTTCGCCCTGGACGGCCCGACGGGAGCCCTGGAGCGCGGGCAGCTCCGGCGCATCGGCGTCTCGTGGGTGCCACCTGCCGACCTGCAGGTGAGCGCGGCCCCGGCGCGGCCCCGGGCTCCGGGAGGGCGTCACACCGGGCTCCGGGAGGGCGTCACACCGGGCTCCGGGAGGGCGTCACACCGGGGCTCCGGGAGGGTGTCACACCGGGGCTCCGGGAGGGTGTCACACCGGGTTCTGGTTGGGCTGTGACACAAAGGTCCTGATGGGCTGTCACCCCCAACTGGGATGTCACCCAGAGCTCCTGTTGGGTTGTCACAAAAGGTTCCTGTTGAATTGTCACCCACAGCTCCTGTTGGGGTGTCACACAGGACTCCTGTTGGGGTGTGGCCCAAAGGTCCTGCTGGGGATGTGACACAAAGGTCCCGTTGGGATGTGAGCCACAGCTCCTGTTGGGGTGTCACCCACAGCTGGAATGTCACCCAGAGCTCTTGTTGGGTTGTATTGTTGGTGCCTTGTATTGTGGAAGTTGGATATGATGTCCCAACAACTCCACGGGGCTGTGATTGTCCTTCCTGATTCACATCCTTGGGCATCCATGGAGACTGGAGGAATTGACTCCCCATGTGTGGGATGGCAGAATGAGTAGCTGGTTCCAAAATTAAAAGATTTCTGCCATCACATGCAGAAAGAGGCAGCAGAGTTCCTGGCAGGATGTACCCAGTCCACATTGTGCCTCTTGGTGACCCCTGGTTCTTACACAACACTGAGCACTCACTGGGGGCTGACAGGATCTGTTTCCTTCCCGGCCCTCTCTGGGAGCTCTGCTGTTGCTCTGTGCCCAGCTGCCATGGCTGTGACGTGGGGACAGTCTCTGTGGCACTCTGGGGACAGAATGCTGAGTCACTGTCATACCTCACTGGCTGCTGCATGAGCATCACTTGGGGATAGAGAGGAGCCAACACAGTGGGCTGTGACCTGTCACCTGTAGCTCTAACTGGAACCTTGAACACTGAGATGTGAAATACAGAGTTTGGTGATGGACTCATGGCTCCTATGGCCAAAACACCAGCTTGGTTTTGTGTGTGGTTCTTTCTGCAGACCAGTGACCCCCCACTTGTGTCAGCCCTCCTGACTGTAAAAGGTGACATTACGGAGTCCTACCGAGTCCTGTTCATGGCAAGAGTTGTGTCTGCATCTGCTGCCACTGACTGAGGGATCCAGGCCAAATGGAAAGGAAGATGGATGCTTTTAGTACTGGGAAATCCCTGGATCTCTGCTGAAACACGGGAAGATTTTGAGATTGTTGCAAATAAGTGAGGGCAGCAGGGGTGTGGGAAGGAAGGGCCATGTAACATTTCTGCTCTGTTTCCCCCAAAGTTCTCTGTAAACTCTGGTGCCAGTAGCTTCCTTTTCCAGCTGATTCTGTGACAATGACCTTGTGTTAGAAGAAAGAATTATTGAGGGCCCCAAGCAGCTACACCTGCTGTTAATCTCATGTCTCCTAAAGGTGGGCATTCCATTGGGAGGAGTATCTGGTTTATGTCCACATAGGTGAGTTTCTATCTTTTTCCAATTTCAGATGCTTTTTATAGTATTTGAAAAAGCTTTAACTTTTTCTCTTTTATAATCAGAATAAAGTTTCTTATTCAAGCTTCCTCCAAATCATTTGGGCAGTGACTTTTACAATGTACAGTCAAATCTGCCTGATAACCCTTGGTCAAGGGGGAATATTCCTGTGCTGTTCCATTGATACGGTCAGACACTTGCCAGAAATCCTGGCTGTCCAGGAACTTTGCATTTCTGTATTTGCCTTCTGCTGAATTCTGGCTGAGAGCAGAATCCTGCTGTTCTGGGGAAGCCAGAATGCCCTGCAGGTGTAACTTGTGTCAGGAAGCAGCAGCTGGTTCAAGGCAAGTGCAGAGCTGGAGAATGGAGGGAGCAGGAAGGCAGCAGCCATTGGAAACAGGATAATCCTGTGCATCTCATGTCATGCTCTTTCCTGAGTCACAAGCAGTCCGTGGCAAAGTTCCCTCCCCACCACTCCAAGGGCACGTTGTCCTTTGGCCCCTGTAGCTGTTAAATCCCTGATTCAGATGACGCAATCAGAAAATAGAAACGTTATTTGTAAATATCCCAGTGGTAACGAGCAAGGAGCTGCAGGGAAAAGCAGGGAAGCAATTGTCACAAGGAACATTTTAACCAGGCTCCCCTTTGACAGAGGAGGTTGTAGCAGTGAAGAGGGGGTTGCTTGTTTTTCCAGCCAGTGTGTTTGATCCATTGAGATGTGTTCTCATTTAATAATGGATCAAGTGGCTGAGGAGTCACTTAACTCTTCGGTCTAAAGACTGCAGATGCTGAAGCAATCCCAGTGCCCTGGGGTGGGGAGGAGCTGGGGGGTGGCAGTGCCAGCCAGGGACAGCTCTGCTTTCCTTGGAGGCACAGCTGGGCAGCGCCTGGAGCTGAGCACAATGGGCTTTGTGTGCTGGCTCTCCTGCAGTCCCAAAAGGGTGAGTAAATGCCATTACATCAAATACAACTATTACACAGAGCACTGCTCACTCAACAGTGACCTCATGGTATGGGAGTTGTCAGAAAGCAAGGAAGGGCACAGCGTGTGGGAGTGGAGGAGCTATTTCAAGCACTTAATTTGTGGGCATCCATTGTGTGAGGATCCTTCAGATTTCACTTCTGGAAGCCAAAAAGTGATGGCTGACAATAAATCAGTCTCCAGACTCTGGCTATGATAACCATAGAGAGTGCTGAAAGTAAGTGTAACTATCTAGCAGGCAACAACACCCCTGTCTTAGGAATCTTCCACTTCACAGAGGTCAGGTACTGAGAAGAAGGATCCAGAGGACAAAAAGAAGTAAAAAAAAAAAGAATACATGTAAAAACAGAGACATTGGTGCCCTCACGGGGCTAGGCTGGGTAAGGAGCAGCTGCCACCAACTGGCTGAAGGCACAGCTGGTACCCAACAGCTCAGTGTGAGCAGAGGTGTCACCCACTGTACCTGCACTCCTGGGACTGCAGAACTTCCATCAATACTTTCACAAGATTGAAGTGAACATAAGGTTCTGGGTTTCACTGGTCAAAGTTTCCCTGTTTAAAACTCAATATGTGTTTGTTCTCTCAGGGGGAGGGTTGGACCAGGATAACAGGGACCGGTGGTTATTTCTGGAGGACTGAAAATAAAGTAAACTCTGCCTGTAAAACTCCAGCTGACGTTCTGTAAAGCACTTATGGAAATCTGAACAGGTTTTAGTCCCTTTCATAAGAAAAAAGCCTGTTATTTTAGCTGGCGCCTCAAAAGTGATCGTATTTGACTTCTTGGGGCACAATGGCTGCTCAGACAGGACTGGGTTTCCCTTTCTTGGATTGCTTTGTTCTTTGGGGGCACAGAGTGCCAGCTCTCACATGGGGCAGCACTCGGGCAATGAGAGACTGATGTGGAAGGGAAAACAAATGGTTGGATGTGGGAAAGCAGATCCATTGGGAAAGTGTGCAGACTGTGCTGCTTCAGCCAGGACACTGCCACAGTTACAGTTTCTGTGACTGCAAAATGGGACCTTGGGTCTTCCACTGCCACTCCACTGAGAGTTACCACACTTAGAATCTTCATGGTGCAAACATGCAATGAATGGTCAGAGATGCACACCTTCAGTTTACTGGAAATTAGGGAATCTGTGAGGATGCTCCTACCCACACAATTCTCATGCAGAATGTATTTGATGTGCAACAGCTTCTTGATATTTCTCCAATAAACAGAAAATTGACTGGGACAACTGAAGACTGGAAACAATTCCCTGGTAACTTAGACACTAGGAGTGATGGCTTTGGAGGCAATTCCTTGAGCACAGAGCTGAGGGTGCTGGTGTGTTCTCCTGGCATGGATCAAAGCCAAGTCCCAGTGGCCAGCAGAAGCTCAGCACAGCTCCTTCAAGTTCATCTCTTGGAAAGGCACAAAATCCTGTTCAGTTCTGTGCTTTCAGAGTGGGTTATGCACAGTTGTAGCACAATGGGAATTAAACCTGCCAGTGACTCCAAACATGGAACCTGGTGTTTCTGTTGCCAGGGCTCCAGTAGGGATGGAACTGTTATTGTGAGGACAGTATGGAAAATGTGACCTCAGAAGTATTTCCATATTTCCTAGAAGTTGAAGTTTTCTGCTCATCTAACTGCACTTGTGACCATTTTGCTTTCAAACTGAGTTTTGCAACTGTGACCACTCTTGGGTCCCTGGACACAAACTTGTGCTTTCAGATGTGGATCTAAAAGCAAGCATGAACTTTGTGGTGCTGATGCAGTTCTGGTTTAATGAGCAATTCACACTTGTGTATGATCTCTATAATCCTTAAAAGCAAAGCCAGCTCATTTCTAAAGCAGAGAGTAAGCACTAATGTCATATACATTTATTAATTCATTTTCTGCTTCTCCAGAAGTGACTTCACCAATTGCTTCACACATATGAGCCCAGGTTTCCCTAAATGAGCAACGGCCCCATGACCTTGAGCAGTGCTACAAGAAAACAATGCAGTCACTTTGTCACATGCCATTGCTCAACCTGCAAACGCTGGGTTTCAGTTCAATGAATCAAAAGTAGGGAATATCACCTGGTGCTTCCCAGGGATTGTGTCCATTGGTGCTTCCCACGGAGTAGCTGCCCCTGGGATTGGGCTGGGCTGGCCCTGGCTGGACCCCAGATGCCACCAAAGCCACTCCATCACTGCCCTCCTCAGCTGGACAGGGAGGAGAATATAGCAAAAGGCTCACGGGTGGAGATAAGGAATTTCTACATTTGAAATGTTCGACACAGTTAAATAGCCTGGAGCAAATCGATCCTAAAGAGCCGTCAATACCTTTTCAATCGTGTTTCATGTGTTTTAACAGGACTATTTTTAGAAAGGGAAATTATCTGCTTTTCTAAACATTTGTTTCTGACTCAGATATTTCATTCCAGCTTTCTCATTCCTTTATTTCTCCTTCAGTCCCTCTGACACAGCAGAGGCACAGGGGTGTGTCCAGCTGCGGCACACCTGCCGGGTTCTGTTCTGGTAACAGCATCGAGCGCAGTCCCGAATCGCTCCAGGGAAATCTCTGCAAGCAGAGCTCTCTCCCTGCCCTGTGTCCCCTCCCGGACCTCCCGCTCACGGCACGCAGGGCTGGGGCTGAGGCTGGGGCTGGGGCACTGCGGGGAGAGCCGGGCAGCTCTGCCCGCCCGACCCCTCCCGCGGGCGGGCCAAGGAACCGGAGCCGCGGGGCCCGGCCGGGGCGGTCCCGCGGGGTCCTGCCCTGCCCTGCCCCGCCGAGGCTCTGCCCCCCCGGCCGTGATGCCGGTTATTTATTCCGCTGCCCAGCACGGGCTGTCCCCGAGGGCTCGGTGTCCCCTTTCAGCGCCAGCCGCGTGTCCTTGAAGCAGCGGCTGTGGCTGCCCGCGGGCTCCGGCAGCTCACGGACACTCGCCCGCACCCTGGAGCCTCCCGAGCACATGCAGCAGGGAGACGAGGCACTTTTCCTTTGGCCACCTGCTGATCCCATCCCGGGTTCCCCCCTTTCCTAGGCATCGCTCTGTTCTGGGAACAACTGTGAGAACTCTGCCCGGTGAGTAACCCACTGCCTGTTCCCAAACCTCTCCCACCGTGACCAAGTGACAGTCCCACACCTGCTGATGGCCATCCCTTACAACTTCTTTTTTGATCTCTAAGACGGTCAGCAACTTTTAAATTTCACTTGGCTGCCTTTGCTCTGTTAGACTGAGGTAAATGGTCCTCTCCCAAGATGACTCTGAAGTGTCACTTTTGAACAGTTTGCAGATCCTCTCCTGTGGTCAGAACCATCATTCTGGTACAGGAAATCCTTTGCAGGAGGTTCAGTACGAACAACCCTGCTGTGGCAGCTGCACTCGTGAAAGGTCACAGGAGCTGTTCTCCTTTTGTACTGCACTAGAGCTGAAAAAAGCCATTTCTGGCTGCATTGGAGCTCTGCAAAAATAACTTTAAAATATCTGGGGGACTCAGGCATTTGTCTAGACCAGCATTTTCAGACAGGCCTATGGTATGAGACACTTCATCTCAGTTACCTTTAAATAACACTGATTTGGTTTTTTGGGAATCCTGCACGAGTTGTTCTCTCTCCCAAGCAAGAGTAAAGCACCACTCAATAAAAGCATTTATTGATTCAGAAGCAACTTTTCCAGTGGGATTATTTGCATGTTCTCATCTGGAGTAATGGTACAGCTGTGAAGAACAATCTAAAGTGGTTTTGCTCCCTACTCTTACCAAGTGCTTTCCCTTTCCCACCCCAGGGAAGTGCATTCCCTGTCACACATGCCTTATTTAAACCAGTGAATCATCTGCCTTCCTTCACAGATGCCCTCAGAACATGTCTGATTGGACAAGTCTGTGGTATGTCTGGTAAGTTGGCTTTTAATCTTACTAACCCAGAACCATTTGGAAGTTGTTAGGAGCAGTACTTGGAGCAAGGCAATGAAAAAGCTTCTCTCAGGCAGGATCAGGGAAGGGTTTCTCTGTTTTCTCAGAGCTGCCAGAGGAATGGACTGGATGAGGCCAGGGGAGATTGGGTGTCAGGTGGGGACCAGCATTCATCCAGGGCTGTGTCATCTTTCCCTTCTGAGTGCACTGGAGTTGAACTGAAGGGCTTGTTTGTTCTTCCTAAATAGCCAGAGCTTTGCTGGTCGTTGGCTCCTTGCACAGGGCAGCTTCCAGCAGGGATTTATTGGGATGTGGGACAGCCCCATCCTCAGCCAGCTCCCATCTACAGGGCAGGGACTGTCACCCTCTGCTGCACTTCCTTCTGAACTCCAGCGAGCTCAGAGCTGAGCTCTGCCTGCTGCAGTGCCTGGAAGGGGGAAGCTGGGATAAGAGAGAGAGGATTCACAAGGGGATTCATCTCTTGTCTCACACGTGTTGTAGGTGCCCTGACATCATTTTCACAGTTTGCATTCTGTTCATATATTGACTTTGGTGGCAGCACAAAGAGGGAGTTGGTTGCTTTTACCTCGTTCAGTTTGAAGCAATTTTGGTTTATATTCTTTGCTTTCTTAACATGTGCTGCTACACAGAGCTGTTTAAAAAGACACAGTTACCAAAAATGGATTGAGAAGGCTTCTAAAAGCCTCCATGAGAAGAGTGAGTTAGTTTGAGAAACTGAGGGGTGGGAAAGTGGAGTTTCAGTGGAGAGGAGAACCTGAAACACAGGTATATCAGCCTGGGTATGTTGTAAGTTGTTAAATTATAAACCTCCTTAAACAATAGCTAAAGATAGAATTGTGTTTTCAAGGCATAAATACAATTTAATAAATATAATTTCCATGCTCATTTATAAAGAGAGGCCCTAGACTAGTGGAAGTTTGTGCTTGTATTTCCCTCCAAGAACAAACTCTCTCCTGCTGTGGAAAGCAGAGCCATTCTCCCTGCAGAGAAGTTGAAAATAACCCAAAACAGTGAATGTTACAGCACCTGTGAGCCAGAATGGATTGTACTGATGGGCAGTAGTTCTTCAACTTGTGACTGAGTGTTTGTGATCCAACTTTCTAATCCAGGATCCAGCACCCATTCAGAACTAAATTGAGGAGGCTTGGCCCATCTTCCAACTAATTAGAGTGAAATTATATTCTGATTTAGAAGTAGTAAAACATAAGCAGTGGAATGATGGTGTTTTCCCTGCCTCTTTCAGGTTGATCTTGCTGACAGTGTTCCTGCTCCTGCTCTGTGGGGTCTCAGCGAGCTGCATCAAATTCTGCTGCCGGAAGAAGAGGCTTCCAGTGGAGACCTTCCCTCGGCACCCTTGTGACTTGACAGTGATTGGCATTGACAGTGACAGCACTGCCCACAGCACAGTGACCTGTGAGTATCCTCTGGGTCTGGGAGTCACCTGTTCCACGGAGCAGTGCTCTTGAACCTGTGCCTGGGATTCTGTGTCCAGCCCCTGCAGGAAGGGGAACTTCCCAGTGCACTCCCAGAACAACTTCCAGCCCTGCAGGGTGGGCACAAGAGGTGAAGGGAGGATCAGGGTGGCACAGTGAGTGACAGTGAAGACCAGGAGTGATTCTATATGGGCAGCTTTAGTATACAGGGCACATGTTCTGACACCACAAGAGTCTCTAATTTCCTGGAAAAAAGCAGGACCAGCCCCTTATATATCAGTGTTCCATGCAGGTGTTTAATTTTTATTTTTGATTCTTTTTGTTCACAGCATATAGCTCATGGCAGTACCCTCCAAGTGTCCAGATTCCTTCGGTATTTGTGGATATGGATAAGAACACTGTGTCCCCTCCAGCTTACAGCCTCTATGCAATGGACCTGCCACCTTCCTATGATGAAGCTGTTCAAATG
Organism: Lanius collurio; assembly: GCA_020086605.1. Taxonomy (NCBI): domain Eukaryota; kingdom Metazoa; phylum Chordata; class Aves; order Passeriformes; family Laniidae; genus Lanius; species Lanius collurio. Next base: position 104,661 of record JACBWW010000064.1, on the reverse strand, counting down.
GGAAAGCAAGTGGCACGGATGAACCAGAGACTTAATGACATCCCTGAACAGGTGACACCTGGTGGGCTGAATCCCAGCCAGTTCCCACCTGACACAATCAACAGAGATCCAGCAACACAGGCAAATTCAGAAGATTCAGAAAATGCCACAAAAGAACAGCCACAGATTGGACTCAGTTCAGATGGGGAGTAAAGGAAGGGAAGGACTGTAAGAGTTAAAGAAGACATGAAGAGTTTGGGTTTATAAGTAGGTTATAATGGAAAGATGTTTCTTCTCATGCCCTTGTAATGATCTGTCAGAAGAAATGTTTTCTGTGACTGCTGTAATCCCCTGGTAAAGCTTCTTCAAGGATATGAAATGAGGTAAAAGGGCAGCGGTTTAAAAATGCCTGTAAAAGTGGGACATGAATGCTTGTTCATCTTCTGATAAAAAAAAATTGTTCCTAGTGTCCAGCAATAAAAAAGGTCAGGAGAATTTTGCCACCTTGGGAACACTCAGAACAGTACAAACAGGAAGTTGTTGTTCTAGAACAGAAGTTTCCCAAGCTGGAGTTGAAGGGGGAATCCCAGTAAGTGACGCTGAACAGCCTCTGTAGTTTCTCTTCTTTTGAGAACGTCAGCTGTCCAGAAAACTGCTGAGGACAAAGTGCTGCCCAGTGGCTTGTGCTCCTCAAGGAGCAGCAAGATGCCAGGACAGGAGGGAGTGGAGGGAGATGCTCTGTGTTGTTTCACAGCTACACACAGGGAAGGAGACAGATGAGACGTGTGGTGGTCATGAGACCCAAAGGGATTGTTTCGAGGTTTTGTAAACCTTTCCATGTCTGTTTTCAAGACGAGTTGCCTTGTGGGTGGGTTCCTTTTGCTATTTATTTTTTCCAGATGAAGTACACATTAATTCCAAAGAGACACTTGCACACATGGTTTGGTATTACTGATCTGTTTCGAATATTCATCAAATGTTTCAAAGATACCTTTATATTTTGTTATCTGCTCAGGTGTCTGGATCTCAGGCAGCACAGGAAAGAAAAAACACAGGTTCTTGGCAGCTTTTACCAGTTCAGAACATGGATGAGCTCAGGAATGAGCAGGGTGACACAAAACATGCTTGTGCTGAGCCATCCAGAATAGGTTAGAGATACAAATACCACAGTACAGGCTGGGCAAAAGTTCAAAGAAATTACTCTTAGAGATGGTTCTTCATGAAGTACTGATAGAGGAATAATTGCTGAGCATCATTTTAAAACTGGGAGCTTGGAGCTGATTACAGCAGTTGCAGCCCAGACAAAAATATGGGCTGCAGAAGCAAGTTTTTAATGCCAGCTCTTTCCCTTGCCCCTCCATATTCCAAATGGTCGGAATTTTGTCCACTCCTGAGTAGTGATTTTCTCTGAATCCACTTTAGCAAGGTGCTAATCTGGCTGCCTTTAGGAACATGAACAATCTCCAGGGGGGCTCACTGCTCTGGATAAGAGCAGCAACCAAAGCCTGAGCACTCGGTGCTATTAGTGAATGTAGCATAAATTTAGGTGTCTGTCATTAACAGGCAGCAGAAGTGGTGGGCACAAAAGCCTGCACAGCTTTTAGAAGACTGTTATTCTCTGACAACCATTACTGCAAGAACTGCCCTGGAAATGAGCACTAATGATTTAAAAATGAAGATCTCTGCCAGCCACAGGCCCGAGATGCTGCTACAGAGTTATGTGTGTGAGCTGTCCATGAGTCTGGCTCCCCAGGGAAGGGTCGCTTCTATATTTGACTTGCATGTAAGTTACTATGAGGGTTGACTGGTGTAACAAATCTGCTTCTCTTGTGTCTCCTCTCTGTCATCCTTCATTATATTTCTCCTATTTTATTCTTTCCTCTGCCTTCCTTATCTATGTCAAGATGGAGACTGGGAATAACCCAGGGTAACTATTTGGATGACTCTGGCTGGAAGGGCAATATATGCCCAGTCCTGAATGTCTCCAAGTCACAAACACAGCAGATGCATTTTTATTTATTGAAATTTTCCACAGCACCCAGAACACAGTTTCTGCCCTTTCAAAGAAGGAATATGTGTTGGAGAGAAATGGCTGAGCGCTCACTCCCAAGTAGAGATGGGAATTCAAAGCCAGGCAAACGAAACGGCCCTGACTGACACAAGAGGGCAGTGCCTCCCTTCTCGCCGAGTGCAGAGGATCCTCGCCGGCACCGGCTCGGGAAGGGACCGAGCTGCAGGAGGATGGGGACAATCAGCGCCGTTCGGGTTCCCTTGGTTCGCACAATGCCTCGGCAGGGCCCGAACGGGACCTGCCAAACTGCAAGGTGTGTTCTGGCCGATCCGAGGAGACGCCAAACCCCAAGAAAAGCCCAAATGCCTGTGACTTCCTAGGAATAAGGGCATAATCTGGTGTTTCCTTTCTAACACCTAAGGAAAAGTCATGTTTTGCCCAGGTTCTTGCCTTGTAATGTGGTTCATTAACTCGAACAGAAACCATGTGCTAACACCAACTGCTGACCCATCAGCCCTCAGGAACACGGACTGTCCTCTGCACACCAAAAGCAGCTCAGTTTGCTCCATGACCTTCATAGTTTGGAAATTATTAAGGTCTTCCTTGTGACCTGCCTTCTGCAGAGCCTGCTAAGGGTAACCCCATGCTGGAGTCCTTCTTGCAGTGGAGGGTTGAAGAGCTCCCTCATCTCTGCACAGCTCCTGTTTTCATGGAACAGTTAGAACTTCACATTTTTGAAACCTACAGTCCTCTATCACTTTGCTTGAAATTGGTCAGTGGATTCAGAAGTTGTTATTTGGGTGTGCAGTGTGGAAGGAGGGGAAGGAGGACCCAGATTTGATTGTGATTCCAAAGCCTCTCTTGCAGAATAAACCAGGTTTTAAAAGAACACCAGGTGGGAGGTTGGTCCCACAGCAGGTTATAGGCTTGGCCTCATGGAGGATCGAAGAATTCTGGTTTGTCAGGCCCGTGGTTTTCACCATCACTAGATCTATTCAAGTCTGACTATATCCACACAAGCTTTGTGACATCTCTAAGGGAAAAGCCCCTCTCTGTAATTACCCAAAGTGCATTTTTAATTGTGATTTATATTTGGTCCTCAGTTTGGCACTGTTCAGCATGCAATTTTTCTTCTCTCATTTGTTCCAAATGATCATTTTGTCAGTTATTTTGTGCTGTTCTTTGCTGGCTGTGTGAAAGAGCCTGTGCTGGGGAGATGGACTGCTGAGGCTGGAGCCTCCATCACTGTCTCTCCTCTCACACACATGCACTCAGCACGAGCACTTGTGCTCAGAAAGAAAACGCAGCCATGGAAATAAATTTCCTCAATAATTTATGGGCTTTATAGCCCAGAGCAAATTATACCTTGGCTCTGTCACGAAATTCAGGTTGCAAATCCCTTTATAGGCAAGCTCGTTAACAATATAAGTAGAGTGGTACCTCTAGAATGGCTTTGATAATTGATGCATTATAATCTTTGGAGAGTATTTAGTGGTGAACCTGCAGCATCCACACTGAGGCATCAGAGGGGTCTGGATACAGGAAAAGTCAGAGAAAAAAAACATTTCTTTGTTTGCCTTGCAGTTGCCTTTGTCTGCCTCACTGGCCTCAAACAGCTCAGAAGGTTTGGTTGCTTTGTTTTCTAACTGCATTTTGTCTTTATCAGCTGCAGTTTTTGAGGGAAAAGGATCTCTGCTCCTGCCAGTACAGATGAGTGGGACACTTGGACACATTCAAAACCTGCTCATTTATGGAACAAAGTATCTCTGCTATCACTTTCCACAATCTTAGCTGTCTTCTGGTTCTGATCCTAATCCTCTTTACCTGTTAGGACTTTTTTTTGCTTAGGGAAACACTGCTTAATATTGCTGCAAGTAGCAGAGGTTCTTCCCTTCACCCACAATTAAAATTCAAACTGCAGGAGAAGCCTTGGAGTCCTTTTCAGAGCAGACAATGAAAACAAAGTATCACAGGGGAATTGTGCTCTAAAAACTGGAAAAGACAATAAATGTTTTATGAAATTCTACATCCTAAGGTCAAACTCAATGCACGAAAAAGGCTTAGGTGCAAACCCACATTGCTGGGAAAACATTTTGTTCTGGTCAGTCAAAATTTAGAATATAAGATGACAGAGCTCTTTTTATCTTACGGCGAGGAAAAAGAGGCCTGTAGAAAAGAAGGCAGGTTTTCAAAGATATTTCAGGGGTTTTTTTTATTTTTAAATAACAAAGCTCACCTTGAGCACTTGGAGAAAGGAGAAAATTAATTTCTATTTCAAACCTAGAAATGCCTGAATCTGCAGTAAAGGGCTTAATTTTTACTCACTTTTTTACCCTGCTTTCCCAAGTAGCTCAAAAAGGAAACAAAAGAGAAGAGCCTGATGTCAAGCTCTTATTTGTGCATTGTTTTTTCTCTTTCCATGCTAGGAGTTTATGGCATAAGCTACTTCCTTCCACAGCTAAGGAAGTGAAGTCCCAAGGTCCAAGTACTGACCTGGGAAACCCAGTTTGTTGACTTTTCTGCCAGACTTCCCACATGACACTGGTCTGTAGAACAGGGACTGCAGCACTGCCTTTTCTTGCACACAATTTGGAGGATGAATACATTGAGCGTGGGCTGCGCTGTCATATTGAAATACAGGTACAGTCAGAGCATGATGAACTTTGTGTGGGACATGAAGTACAGGAAAAAACCTCCCCACTTCCTCCCCCTCTTAAGGGGCAAATCTAGAGAAGAAACTTGGGCAAAGTGTGAGATTTAGAAACAGCCCCTGGACTTCAGGTGCCACATCCAGCCATCATCACAACATTCCTAACCAGGGGAAGATGCTGAGGGGAGAGAGGCAAGAAGGTTTGTTCAGCTCCATGGGGCTGGAAAGGCTCCATTCCCCAAAAGCCCTCGTCAGGCAGCTGTCAGAGAGCCCAGGCTGCTGTGCTGAAGGCAGGAGAAGCTGCTCTGCCCCGCACATAAGGTCACTCCAGCTGCCTTTGAAGGCAATAGAGATGTGATTAGCCGCCAAAGCAGACGGCCATAAAAATAAACACCCAGTGTGTGTGTTTGGAGAACGTTTCCTCTGCCCTTGGCTGAGCTGCCTGCTCCCAGCAGATGGGGGAAGTGAGCCGGAGTGGCCCCGGTGAAGGTCGGCTGGGCAGACTGCAAGGCCAACACACACAGCGGCAATTACATTTAGTGCGGTTATTTGGAGAAAAAAACCCCATGGTATGCTTTTATTCCTTATTTATTTCGCATATCGACTTTTCTATCTTGATAAAAGGCCCACCGTACCTGCTGTAAAATACTGAAATTCAAATTACTTGGGCCATCTGGGAAATAAAAAAGCATATGTTTGGTTATTTCCACTGTAATAATGAGGAAAAAATCGGTGATAATGAGTAAGGTTATCTTTCAATCAAGAAACAGCTTGGAGTGTGACAGATTCGAGTTCTACCACAGATATCCTGGGCACCTAGACAGGTACCAATTTCAATGTCTCTATCTCTATTTTCCACTGGTAAACAATTCTAGGATCCAGAGGTTGGAAAGGACCTTTGGACATCCCCTAATCCAGCCCCTCCTGCTCACTGGGGCCAACCAGAACAGCTTGCCCTGCTCACTCTGGTTCTGAGATCTCCAAGGATCTCACTGCCCCTCTGGGCGATCTGTTCTACTGTCGGACCCCCGCCCCCCTTACAGTGAAAATAGATTTTTGAATGTTTGAGTGGAATTTCCTGTATTTGGGATTGTTCCCACTGCTTCTTACCTTGCAAGCTGGTGCCCAGTGAGAAAAGTCTGCCTCTGTCTCCTTTCTACTTTCCCCCCAGGTATTTATACACATTTATAGAGCCCTCCTGTACCACCTCATCCTGAGGCCAAAGACTCCCAGCTTGCTCATCCTTCCCTCATACGTCAGATGCTTCAATGCCTTAATCATCCAAATATTTAACTCCATCTTTTCTCCAACTTGTCTAAATCATCCAGGAATTTCCCCTGAATTCCAGAGTGCTATTTAATGGATTTCTACTGCCTGTGGAACAAAGAGCTGCAGAAAGCAGAGCGTGAAGTCCCCCGTGGATGCCTGTGCTGTGCCTCCTCCCCTGGCTGGCGGCGGTGCCACCTGGGCACGGGCTGATTGCAGGGCTGGCACTGCCATTGCATCAGCTCACACAGCCAGGGAGCACCACGAGCGTGTGACAGCGGCCACCTCAGCGTGGCCCCACGGGAAGGAAATTGCCAAGGTGAAGTCAGAGGAAGATGCATGTCCCCTCTCTGCTCTACATGAACTGTTTAATCAGAAATGGATGAGCTGCTGGAAAGGAGGAAAAATAAATGCAACCTTCCCCTTGCTTTGTATGGGGCTTTGGGGTGGAAGGTGCTACAGAAATACCCCTCCTTTGGGAGAGCATGCTTTGGAAGCACAGGAAATTGCTTGGATTAAAAAAGAACACAAGCAATAATGCTTTTCCAGCTGCAGAAGGAAGAGAGATTTCCCTTCCTTTCTCTCGTTTATCACATTGTTACCAACAAGAAAACTGTATTTCATCAGAGCATGGCCTTGCTCCCCCAGGTTTCAAACGAAATGGTTATCAATGAGAAAGTGAATTATAGCTAGAGATACTGCAAACCTACTGCTCAGAGCTATGCCAGAATAATAATAACGAAAATTCCAAGTTTCTCATCGATTCCTACCTCTTGGATTCCTAACATACCCCACTATTCTAGGTACAAAACCTACACCCCCAAATCTCCAAGCTTTAATCAACATGCAAGATGCCAGGTAACACATGTTAATGTAATTAGCACCAAAAATCAGGATAAGGATAATTTGAGCAGCTATGGAATTAGTTTGGTGACTTCTTCAACCATTTATAATTATAAATTGTAAAAGTGCAAGTGTGTACATGTGTCCCATCAACTGATGGCTGTCACACACAGCCCCTCCTCCTGTCCCCTCGATTTGTGTGATCAGGCCTGGTCCTGTCAGGTGGCCCCTTGGTACCTCTTCCTTTTGTATCTCTGTGCAGACACCCACAGACCTGTGGTTAATCCTGATGCCCAAACTGGCTCCTTTGAGTCTGAAACAACATTCAGAGAAATGAAACTGAAAAAAAAAGGGAGTTTCTTATCCATCTGGAGGTTGGGTGGGGGATGAAAGAGGCAACTGCTAGGTCCAAAGATCAGTCAGATTGTTCTTTATGACATGAGCCCAGAACCACAGGTGTGGATGTGGAAGGGTCTTTCTTCAAATCTGCATGTCTGAGGTCTAGTGATTCACATCTAAAGCTGTGGCTGCATTGTCTTGAATTTGGGGAAGGCTCCAGTATAAAATCTCTGGCACAGGAAGTTCAGTTTCCTCTCCAGGTTTCCTTCCTCCACCCTCTTATATGCAGAATAGCAGGGAACTCATTTCAGCCTTGCCACTGAGAGTGAAAACTCCTAGGACTGCAGAGCCGTTTGAGTTTATGGCCCACACCTTCAGCTCAAGTGTTCAAGGGAGGCAGCACAGACCAGTGGCTCTTGGTGACAACACTTAATCCCAAAATATCCTCAACTGCTGTGTTTTGTACCTGCACATGAAGCTGGACCCAGACCCCAAGCAAACATCATCACCAAGGGTGATACAGTGTCCCTGAGTGACATTCACCCCACTTCCACTGCCAAACTCTTATTGATGACAGTGGGCATCAAAGGCAGAAAATTTGGCCATCGTGTAACTTTGATACAATTACAAAGTAAGAAAAAACTGTGGAAAAGCAAGTTTGGATCCAGTCAATGCCTAAGTTACCACTAATTATAACAGGCTCATTTCATGTTCTAGATATTTATCAAGGCTTTGATGTCCTTTAAAAACAGCTTGTTAGACTCCAGGCCAAGGGCCAGGCAGTTCAAATGCCCAGTTTGAGCCCCAAACTAAACCAGGAAAAATGTGAACAGCATTACAACTGGAAGTTGATGTGGAGTTTGCTGGGAGAATGGCAATGTTTGAGTGTAGCACCACGTTAGAGACCTCTGAGCTACATCTGTAGGAACAGGATCTGTGTATCTGTGTGCACAGATCCTCACCAGTACCCAGAAGCAAAATGCCATGGAGTGGGCACTCACCAGGGCTAAACTGCAGTATGGCAAACACTGATGCAGCTCATGATGCTCCCAGTTCTGGTATCTGGTTGTGGGACTCTCTCTGGGATGTGTGCCTCTGCTGCCAGTGCACAGGGCATGTGTTCCCTGCCAGAACTCTCTCCTGGTGTAACAAACCCAGCAGGCTGTACTTGCAGAGTGTGACTAAGCTCCACCAAGCAGAGGTTATTCCATCCCCAGCCCCTCTCCTGAACAGAACGTGCTATACTGGGGAAGGAACAGAGGCAGCACCTGCTTCAGGACCTTTCCCAGCACAGCTGGAGCAGACACCCACAGAGCTGCAGGGAGACAGGGAGAGCATCTGCACGGCTCAGCCCCCCCAGGACAGCCCCAGCACGGACTGTTCTGGGCAGTGGGACTGGGAACAGGACAGGCAGGGAGCTCTGGTACCCCCCTGGATCGAGTCTCTGTTCCCAAGATCCCCCCCTCCTCCCACTGCCAGACAAATACACAGATTTGGCTTTAGCCACAGCACAGGCTCAGCAAGTGCAGAAAATAACCTCAGGCAGCCCATGCAGACAGAGCAGAACACTGCCCTTGGCTGCTCTCTGCCAGCTTTCCCAGGAGACACGTGTTCCCCATGGCCAGCCTCTCGGCAGGCTGGAAAAACGGCACAATGGGAAGCACAGACAGGGCAGTCACCCCTGCCAAAAGCAGCAGTGAGGTGAGGGCAGCAGCGAGGGGTAAAAGCCACGAGTCACCTGCTACTTCATAGGAGAAAACAGAGGAGCAAAGGAGTCATTGAGTTTCGGTCACATCCAGATGCTCAAAGTGAGAGATTAATAAATAATAAATAGGAGTAGCATCAATTACAAATGCCAAAGGGGGATGATGTCTCTGGATGCATTTCTGCTGACTGGTGCATATTAGGAAACCACAGAGTGCTTTTAGCTTTGACTCCAACATTAATTTTGGCAGCGGAAAGAGGTTTTATTAAAAGTACTGAAAATGTCATTCATCTTTATTCGTATTACATTTCTTACAAGGATTTAAACCCCAATATGGAACTATGGGGAGATGAAAAAATTGAAATTGACTCATCTGATCATAAAAATAAATGAAACTCTAAACATGTTCTAAATAGTAAGAAGTACATTTGGGTATTATATTTCTAACACTGTAAGGTGGTGCTGATATTATCTGTTTTCAAGGTTTGTTTTTTCTCTCTAAGGTGTTCTTTCTGAATCCCTTACAAACTAAATTATTTGTAGGTATGCTATGATGGTAGCCCATAATCCATAGGGGAAAAAATAAATCAAAGGTGGGAATGTGAAGAACTGAAACAATTCAGTTACTATTTTTAAATTCAAAGGAAACAAAACTATTCTTTGAAATACTACCCAGTAATCTAAAAGGTTCAAAGTTCTGCTGTAAGTCCATTTACTCAAAACTATCTCCATGTTTTTTGTCTATTTTAGTTAAGTGCTGAATTGAATATTGATAATGCTGGCTCTTTTCTAGGATGTTCCAAAGATGAAGTTACTGGGGAATTTGAGTTATTTCTTGTCTAGGACCCCTAACCTGGAATCCAGATTTTTTTCTGCTGCAAATGCAAAATTTCCAAAATGAAAAAAAAAAAAATAAAAAAATAAAATCTGATGCAAATCCCTACAGGCACCTCTGTGGCAGAAATCACAACAGCCCAGTGGCCTTTATGTTTTATTGGATTGGCACAACACACCCCAGAAATGGAAGAGCACAACTCCACCTCAACACACGTTGGCATCACTGGGGCTCTGCTGCTGAGCTTTTGGAGGTGACAAATGGGCATTTCATGTTGCTCACAGTGTAATATAAAAGCTGGTTTCCAGCTGTTACAGTTCTTGAGTAAAAATGTCTTTAATCAGGCATCAAATCTCTATACACAATAATCACCTACAAGTAGATTTTTATTCTCAGATCTGGAACTAATTTGTTCAGTGAATAAAAAGTTAAAGATTTTTAGAGATCACTGGGGTTTTATGGGTTTTCTTCCTAGTTTTGTGTTTGTTCATGACAATGCTATCATTGGGGAAATGGGGTGGTTTATGTTACTTCCAGTATCTATTTTTTAATGTATTTCTTGACTCTTTAGAACTTCTTAGTCCAAACTTGTTTGCATTTTAAGCTTTATAAAAATATTTCCCATCAAAATTATTTCTTCAATAAATATTTTGGCTTGACTAAGCAAAAATATACATGTACAGGGGCTTATTTTTTTTCCACTATATGTAATTGTCTTTGTATAAAAACTAAATTTCACATGCTGTTTATTTACTAAAACATTCATTCAACCTCTGAAAATCAAGATTGTGTTGGCTGTTTGTACTTTGTCAGTTCCCTTGAGCAGTGGCTTGAGAGATGTTACACTTTATATATGTTTTGTTTTGCTGCTTGGAAACATGAATTTTATAAGAGCGTGCTTTGTAACAGGTCCTCACAGGGAAGGGTTTCACAGAATCAGGATCTTATGCTGACAAGTGGTTTGAGATTTGGGATATTTACTGTAACAGATCCCAGAGGTCACAAGAAAGTTCTCTTTTTTGTAAATTTAGAACCCAGCCCAGCCCCTTGCTTGAAGAACATGAACTCTCAGAGATACAAGTGGACAGCTTGGCTGCAACTTCTTCCATTCTGAGCAGCAACTGAACTGTTATTTTGCTTGGTCCCAGGACATTTTCCCAAATAAGTTCTTATTTTTGGAGCACAGGATGTAACCATCACCGAACCTATTCAGTTTATTACCTACTGCAATTAAATTAATGACTACTGAACTTTCCAAGCACACCTTATCCCTCTCCTCTATGGCAATCAGGCTTTGTGTGACTTCACACAGATTCTCCAAGGACAGTGGTACAAGTCCCCTGACCACGAATGGTTTTGGTTTATGACTGCAATTTTGGTTTTCAGGATTGTGGATTCTTGCAGCACTGAAGTTCTCCTTCAGCTGCAGGTGAGGCTCTTTAAGAGAACAGAAATGGCTGGTAGCAGCTTCCCCAGGACACACAGCTGGGCCCTCTTTCCCAAACTGCTGTCAAGGAGGCAAGAAGGGGATGGAAGCTCTGTGGGAATCTGACACACAGCAAGGTAAGCAAATTCTTTCTCATCTTTGAAGGCATTTCAAACTTCACCACAGCTCTGGTGTGTGTGACATCATGGAAAATTTAGCAGCTAGGCTGAATTCTCACTGTGGATTCTAAACTCCTGGCATCTCCTGGGTCCAAGTTGTTTTTCTGTTGGTTGCTCAGTGAACCCCTTGAGGAAAGTCCCTTTAAATGGGGAAATACTTTAAGCTTTTCCTCAAACTGCTTGATTAGCATTCATGCAACCCAAATGTTACTTAAAGAAAGACCTACATGTGTGCAACTGGCTGTGTATTTACAGATGTGCACACACACACTGCAGAATCTGATTTCTAAGATGATTATAACAATTCCCTTTGTTGCTATTATATTATTTTCCAGGAGCACCAAAGGACTATTAAAAGCCAAGCTACAGCTTGCAAGTTTAAAGGTACAGCAAAAAATGTAAACTGGCAGCAGATAACTGAGTACAAAGGGAAACCAGAATAATCCCCAGCACACAGAAAAGAGCTCTCATACAATTCTGATTGTAGGATAAAAGCACTTAAAGGTATTCTTCTGTTTTTCTCAAGATGGATTTATTAACAAATAATTTTTAAAAAGGGAGAATCAATGTTTGTTAAGTGCATAAGCAAGCTCTCACCAACCTTGAGACACCTGTTTATGTTTCAAGGTTGGAAGATGAAAAAACAGAAGAGTTCAGAGCACAGCTTACTCCAAGCAGAGGAGTTCTGTATTCTGTTGAACAAGAATCCACATAGATTACAAAACTCTGTATCACAGTATAAATCATGTGTTGACTGTGAGGAACTGTAGATCCAGGTTCAAGCAACCCCAGCATTTCATCTCTTTTCTTTCCATAAACTGCTGGGTGTTGGTGGCTATATAATTTTACATCATTCTGCTGCAGCTTCCTATGATTTTTTGCCTTTGGAAAATGCTTCAAGTTCTGCTAAACATAGGACCTAGGAATAAATTTGTATTATCACTGAAGTCAGAGATACCTGTGACATTGATTTTTTTAAATGGTTCACAAGGCAATAGGAGCAAGGATTTTTCCCTGGAAATAAAAGCACCTCCAGCCATAATTTGTGAGAAAACAAGACTAGAATTTGTGAGAAAACAGGACTAGAGATAATGTCTTTTAGGACATGCAGCCCAGTGTGTCCTGTTCCAATGTAGCTGATTGTGCCTCTGCTGAGGACGAGCTCTTCAAAGACAGTCCTAAACCAGCCATGATTATAACAATCCCAGGAACACATCCTGGAGAGCTCTGGGCCCTCCCAACTCTGCTGCTTCTCTGACACAGCAATGGATTTTTCCAAAGGACTTTGAAGTGACTTGCAAAGTCTCTCAATGGTTCTGAATTAACTGTCCTTGAACCCCTTTCACAGATAACCCATCCTGATCCTCACCACAAGAAAGGAGTTTGGGATCATCTTCTACAACTGTATTAGTTTAAAATTCAGGTGGATGGACTTTCCTAATTGACATGAATTCAACTACCAGAACCAGTTCCCCTTACCTTAAAACCTTGTCAATTATATTCTCTGCAGACTAACACAGTTTTGCTAATTTTATGTGATGTTCTCAGAAGTCGTTTAAAATAACTCTTTTGTTCCATAATAATAGGGAAACTGAAAGAAACTGTGAGAATGCAGAATGTAACTAAGGAGACTGAGCTACTCCTACTTTTTGCTCTGCCTGGCCCCACTGAGGATTTATATTCAGTTTTCTTTTACTTATTTATTTTCCCTAATGAATGATCTTGATATTCTGCTACCTGGGTCCTTCCTCAGAAGGCAGCAGTGATGATTGTCATCCAATTGTTAAAGAAGTGGCAAATAACAGCAGGTTGGAACAGCTCTGAATAAGGTTTTAAAAAATTAAACAATAGTCAAAAAAAGAGTTCTGAAGAGATTCAGGATTGAAATGTAGCTGAAGTTTAGACATTGTATAACCTTCCTTTAATTATGGTGCAATGTCAGGAGAAATGAGAGTTCTGCTTTGCTTTAGGGACCAATTGGAGAACTTAAAACTAATTCAAAATCACGTGAGTGTCTCCTTGGCTCTCTGCAGGGTTCACAGAATGCACTCTTACAGCCATCAAAGGACACAAAGGCAGACAAAATGTTACCCAATGGGAAATGGTGCCCGTGTGATTCTGGAATATGAGGTGGAGTTTTGAGTCAGTCTATTAAAAACACTTACCTGAGGTTACAAAGAAAGGAGGCAAAACATAATTATTTATTACTTCAGCAGTATTCCTACACCATCTGAGGAGCTATGGAATTTTGAGAAGTGCTGACTTTTCACTGGTTTTTAGAAAGCATAAATTATACCTGTTTGGTGACAGTTACTCCTTCAGAGACCAGGAGCATCTTGATTTACCTTAAAGAATCGTGCAGTGTTTTCACTCAGATAACAACATGTAAATTTTGATCATAACAATGTTAGTTGTATGCAAAAACTAATTACTTTTTGAAGTGAAACTGCCTGAAGATTCATCTGATGCAGGATGCTCCCCACGAAGGGGTTAATGGCAGCTGATTGAGAAAAAGGTGCAAGAAGTTTTGCAATGGAGAACTATGGAGCAACCTTTCCACAGAGAGGTTTTCTGGAGCTCTAACCCAGGAGCAAACTGTAACCTCCAGGTGGAATAACGAAAAACCATAAAAATTGGGTTTATTAATTATGTATACCAATTCTTCAGGTATTTACAGGTATTTTCAGCTAAAACTTTAGTTACAAACAATATTTCTGCAGTGTATAGAAACAGATAAATTTATGTCTGATAAGTCCACTTATTTCTGGTGATTTCCACACTCATCCACTGAACACTAAAAATCAGGGCAGTTTATGGATCTGTGTGCCCATACAAAAAAATTAAAGATGAAAAGGAAATATAAAAAATAAAGGTAAAGTCTGTGCAGTAGCTTCCAGCCTGGGACAGCAGAATAAACCACCCTGTTGCACACAGCAAGGTGGGTTTCTTCTGACAGGTTTCAAAATGCAACAAAACTGATTTGTCCAGAGAGATTTACAAACCCAAGCCAACTAAACCAAACCCATCCCACCTGGAACAACCTCCCCTCTGTAAACAACCATTTCCAACCTTCAGGATCCCTCCCATAATAGCAGTGGAACTGCACATCAATCAAATTACTCGCTGGAGAGTAAGATATAATTAAATCACTGGATCAGAAACAGGAACCATTGCAACAGTTGTATTTTTACAAAAGAATAGGGGTGCTGAAAGCATTAGCTGTGTGTAAATATGCTATAAACACTCCTGACTGATCCACATTCCTTACCCAAATTCCAGGGATTTGAAAATGTGGCAGAGCACAAGACCTGGGGAGAGAAATTCACTTTAGCTCTCATGAAACAGAGAATGCATAAAAATTAGAATGCAAGAAAAAAAATAGAGGTTCCTAGGAGAGGATAAGATCTGAATGGGTATTTTATTACAAAAAAACAAACAAACAAACCATGTTTAGTTATTAGAATTGCATCAATGGTAAAAGAATGTAAGAGAAATATAAGGAAGAAAAGCAGTATCTGTATGAGAAGAACGTGCAATGGGAAAAAGCATGCATTAGTTCATAATGATAACACTTATAATTATGTAATTTATGATATAATTAATTCACACTACAGTTGTTCTAGTCCAGTAACAAAATCTCAATGCAGCTATTTTCTCAAAGAAGCAAAATGTGATTTACTATTTGCTATCATTCTCAGAACATTATTTTTATTCATTACACAGATTTTTTTTTCTGTATGATCCAGTGCTAGCTGAAAATTTTCTCCAAAATGTTGTAAGATTGAGAAATTTTCCTTTATGGATAGTACCTTTTTTTGCCTAATATGGTAAATGGTCCTTCTTTTCCACACAAATGGTGTATTCCCAAAAGGATATTTTAATCACTACTAAGCCTATAAGCAATCTCTAACTAAAAAAAATTTAAAGAATTTTTTAAATCATGCAATTTGCCTACTATAAATCTCCCTGAGATTTAATGACTAAACTATTGTGTGTAACTGCTTTTGAAATCTGTAGGCAACTTTGCAAATATTTAGTAAAAGTTGTGGTGTTTCTTAAGCACTTCGATTTAATCAGTGTTTTCCATATGGGGATGCTGGATGAATCTCTAGCCTTAAGAACATTGACATCCCCACCTGCATACAGTGTGGTTCCACAGATTTTAATAGGACAATCCCTGTCCACATTTCAGGGGTGGAACAGGAATTTCCCCATGGTTACTAGAAAGAATATTAGCAATTTGGGACAGCAATTCAAGAAAAATTTATTCTAATTTCAGTAAATTTCTTATTTTGTTATTTGTAAATCTCAGGGTGATGAATTAAAGCTTTAGTACATCATAAAGGTTATTTAAAAACAAACATTTGATTATTATAAATCAAAGGCTTAACCACACCAGGATCTAATAGCTTTTCCTAACAGACAACCTGAATAATAGCCAACCCACTTTCCTACAGTTTAATTGGCAAACCTGCTCTTTCTCTTTCTAATTAAAGGTAACCACACCTCCCTTCAGAAAGCATGACAGAAGGAACACTTTGGTTTAAATTCCAGGGAAGCAAGAATCTACTGGGGGAAGAGTTTGCAGAAAAAAAATATTGGCCTCTTTAACCTTTTTTTTGGTTGTTTTTTTGTTGTGCCTTATGTGGTTTTTTGTTTATTTTATTACAGCACATTCGTGCTGGATAGGTTTTAATTGAAAATTGGCTATAATGTTGTGGGTTGCTTTCCCTTTTTCCAATAAACCTATTTTGGTTGCCAAGTAATCTCACCTTTTAACAAGGTATAAACAAATACTGGGGAAAATCCACAGATTTAGACCAGTGACAGAAGGAAAAGTGCTGCAATACTGTATCTCTACTTACTTTTCAATATTAATCAGGGTTTCAGTATGTGAGTTCTGGTGTGAAATGATTCCATTTTGGTTACATCTCTCCTGCCTGGTTTACATGAGGTCCCGTCTGCAAGACAGAAATCACAATTTTTATGCTTCATTATGCTTCATTTCTACTTTCTCTTTCATGCAAACCCTTCCAGAGCAGTGATGAATGCTGTGAGGAGAATATGAAAAGAACGCTCTGGAAACTTTGGCTGGGTAAGTATCTTTATAAGCAAAGCTGGAAAAAAGTTCCAAGCTACAGAATTGCTACTTGTCCAATTCCTGAGGGAAAGATCACAGAATCACAGATTTTTTTTAGGGTTGGAAGGGCCCTCAGGAGACCACCCTGGCCAAGGGAGGGTCACCGGGAGCAGATGATGCAGGAACGCGTCGAGGTGGGTTTGGAATGTCTCCAGAAAGGGAGACTCCACGCCCTCCCTGAGCAGCTGCTCCCTGCCACCCTCATGGAAAAACCTCTTCCTCATGTTGAGGCGGAACTTCTGGTTTAGTTTGCAGTCATTGCTCCTCGTGCTGTCGCTGGGCACCGCTGAGGAGTCTGGCACCATCCTCTGTCACCCCGGGGAGATATTTTTATTCATTAATGAGATCCCTCCTCAGTCTTCCCTTCCCAGACTAACCAGGCCCAGCTCCCGCAGTCTCTCCTCACACGATGATATGAAGGTATTTATTGCTTGCCAGCCTCTTGTGAGCAGCATTTTAAGGCCTGTGGCCTCTCTCCCGCCCTTTCGCGCTCGGCAGCCCGGAGCGCTCCGATTTGACGTGCTGAGGGGACTCTGCCTCTCCCAGCCCTGAGCTCAAACACCATGTGTGGGTTCAGTTTCGTGTCTTTTTGTTCCCATCCGGCTCTTTCAGACTCGTCTTTGGCCTGCAGGGCCGGCGAGGCGACCGCGACCCCCCCGCCCGCCGCCCGCCCTCGCCCTTTGTTCGCTGAGGGGAGGGAGCGCGCGGGAGCGCGGGCGGGAAGCGCGCGGCCGCCGCCGGCGTAAGGGGCCGAAGGGCGTTGCCCGCGCGAGAGCGCGCGCCGCGAGGCTCCCGGGAGCGCGCACCGCCCGCCCTCCCTCCCGGCCGCGCTGGGCGGGTGCCCGGTGGAGGCAGCGGAGCCGCCGGCGAGGCTCGCGGCGGCCGGGGCTGTGCGGGGCCAGGGCGGGGCGGCGGAGCCTCCGGTGAGGGTCGGCCGGGAGCGGCGGGGCTGCGCGGGGCGGCGGGCCGGGGCGGGGCGGGAGCCGAGCCGGGGTTTCCCGGGCGGGCAGCACGGGCGGGGCGGAGGGAGGAGGTGAAGGAGGGAGGTTCGCCGCGCCCAGGCTGCCGCTGCCCGATGGCTGCGGGGAGCTGAGCGGGCTGAGGAGGAGTCGAGACCCAGCGACACCCCCTCCCCCGCGGATCCCTCCTTCCCGCTCGGCTCTGCCGCCTTCCCCGGGACCCGCCGGGCGCAGCGCGGGCGGCTCCCCCGCTCCTCCTCCGCCGCCTCCTCCTCCTCCTCCGCCCCCCTTCCCTTCCCAGGCCGGCGGGACGCGGGCAGGACCGCGGGCGGCGGACGGACCGGCCCGGTTCATGAGCAGCGGCCGGGAGGGCAGGTAACCGTGTGAGGGGTGCGGGGAGGGCGGGGGTCCCTCAGAACGCGTTTCCCGCCCGCCGAACCCCAGCCGGCCCCACCCCGGGGCCATCTTCCCTCGGCTCCCCCTCAGCCCCGCTCCTTCCCCTCCCCCGCGCTTCCTCCTCCTGCCGCACTTCTCCTTTCCCTCTCCTTTCCTCTCCTGTCCTCCCCTTCCGCCGCCGCGCCGGGGGCCCCTTGGGCCGCCGCCTCCTCATCGCCCCCGTTCTCGGCGACCCTCGGTATGGCGAGGTTGGAAATAGCCCCCCTCCCCCGCGCTTCCCACCTCCTCGGGGCTCCAGCTTCCCCTAAAAAAGAAGTATGTTTGTAGCTGGAGGAGGAGGGGAAAAAGGTGGGGGTGGGACTGATTCCCTCTCGAAGGCTTCCAGGCGAAAAGGGAGGAGACCTCGGATCTTGCGGGGTTCCATTTTTAATTGTAATTACGCTGTAGTGGTCTCTGCTAGACGGTTTTGGGGTCTTGTCTTAAGCCACAAAAGGCGAGTTTCCCGAGCGATCCAGCTGGCAGAGGGAATATTTGGAGAGAGATTCAAGGGGAAAAAGAAGCAATGGTGTGTCTGCTGTAATGGTGGAAAACTGATTAAGAGGAGCCGGGGGTGAGACAAACAGGGTAAGGCTGCTTCCAGCACCCCCAGCCAGCCAAGGGCTCGCAGATGGGGCTCATGCTGGGTGTGCTGGGCGAGGGAGGGGTAGGGAAGGTTTTGTTCTCGTTAGAACCGGAACCGAGGATGGATTCAAACCGCATATTAGTTCCCCCATGTATTACGGTGCTGCATATTTTTGTGTGCCCGTAGCAGCGATAACGAAGATCATGGAGGGTGTTTGCTACAATAGAAAGATGGAGTTTTCTCCTTGGAAATGTTGTTTAAAATATTGTTTCAATTCCCAGCTTTTTATCGAAAGGATTTCAGCATTATTTTTTTTTTAATCCATGCAAGGGATATTGAACGTGTAGGATTTTTAATCTTACAGCTTTGTAGGGAATGAAGATGTGTAAAGCCTTCCATGTAAATATGAAAGAGATGAGGCGTTTTATTAACAAAAAAATCTTGTCCAGAAGAAAATCAGAATGATATAGAGGTTGTTGTAAGATGTCAATTTATCATTCCTGAAGATGAACTGAAATTTTAACGAATGTGATATTTCATTATTCTCTAACAAAGTCATGGCTGGGACTCGTTTTAAACCAGGCATCCTTTCTAGGATGTGCCGACTGCCACGTTATTATGTATTGTCTCCACGGGAGGAAATAGGAGGAAAGGACTATAAATGTTAGGCTTAAGTGATTATTGAAACAGCTTTTGAGAACAGTTGGCTCAACTTGGAGAGGTGATTTAAGACTGAAAAATTAAAACATTTTGGTACTGTAGGATATCTGCATCTAATTGTGAGAGATTTATCCCATATTTTAAGCTGATCTGGACACAAGGATGTGATTCGAGACAAAATGCTGTCGATGTGTATGTGAAATACGTGTGAGGAAAGGAAGATGATATGTTAATACCTAAATCTGTGCTAAATGTGATAGAGCAGAATTTATTTCTCTCCCTTGTGTGCTTGAGGAGAGGAGAAGGAGAAGGGGTGATAATAGTGTAGTTGTTTTGGTGGCTGCAGATTAGCCAGGGTGTGTGTTTGATTTTCTTTTTGCTGTGAATGAATGGATCTCTCTGTGCCTGGGCCCAGTAGCTGCAACAAGATGGCGTTTGCAGCAAGGCAGCTCTCATTTTTCAACTCCTCCTCACCCCAGGTTTGCCAAACTAGATCTTATTTCGTAATTGTGTTTTAGATTTACTTTCTCATTCTCTTTGCTTTCTTCTGTTCTGGGGTGGGGGTAGGAGGAACATTTGGAAGATTGCTGTGAGAAATCTGTGGGTTTTTTTCTTAATTTTTGTGAGCTCCTCCAGATAGGAACTAGGTGGGAGGAGTAAATAGTTTTATTGAAATGTTCACATAGGCTCTTAACTGAATAAAGGAGTGACACAGTTTTCATTTTTACCTTGCAGTGCCTGCTTAACACCACCAAAATGTTCCTGGCTTTTATTAAGCCTGTTGCTAAAAACCAGTTTTTAATTGTAGAGCACAGGTATACAAAGACTGCTGGGCCGTGGGTCTCTGCTGGCCAGGTAATCATCAGATCAGAGCCTGTGCAGACAGGTGTCTTTCTGTGACACAAAAGAGTCTCCTGTCTGCTTCAGAATACTCACAATTTTTAAGAATGCTACTGACCCAGAATTACTGCCATCCTCTAGATAACTGTTCTTTTAATGGGTGAGAATAAGAAAGGCTTGGGGGATGTTAAAACAGCTCTATATCTGAGAAGTAGTCTGTTTCAAAATGACATTAAAAATTTTTAAAGCCTTTAATGCGTGTTTTTAGTACCTTTTAAGAAAAATGGACTTTTGATTTGTAACTTCTGTGATATTTCCCTGTAGTGCCAAACTCCTTTACTTTGGTAGCCTAAATAAAATAGCTTGGTTAATATTTTATATACTGGACTCAGGCTTAAAACAATACACTTCCCAGCAAGAAAAATAAGAAATGCTTGTTATGTCTCCTGTATTCAAATGACCTCCAAACCTTTGATAATATCAAACATTTTAGTAATGTTTATCTATGACTTAATATATAATCAGTTGTTTGTTAGTTTATTGTAGTAACCCAGCTGTAGCTCATGCAGGAGGAAGCTGGGAAGCAACAGAGCTGATTTTCACTTGAGGCTTGTGGTGCTGGTGTTTTTTTTAATTAAAAAAAAGCTGAAATTAGCTGAGTGCATTTCACTCCTTTGGTGTTTCAAGAACATTTTTTTTTAAATTAAGAATACTGCCCAATAAACTGTTAGTTCCATTTGATGTTAATGTCCTGTTAAACCTGAAATTACTCGTGCAATTTTTTTGTTACTCCTACTTTGGCCTTTTAGTCTAGGATCAGAAGGGAGCAGAGTGAAGTGAGATTCTGTTTTGGGTAAGATAAATTACATTTATCCTTCTTGAGTCCTTGCAGCTGCTAAGTCAGTACGTAACAGGCATCCTAGCATGAAATATTTGACAACATGGTAAATTAAAATTCCACAGGAAATCTTAGCAGAACAGTTTTTTAAATCACCTCCATGCCTCATGGAAATTTGGAGATGCTGTATTTGGACTTAATGAGAATTCTTGTGTAAGTAACCAATGAAGTTCTGTATAATCAGGGAGTGTATAGAATTTTGTGTAGCATTATTCTTAATTCATCCCAGAAGAAACACTCCACAGCTATTAAAAATTTTAAAACTTGAACCTTGGAATGAGTTTATTTAGAATAAGAAAATCCTTCAACTAATGCAATTTCAAGGCCCTTTAATTACAGTAGAAGTATATGTTGTGTTTGTAGGCTGCCTTTTCCTGAAGTTAAGCAAGCTGTTGGCTGCACTGTGTAACTTCCTGGGGCTTTGGAGGCTTCGATTTGGTCATGTGGAAAACAACTAAACTGTTTCTTCTTAAATAGTAACTTAGTTATGATTTCTCAATCCCTGTGAAACCAGATGCCAATTCATCTGAAACTTTTGTTGTTTTTGTAGATTCCTACCAGGCCTGGAGCTGTGGTTAGGGATGTTAAGCAAGTGTTAGGTTCAGCTGGTTTTATAGTTACTGCAATAAAAAATTGGAGTTGTTTGCGTTCTGTGAAACCAGTGGTAAATTTGTCTCCTCTGCATAGGGCTCAGCTCATGTTCCAGGCACTGAATTGGATTAAATTCTTACTGTCCATGGATTTTGCCTCTCAGCATTAGTGGATTGGTAATTGATATTCTCAATTTTAATATCCAGTTTTAGCCATATGGCACACTGTATTGTCTCAGGAATTGCATTTAGCGCTGCTTTGTTACGAGCAAGCTGAAATGGGAAATTGGGCATTCCAGTGGGTGAATTACACTTGGGTGAGTTGTCTTTGGAGTCTCTAATGCCTGTGGTCATGCCAGAATTTTAGATGGGGGCTTTTTTTTTAACAGCATTTCACTGGTTATGTGGCAAAAAAAGAAGTATAACCTTGAAAGCAGCTTGCTTGCATTAATGAAATGGTTCTTAAGCATGTGACTGAAGATAAAGTGGACATTTTTTGAAGGGAGCCTCTTGGTTGCTTCAAGTGCAGACTGAAAATGAAAAGAATACATACTCCATTCAAAATGGTTTTTTTTCTCCCCACTGATAAAGTTGGAACTAGTATTAGCCAAGGTCATGATAAAAAACAAAAATACCCCCAAGCCCCTATGTTTCTATTTAACATAGTGTCTCAATTTATTATTTCTTCCCAGGGTGTCCAGTGTGCTGGGGATTTTCTGAGTGTGGATTTGTTTTTCACCAAACAGAAATACATGCAGAATCCATAGATACTTGAGCCAACTGGTAGTTGAGCAGAACATTAAGAGGTTTTTAAAAGCTTTGAGCTGGCTATGAGCAGTACCTTTTACTTTAGATGCCAAAATAATCAACATAAATTACTGTGGAAGGCTTCCTAGTACAAAAATATGAACACTCCAAGATAGGTTTTGAGGCAGAATGTTGCATTTTTATTAAAGTAGTAGAGGATTTCCAAGTAGAGAAAAAAGAGATGGTTAGCCTTGGAACAGAAACACACGCTTAAAAATAATTTGATGAACATAAAAATCACATCTTCTTGGCCTCTTTCTTTAACAGCTGACCCTCTAAAATGAGTTCTTTGCAATTAACATCTTATTAGAGTATTCATTTCTATTAAATACTTGTCCATTGCATTTATTAGAGTGGTATAGAATGTGTTGGGATTTATTAGTCTCTTGAAATATAATGGAATATTTCTGCCTGTCTGGAGGGTTTGAGTGTACTGGGTCCAGGGGGTGATGTTTGCCTTGCCCATTATATTCTTAGAAATGCAGGAATTTTCTGTCTTGAACCCAGCTAGGGAGTAATGAGAATATTCCTGGGTGCCATCTGGAAGCAGCCAAGATGTGGTGTTGCTTGCTATGTATATCTTACACTCAGTTTTACTGGGGGTGCTGGAATTAGATGCCTACATGGGATTTTTTTTTATGTGTTAGCCAAAAAAAAATACTTTTTTTTGGGACATTGTGGAAGTGTCATTTGTAAAGAGCCTTAGAAATAATAATTTCTGAATTCTCTCCAGGGTTTTCAGCTTGTGGCAGAAAATAAGGATGTATCCAGATGTTACACGTTGACCCCATTCTTGATATTTGGGGTGGAGGGGAGTGTGATAGGATGCAGGAATAAGGGCTTGAGAAAGCAGTTAAAAAGCAAATGTTGAGATATTGCTGGATTTAAGTCTTGATAAAATCCAATACGAGGTTTAAAATAGGAATACTTCAGGTGTTGCAGATGTTTAGGAGACCTGGATTGGGGTTAATGAATATGTTCCCTATGTCAGATATTCCATGGTAATTAAGAATTGTTGAAAACGAGGTATTTTTGTCATGAAGGGAAGACCTACCATTATTTCTGTATTTTGTGGGACTGAAGGGTTAAAATTTGATCTTCTTGTGTTGTGTCTATTTTGGAATCCTAATAATGGATGAGTGAAAATGAGGCTGAGGACCTGAGGAAGGTGATCTGAGGGAGCTTAGAGGGGACAAGCTCTAAGGTAGCTCTGTAATTGAAGGTGGTAAAGACAGTCTAAGTCTTGGAGTTCTTTTCATAGATGGTATTTAGAACTTGATGAAGGAAGAATTAGTAGCAGATAAAACAGTGAAGGGAAAGAGGCTGGTTAAAAATCTAGTTGCCATTTTAATGTGAAACATAATTCATTTCTTAAGTAGTTTACCTGAAACTGCTTCATTAAAAATAAAGATATTTATTTGATGAGGTAGAATGTCAGCTTGTCAAATCACTGCAATTTCTAAAGGTTCTCTGTTTAGAAGAGAAATACATTCTAGATGTTATAAGGATTAATTGAATTGTGAACAATTAAATGTTTTTTCTGTGTTTCTACCTTGATCAGAAGAAGGTTTGCCTACAATTTCATGCCAGTTATGTTTATCATGGGTTTTTTTTCAGATGAGAATATTTTTGATGTCTTCTTGAAAACTGCAGTAATGCCTGCCAGCACTCCCCAAAAAAAGAAAATATTAATTATCTGTAATTAGATAGATTAGATAATTTTTTGTAGCTTTATGTAACGTGGTCCTATATTCAAAGCTATGTATAGATTTTTGTCACTATTTTAAGCTTGTTCTTTTTTTCCTCCAGCAAAGGGGGGGGAAAAAAAAAGTAAAACCAAAATACTTCTCTCTGAAAACTCAGACCTCCATCCAACTCCATCTAAAGTCCTGCATGCTGTGTTTCAAAGTAGGTTTAGGGAATATTTTATCAGTTCAGATATCAGTGCTGATTTGGCTCATCCTCATAACAAAATCAAATTGTGTTGGGGATGAGGGAATAAATGAGAAATTTCAAGGCTTTCTGTATGACTTTGAAAAAGCTGTGGGTGTTGGCCTTCACTGACAGGAAGGTGGTGCCTTGTTTTGTCTTCTGTTACAGTAACCTTAATTACAACAGCTGATGCCAGTTATTTTCTTTCTTAAAGAAAATGAGTTTCTGTGTAACTGTTTCAGGTGACCTGTTCATCCTGTGCATCTCGATTTTCTTACTGCATTTCTGGCTTTTTTGCCTGGCTTGGGTTAGATTTAGGGAACCATCTTAAAAGTCTTCTCAGGCACATGTGCTTTGTGTTTATCCTGCCATTTCAGGATTTACTAAAATCTGTCAATAAATAGAGGTTATCTAAAATTACTTGCAACACCACGAAGTTATTTGACAAGCTGAGTGGGTTTTGTTTTATTTTTGTGAAATGTTGAAATTTCCAGCCCTGATCTGACAGAAGAATTTTTAATTGTGTGCCTCAAATTGGAGTTTAACTTCCATGGAAACAGAAATACTCGTGCCTGGTATTAATGGGGTGTTCCTTACTGTAAGGGTTTTCTCACTGGCACATCTGTGCTAACATGGGGTATTTTCCCAGATTTCTTTTCCTGAGGGTGACTGTGCAGGATGTTGAGCTTACAGATGTTGGTGGAGATGACATGTCCTGTTTGTATCTGTCCAGATGTGCCTTGCTAGCTCGAGGTGTTGCTGCCCTTCTGTAATTTATGGGAAATAAGGCTTTTTCCTGGGGTTGGAGAAATTGAATCTCTTAAATCACACAAACCACTTTGTATTCAGTCCAACTATTTGGAGTTTTGTAGGTGTTTGAGGGATTTACCAAAACAAATGAGGGATAGGAGGTGGGTCATAGCTCCAGGGTTAAAACCATACAGAAGATGGTATAAATGTGCCTTTTTTGTTGATGCAGAGATCTTAAGAGTTAATGCTTGGTTATCATCAGTAGTGAAATTTGTAAGGCCAGGCAGAAATGTTCACTCTGTTGACAGCACTGATCAGAAATCCCTGAACGTTCTTCTTAGAGTGATGTGTGCAATTCTGATATTTTCTAGTGAGATCTTTGTGGTGAAACCCAGTGCAAAGTCTGGTTTAGTCATACGTGTGAAGTTCTGTTGTGTTTAACTTTATTTAAATATATTGGAGCTGATACATCTTGGTTAACACCAAGTGGTTCAAGGTATGTGTTGAATGTAACAATGCTTGAATCTCAAAAAAGTAAACTTATTTTCGGTATACTCGAGCTATAACTGCAAAATACAAAACTTACTATGTTTTGTTTCCAGTAAATCATGTAACAGAGCTCAACAGAGCAGGCCTGTGCCTGCTTCAAGATGCTGAGAAGAAATCTGTTTATGGTCCTCTTGCATCTTACCATTTTGGTTCCCAACACCCTGAGGTTTTTTTTTTTTTTGGTTTTCAGATAGCCTAACGAATGTGTTGGGAGGTTGGTGTGGTAATTTTCTCTGTTTGTCTAGAAAAACAAAGTAGATGTGATAATCTGCTGAAACCTTTGGTGCTCAAAATAAGCTGATGCTGTACTAATTAAGGAGCTGTCTTTGTTGGAACATATGTTTGATATTCCTGTTGCATGTTGTGTGTGAAGTGGCAGAACTCTGAGGATAGGCTGCTGTCTGTGTAACAAAGGTGGTGTCTGTACAAAGATCAGGAACGGGCTGCTTGATGCTGATGGCAGTTTAATTGTGCTGCAGGTTACCAAGTCCTGGATTTCACTGCAGCTGTCAGATATTATCTGGCCAGTGCCTGAAAACTTATTGTGCAAGTTCCCTGCTGAAAAAGCTGTGTAGTACTCACAGAAAATAGGACTGAACAGGAACTTTTTAACAAATTTAAATATTGACAAAGTAGTGGGGTCTTCAATAGATGCCTGAGGTACTGGGGAGGTGGGTTTTTGCACGTGGAAACTCAAATATCATAGACACTCTGGACAGTGAGGTCAAATTGGTTTGACTTAAATTCTTCCTCTCTTCTAACTATGGACAACAGATGAAGTTTCAGCATTTCAGGAAGTACTGAAGTTCAGCACTTCAGGAAGTGCTGTGGTTTATCCTACTGACACACTCACTGCTGCTGTAGGGTGGAGGGAGCTTGTGCAGACCTTGCCTCTGGGGCTGGAAGGCCTGGGCACAGCAGGTACCTGGGGGGAGCACTTGGCAGCTCCAGGCAAGCACCCAGTGCTGGTCCTTGTCCAGAGGGGCTGTGCTGGGGCTCCTCAGGAGCTCCAGGGCTCAAACAACCTTCTTGGTGCTGGTTTGGCACCACTTTGCAGGGATTTTTTTTTCCATATAATAGGTGGGATTGTCTTCTGATGTTTTCAGTTTTGTCTTTCTCAGTTAATTCCCTGGTGTTACTTTATTTTTTTTTCTATTTATTGTGGATTCCTCTATATTTTGATCACCTAACAAGATGGATACCATCTCCAGGAATGCAACTGATACTTAAAGATTAATGCCAGAAGTTTTCAGAGGGTTAATGCAGATCCTATGGGAAGAGGAATGTCCAAGGGTGAAAGTGAGTATTTCCTGCTGTACCTTTGTGCTTTCTGCTGTGATACTGGCCCTGGGCTGTACTCTCCTATCAGCACTGAGCGTTGTTGCCTTGTCTGTTCCCAAACACCACTTCTCAGCCTAATGGATTCAAGGGCTCCTGTGGTACTCGACTTTTCAGGCTCAGCCTTGCTTTTCTTGTTCTTCTGTACCTTATTTTGTACAAACAGTACGTATCAACATACAGCATTTGGGAGAAGTCAGTGAGCTACTCAGGGTATAAATCATTGCTATCAAAACCAATGGAGCTGCTTGCACATTGGTTAAAGATGGGATATGTTGATTTTGGGGCTAGAGAACAAAGTATTGCTCAGTCTATTTTGGGTGAAAAGATTAGAGAAGTCATGCCATATTTTAATCTCTACTGAGTATCTTTTATCTGCTATATGCATATAATATATTTTGTTGATTTTTAAAGTCCATTGAAATGCTACTTATCTTCAGACTGGTGCTGGAAAGCAGCTGTTTTTCATGGTGTGGCTAAACTTATTCTAACAGTGCTCTGTTAATCTCTTACTGAAGATCAGTGTGCTGTTTGAACACTGAATTCTTATTTCAGTGAATTAAATGTATTCTGTGTTTTAGCTGGGGCTTAGATAAAGATCTTTTACACAGTTGTAAAGAATGAATATTTTGCTTTTAGCTGATCTCTGAGGCTTTGTGCTGTCTGTGTAGCAGAGGCACAAAGGAGCAGATGGTTTGTTCTAATGTCTTAACTCCCCTATTTTTGTTGGGGCAAATGTGGCAGCAGCTGTGGCAAGAAGGTAGTTATCAACTCAACATCTAGCCTGGCTCTAAGATGGAGTTACTTTTGTTGCTTCAGTTGGATTTTTCTTATTATTTTTACTTTATAAAAGCTTAATACAGTAAAAGCTTGCTTGCTTTCTCTGAGTTGTTCCAAGGCAGAGCAGAAAGAAGAATCCCTGTTTCTGAAGTGCTCTCTCAGGATTTGATCCTGACAGTGAAAGGCATTTTGGGTGGAACTCTTGATCCGTGTGGGGAAGCACAATTGAGATTTGATAGAATATGGAGTGCCTTGCTGCTCCTGGAAACACAATGTGTTTCTCATTAGTGTTCTTGGTGCAGTCAGACATGGCAGCAGGTGAGGTTCTCAGCCTGTGCTTGTGTGCTCAGAACAGGGAAATGCTTTTCAGAACCAAAGTTGTCTGTAAAAGATCACTTTAGATGTGTAAATGTCTCCCTTAGATCAAGAGTAGAGATATGCCAATTTGATTGGTTATTCATCCTTAGTTTTCAATGGCTTTACTTTTAAGGATGTAAAAAGTAGGGTTGCTAAGTGCAGCTTTCTGGAAGTTGGTTGTATTTTTTAAAAGGGTGTAGACAGGAAGCAGCTGATTCTCCTTTGACTCAGTTGACTCTTTATTAGCTGGCATATGTAAAACGAAATGGATGATTCAGCTCCTGTTGATAAAATAGTGGAGCTGAAATTTATGGAAATGCAAAATACAATAATGGGGGTTTCTGCTGATTTTCTGTGCTTATGCAGGCACAGAGTGTTACTGTTTGTTTTTTGGGCTTTTTTTTTTTTTATTAGTATTTTTCATGCCTATTCTGATATTTTTGTTTCTGGGTTGTGTTGTAAATAAGTGATCACATAGCCCATTTCCTCCTCTAATGTAATAAATACTGTAGTGAAGATCTTAATGTACCTGCTGATGTCACTGTGATGGTAATATCTGAACCAGCACATGATTTTTAAACAAGGTGAAAATCATTCCAAGACAGATGTGTTGGCAAGCAGAGCTGAGAGCAATCCCATCCAGGCTTTTGGAACCTACTTGTTCTCCTACACTTTAATCCCTGACAGGGCAGCTGATCCACTTGGTGGATTTCATTGTAATCTGAAGGATTTTGGTAACAGGAGGTGCCTCTGCCAGGTTTTGCATCTCCCCATTCATTTATTTGCCTGTGAATTCAGTGCAGTGTGATCCAGTCACATGCTGGGCTCTCCTCAGCACCTACTGGGAAATATTTGGGGAGAGCTTGAGCAGAGCATCATCCTGATAGAGAAACATGTCAATCTTTGTGACCACTTCCTGAACATTTTTAAATCTCAGAAAATGAAGACTACATGAAATTTGGCTTACCCAGAAGTGACTTTTTAAAAGACAATATTTGGATACTTAATGGGAATTCTCAAGAATTACATTTCTTAATAGGATTGCAATTTACTATGAGCATGTTTTTAAATCGTGTATTAAAAACTTGTTTCAATACCTGAATAAACATGGTTTTAATGTTGACTTCTACTAAAAAGAAACAACTATATGTATTTAGGTGTGTAAAGTATTTTCATTTGCTGTGTAATGATTCTGTCACTGGTTTGTCATGCTGGGACACTGAACTGCACCTACAGCTGTGTGCTTCCATTTCTGGCTTCTAGGAGAAAATGTTGTCTGTACAGCTTGGATTGTGAACTGCCCCAAACCTATAGATTCAGCTGATAGACATGAGACATCACACATTTTCTGAAAAGACAATATCCTGATTATGGTGGCATTACTTGGTAATATCCCAGGAATATTGCAGTCTTACTTTAATTATGAATTATTAAAGCAAGATTGCAATATTCCTGTGGTGCGTGTGCTCTGCCCTGCTTAGGTAGACACGAATTCTGGTGGCTTTTCAGATGAATTGAAAATATCAGTAAAAACTGGAGGTTCATGATAAAAGACTTGAAGGAAGCCATGAAAAATGACAGTTGAAGTAAGAAACAACTGTTCTGTTACTGTAGGGCTCTGCAGATAGAAGCATCTAGTAATAAATGCTTAGTCATTTCTCTGTTGGTTAATTAATAGTAATATATTCTCCTTCAGTGCTGCCTGTGTTTTGTTTGTCAGT
The DNA here is from genome assembly GCA_020086605.1 of Lanius collurio. Classification (NCBI taxonomy): domain Eukaryota; kingdom Metazoa; phylum Chordata; class Aves; order Passeriformes; family Laniidae; genus Lanius; species Lanius collurio. Next base: position 75,089 of record JACBWW010000064.1, on the reverse strand, counting down.
CTGAAGGGAGCTCTCTAGTAGTATGGGACAGCAAAATTGCTTGGGTTTGGATAAGGGAATACTTTAGGAAAGTGACAATTTTCAGTGACTATTTTGATAAATGTAGCTAGAAATTTATGCACAAGCAGATTCTAAGTTTTTAGTGCTTACTGTGGTTGTTTTGGGGTGTTTTTACATTCTTTTTAAATTGTAAGATCAAGAAAGAAAACAGCCAAAACCATCACTGGCTAGTTGGATAAAATTGATGAGGTTATCTATAAATGTGTTGCTGTTCAGAATGCCTAATTGCATAGAGACAAATTTGAATAAAACCTAGAATATTGGCTTATTGTGATTTAATAAGTACAAGTTTGTTGAAAACTTACACTAAACACCAGTAATTTTTGTTCTTAAAATAAGTTACCCTCCCATGCATGCTTCTTATCAGGAAGTGTAAAAATGCTCTTAAATGGGAATTTCTCTGAGAGGAAGACAGAAAAGAAGAGATGTAGTTAGGAAATCTTTGGGCTTGACTCACTAAAGTACCAAGAGTTATTAATATTCGTGAACTACTTCAGAGATCTCTTAAGACCCTTCTTTTTAAAAAATGTTATTTTAAGCATTTGGCTTTAGGCATCTGTTAAACTTGTAACATCAGTTCTTTTCCTTTTTCACAGAAATTCTCTGCTGTACCTAGAATATTAAGATGATTTTTTTTTTTTAAATAATGCACATGGCTTCCAGATGCATTTAGAAAGGATTAATGAAGTGACCTGTTACAGTCCAGATTTTTATGCTTAAATATTGCATCAGTATGATTCTTTTTTTAAATGTAGGTCATGGGATTAGCATCAGGAAATGTGAGTGTTTTGGCAACATGGGATTCTGTCTGCTGTGAAGACAGCTGGAGTTTGTGCAGTGTTGGTGGCAGAAGGAGACATGGACCACTTCACATCAGAGCTGTTCACTGCAGTCAGGTCCTGCCATGATCTTACCATTGTTGTCTGCTTGTTAGGCTGCTATTTTGAGAAAGTGGTGAACTATCCAAAAGGTTTATTTTCAAGTACTTGTTAAACAGAGGGAGGGATGACTCCTTGGAAAATCTAGGCTTGCAAGCAAGAGCTGATGGATTATGCATGATTAGCATTTTGGTGACTTTCAGTAAGTGTTGTGTTGTGTTACTGTGTGGTAACAACCTCTGGCATATTGAGGGATTTGAACATTGAAGTTTAACTTTTATGGTGAATTATTCATATTCTGTAGCAGTTTTGGAGAAGACAAAAATGCAGTGTTCCTCTGAGACAGTAGTTCCAAATTGGGACTTTGTATGTAAAAGTGCCTTGCTGTATTTGGGTTTTGCAAGGTCTTTCAAGGTTTCCAGATTTAATATTTTGTTTCTTCCCAGAATTTTCTGAAATAAAAGCTTAATTTTTTTTTTCTTTTTTTCTGAATAGTAGCAGCTCTTTATGGTGGATGGGTCTGGGGTGTTTGTTATTTTTGTGGGGGTTTTGAGTCCTGAAGTGCCAAATTGAAGCAGTGAGGCACTTGTGAGCTGCCTCAGTGCTTCACTGAAGGCAGTTTGGTGGAAGGCCATGTTGGCTGATTAGAGGCTGTTCCATGAAGGTCTGTTGTGCCTGATTTTTCCTGTTGTGTGTGCTGTTGTGTGTGAATGAGGTTACAGGATAAAGGAATGTGGCCAGAACTTTGGAAGGACCCTAGAACTGACCTTCATTCTTTAGCAAACAATTTTCCTGTGTTCTGTGCAGCAAGGAGAATTTTTTTTTATTCCTAATGTAATCTTGTTAGATCCATCAAGCAGAGTAGAAAAAGTGCACAAGTTTCTTCAGGAGGAAAACATTTGTAGAGTTCTTCTTGAATCAAAACACACAAAAGCTCTAAAACTCTCATCATCAGTGGCCCTGGAAGTGGGACCTGCCGTTCCATTTTGAGCTATAGGTAATAGTGGAGCATTTGTGAAGTCAGGTTGTTAAGTTGCACCTATTTTTAGCTTGTGTAATTATCATTTTACTCACACACTATATTGAAAATGGAAATTTGTGAGCTCTCTAGCCAGCCAATGTGGCTGCTGCAAGATGAGCATTAACACTGATCGACCTGATGCTTGTTTTGTGTGTACTTCCCACTAATATATGGAAAAATGTCTACTGAGCACAGCGACTGCTTCAGCTGGGAACTTGGCAATTCTTCAGCACAAGAAGCAGCCAATACCTCCCACAGAAACATTCAGCTGTGCTGGCCTTGCACGACACAAGTGCTTTCAGGAAGTTTTCGAAGGAGTTGTACAATCTCCTGTTGTCCCTACCAGGGTGAGCTCTTTGGCAAACCTGCTAGTAAGGTATTGCTTGCTTTTCAGAGTTTGTGTGCTTGGAAATTACGGACGTGGCAGATGGTTCCCAGAAAGGAGACTTCAAATAAAGGAGGAGTTCTATCCTTTCACTCCAGCGTATTTAGATTTATGAATTTGTAATTATTATTTTATACTTCTCTACGTTGTACTTCAAACAACTGCCCTTGGAGGAGGTGACAGCAAAGACTTGGCTTTCTGGGCTCCTGGTCTGCACTCCCCAGGGAAAGCCTGAGCTGGAATTAACTCTTGGAGGGGCACATGCCCAAAATATCCTTCAAGCTTCCAGCTGTTTGCTAGAGCTCTTAATGTTGATAATTAGGATCGAGTCATTAAACTGAGGATAGGGCTTATTTGGGAGTTTTTTGCATACAGAGTCATCTTGAAACTTTAAATTTGAAAGTTACAATTACTGTTGTCTGGTGGCACATTGGAATTTCATGATGTTGGCAGTGATTTGGCGAGGTGGTGTAATCACTTGGGCATCTCGACACTGTTGTGATAATAATCAGCTATGCAGACTATAAGAAATGATTTTAATAAACTAACTTGCAATTGCTTGTTGCACAGACATTATCTCTACCTTGTAGGTGATACATTACAGTGATGATGTTGGGTACCTGAACAGGAGCATCTGCAGGCTAAATTAGGAGCTGCCTGCCTCCATGCAGCCATCCCTGCTGGCTCAGGGGTGCTCTTCACAGGGGTGCAGAGCAGCAAAGTAACTGCACTTGAAATTGCTGGTTTATCTTAGTAGTAATACTGAGGTTTGCTAGTAGGTTTTTGGATGGTTTGAAGGGTTTTTTGTTGTTCGTTTGGGGTTTTTTTTTCCTCCAGTGAAGTTATTTTTGAGTGCCTTGAATAAAACAACCCTATGTACCACTCTCACAGCAGGATGTGTTATGCAAGACATTTTTAAGATTCAAGTGGTGTAATGGTCATGAAAACCAGTTTTTACTCATGTTGGTTGAGATCCATGTTAAGCTGTGTTGATAAAGCCACTAAAATAGGTGTGTACAGAAGACTGCCCCCATTATGTCCCCCACTGAGCACATCTCTGAGCTTTCCATGTTCTTACAGCAGGGACAACTGCTGGGAAGCCTGGGCAAACCTCATCCCAGGGTTTGAGCCACATCCTCAGTTGTCTGATGCCTGGCCCCACTTCAGGTTCTGCATGAACTAATGGTGTGTTTTAAGGACTAGAATGCCTTTGCAGCAATTCAGATATTAGCCTTGGCATCAACTCAATGTGTGTGTGAAGCATCTTGAGAAGGTTGGAATTAATATCCAGAATATTTGGGGTTTAAGTCTCGTCGAATCCGTAGGTCAAGAGAAAAACGTGTTTTTGTGGGTAATAGCTTTGGAGAGGGTACAGTGAGTGTGTTTAATCTTCATTTTGGAGAGTTGTTCAGATTTCCTACCATAAAATAATTCAAAATGCTTTCCATACTCTTCCAAGTCTTTTTTCTTCCTTTTTTTCCCTGCTTTCCCCAGCCTCATGAAGAAAAGTTGTGGTGACTTCTGCAGAAGTATCTTCTTCATATGGAGAGTTGTATCTGGAATATGCTGGAGTTGAGATAAATTTTTAGGCTGAGTTGTCAGCTCAGAGTAACTATTTCAATATTTGTAAAGAAAAAAGGATATTGGGCTGGCAGCAGTGAGTGAGTACTTGTAATAGGGAAGCTTTACCCAGAAATGACGAAGCTTTTGACTTCTGGAGTTACTTTACTCTTTTTTAGTCTAAATTGCTGTGCTGATCCTTCTCTTGGAGCAGGAGGCTGTGGGCATGTGGGGACACCGGGAACACCACCCATGTGTGGGGCTGGCTCACCTCCAGGTGCTTCGCTGTGGTGGTTTAACCACTTGAACCATGCTCCAAGTGTTCTGTGGAACTTTTTGTTCTCTCCTGTTTTTGAAAGCCCAGTTTTTGGTGTCAAGGACCTGCAGCTCTGGGCTCAGACAGCAGGGCTGGCAGGGCAGCGTGTGGAGCTCCTTACAAGAACTCTTTGCTGAGCCAGTGCTGCGGTGCACAGAATGAACTGGCCTCTAATTTTCATGTTGCTTTTACCAGGCTACATTTTAGCTAAAAATGGAAGCTTGTGGCAGTGCAGATCTTTTTTTCATGAGTAGCTTGTCTACTTTTGTCCTTAAATGAGCTCCATCTTTAAGGTAGAATTGAAAATATCTCCGTTGCCAGGACTGCGTTCTGTGAGCATTGCAGGGTGCTTTCAGCATCCTCAAGCTGAAACTTAACCCTTTGAAAAATAAACTCAACTTTTGTGGAAAAGTTTGCTGTTATGCTTCCTTCCTCTTCTTGCAGGCTGGTTAAAGTGGCTTTTTTTTGTTTTGTTTTTGTTTTTCTTTTTGCAGAAGGCATATGAAATCTGCAACACCTCTCCTGCATTAATGAGGGTGCAGCACAGGACAATAATGGTGTGTGCTTTGGCCTTTGCTATTGTGTATTCTGTGTGCTGTTAGTGTGCCAGCATAAATTTACTTGTTTACATTGCAGGTAATTCTTTCAGAATTTCATTAGATTTCATTATCTCTGTAGTGGGGGCAAAGTTTTTTCCTGTCAAGACTTCTGAAAGTTGCCTGGAGTTGCTGTATTTTCAGAACTTTAAATGGTCGTGTCATGTATTTGTGTCTGAGGGGGTGGAGTTCAGCCTCTAAGTGTGAGTTACTGTTCTGTGTCCCAAAGTGTGTTGTTCTGGCAGTAACAAACAAAACTGCTTACACTGTGATGGTTTCATAATCACAGTATTAAACTGTTCATCTATAAATGAGCTTGGGTGAGGATGATCCATATCCTAAGTAGCTTAACCTCCATAGCAGACACTGAAGTGGTTTGTAAATTCTCCAGCTAATAGTGAACTGTAAAATCAGAAACATGCATTATATGTGAGATTTTAGTTGAGAGTGTGTGGAGTTTTAGGCTGACTTTCTGATGTGAGGTCATTTTGCTTCAGTACCTTCTTGCTTCGTGCTCAGAATAATCTCCCCTGTCCTGACGCAGCGGCTTTGAACACTCAGGTGTCCCCTGGCATCACCCCCAGCCCTTGTCTTGGTGTGTGACAGAGCCAGATCCAGATGTTTGGGATGTAGAAGTCAATGTTTCATATCTTGGGGGAAACTAAAATAGTGCTTTGTGCTGCCAGGGGAAGAAACTGTTTGAAAATTTGTATTTTTCCCCTTGCTGCAAAGCCAGTTTGTTAAACAGTGCAGTCCAGAATGCGAGTGTGTGAGTTATTTAATGTGGCAATTCTTTTTGTACTTTTTAATATCATTACTGATTTAAAGTTGTAACTCTTCAAGAAGAGTGGTGTGCTCTCACTTGAGCTCATTAGTAGGAGGTTTATGTAACCTCTTCTGATAAAATAGCTATCATGATATTTAACTGTGCTTAGAAGGCAAATGTACCTCAGGAATAGGATTGAGCAGAAATAATTCCAGTGCGTTGAAAATGCTGATTTTGGGGGGGGGGGGTGGGGACACTTTGTAGTACAGTGAAAATTGTATGAGTGAGACTATATTTTGTTCTAATCCTAAATTCTCTAATAGCATGGACTTCTCTATCACTAGGGCAGGAGAATTAATCTCAGATTGCAGTTTTCTTGGGAGAAGAATGTCAGAATGAGCTTCTTGACACGAGCCCCGTCTTTCAGTTGTGTTACTGTTACTAAAACTGTGCCCATTTCCTTCATGAAGGCAGGCCAGCTGTTCAAGTTAGCTAACAGAAATAGTCTGCACTTTGATAGTAGTTTAATTCCTGTCAGATTTGTTGAGAAGTTGGTGCTCTCTCTGATAACTACATTAATTGTGGTTTTGGTGTCTTTTTTTTCAGAATTTACATGTTTGACAGCAGAAGTTGGCTTTCTACTGTAGTGAGAGAAAATGTAAGTAGAGAAAAAAGATGATTTTTTTTTTCCTAGTCCTTGAGAAACATCCTATTTTTAAAAAGTGGTTAACTTCATGTTTTTGGCTGTTAATCTGTGCAGCCTAAAATACTTGTTTTCTGCTTTAGCATGTGTATTCTTGTGTCAACAGGAAGGATTTTAAAATGGCCTGGAAACCTGCTAAATAATAGATGTTAGTGCCTGCCTTCTGTCAGAGAGGGAACTGGCAAAGCAGAGGGAGACCACAGATGAAACTGTTTCATCTCAGTGGGGCAGGGAACTGTAATAAATAAAATGATGAGAATAGTCATTCTCTCATGAATGAAAAATTACTTCTCCACCATGTTTGACAAAAGAAGGCCAAATTTCTTTTGAGCAAAGTGGCTCTTGTCAGAATGTTCTTTTCAATTTGTCAGTCTTATTTAAACAGAACCTAAAAGTTTCAGAGTTTATATTCTGTGTAATTGTAATTATTACTATTGTTCTTGGAGCAGTAAAATCTTCATTACCTTCCAGACTTTAACTCGAATTTCTGTGCAGCTCTGTAGTCTGGGAGGAACATTGCTAATTGGCCAAGTATTTGCTCACTTAAATCTGTTATTTTCAATTACTAGATATTCACCTGTTTTTCAAAAAGCAGGCAGCAGGCTTTATTTCTCTACCCACATCTCCCTCTGGATCCAAAGGGACCCTGAATCCTTTCTTCCTACTTTAGTTTATATAAACAGAGGAGAGAACACCTCAAAAATTTGTTCCACAAGCAATTCTGATCTCATTGTATTTCCCATTGAATAGAAGTGAAATAAGAAATCAATCTCTCCTCCTGAAAACAAAAAGAACCCTCAGCTTTTCAAAGCCAGTGTGACGTCAGCTCACTGTAACTAACAGTGAGTTGTGGATAATTCCTTTGTCATTGTGAAAATGTCCAAGCTGCTGTGCATGTTGCTAATAGGATTTGTGGTATCTGATAGATTAGCACAGCTTCATTTAATCAGATGACCTGCTCTGGGACTGTCTGGTGGCCATACTGTGAGCTCGTTGTTAAGGCTGTAAAGTTTGGGCTCTGTTTTTGCAAATGTTTGGCTTTTCAGCCATGCTGGAGTGATGTGTGTTGGCAGGAAAGAGGTTGAGGGAACAAATGTCAGACAGCCTGTTCATGGGAGAAAAGGGATTTGCTAAACCTCCTTAGAAAATTACTGTGCTGGAGTAAAATATGAACAATTTATCTTAAAACCCTCTGTGTTACCAGACTGCATTCATGATGGCTTGGTGGGATTTATGTTAGGCTTTGGTAGTAGTAATGTCTGCTAAAAATACCTTGTGGCACGCAAAGTTTGACCAGCAAGGGATAGAAATTCAAAATATTTGACTTAATGATAGCTGTGATTTCAAATGTTGGGCTTTTTCTTTTAATCTGCAGAGATTATTCACAGGACAGAGAGAGGGTGGAAGACTCCATTTTTTTTTTCTTTTCTCAATAGGAATGGTGTGGGAAAACTAAATAAAGAAGATTTTAGTAAGCATTGCTTCACTGCTGTTGCCAGCAGAGGAATTTCAGAGAGGAATAATATTTAACAGTGGAATATATATATTTGGATGGGTTGTATTCAGCTCTCAAGAATCAGGCTACAAATAAATGTGAGGGTGTTAATGATATCTTGTTTTCAGTAACTGGACTTAATTGGATAAACAGCTTGAGCTGTGGAAAGGACACTGGAGTTGTTACAATGAAATGAGTGAATTTGAATTCTTCCTCAGCCTTTGAATTTTTCTGTCATTGGTTTCAGAACTGTGAGTGAATAATTCTTACTCTTTAAATAAGAATTAGTCCACTGGGATCTTGAGTCTATCTCCATTTGGAGGAAGCACATGGAAGTTCTGTAAGGCTTCCTACGGTTTAAAAATTTAATTCAAAGCTGTTGGACACACAACTGACTGACTGGATATGCAAAACTCTGCTCTTACATTGGAATACAGCTCATGCCACTTGGAGAAAAGCAAACCCTGAGCTGTTCCTTTGGCATAAATGATAGGATAAATCCTTTTGATACAGCTGAATTGTGAAGTTTTATTATATATGGAAAGTAACAAATCAGGCAGAGTCAGTTGTTGGTTTTCCTGTGTGGGAAACAAAGGAACAAAGTGACTTTTCTATGGGTAACTTGTCAGAAGAGATTAGAGGCTTGGGTCAGCTGGAGTAGTGGGGACCAGTGAAGTGCCCCAAAGTGCATGGATTGTTATCCCCAGCAAGAAGAGAATTACCCACAAGGTATACTGGTCAACAGGATTAGGGGAAATAAGCTTAGACCAGGGACACTTAAGCACTTCAGCCCCTGGAAAGGTCTTGAGGGAGTTGAGGAAAGTGAATGTGTTATTCCTGAGGAGCTGCCTTCAGGGACACACTCACGTATTTCAAAGAAAGTGAGGTAAGCATGAGTTTGGCACCTGCCTATTTCTGCACAACTGTGGGGATAATTTGGGGAAAAGGAGTGTGGAACTTGAGGAGTGACTTTTTTCCTGAGGTTTGCTTGATTTAGAAATGCAGTAACTTCTTTCAAAAGCCAGAATCATCATCATCCACATCAAGCTTACAGATTCTTCTAGAAATCTTCTTGGAAAATGGGGTTAAATGCCTTTAGAACATGCCAAGAAATAAAAATCTGTTCCAGGATACTCAACTGTGCTTGTTTGTGATTAGCAGAGTGTTCAATGTATGATCTATTACTGCAATATCAACAAATCTGTATAAAAATTCCCCATGTATGAAGAGTGAAAATAGGTAAAAGTATTTTTTTTTCCCCATACGTTCTTCTGACCTTACCTGATATCCTTAATCTTTTAAAGGTACTTCTTTTAATACAAGACTAGGAAGCACTGATTTACAGTATAGCTAAAAAGGACATGGGAGGCTGGAACACGTTTTTCCTCCCATAGATTTCATATTTCTACCATAAATTTAGTTGTCTGAAACTTAGTATAAAAGAAATAGAGGCACAGCCAAGCTGCTTTGCTGTTTGTCCCATAAATTTTACAGTTTGCTTCAGAGAACTCCTATATTTTAATGCCCTTGGCTGCTGTAGGGTTGTCATTTCCTGAGTGAGTGAGTTCAGTCGTGTTGGCAGGAATTAGCACTTCCTGTTGATGTTGAAGCAACAAAGACTACAAAGAGAATGTGGAAATCTGCTTTAAACAATTCCTATGGATGCTGACAGAAAGGCAGCTTAGAGTTTGGAGTGGCTTGGAATGCATAGGGGCAAAGTTGGAATTCTAAGAGTGAATCTATCTTCAAGATAGGAACTTAGATGGATACAAGATGTTGCAGATGGCAAAATGAGCTTCTTTAATGTGACTTTTTTCTTAGGATAAGGGTTCATCTCCTTAAGTCTCTCCCTGTTCCATGCAAAGAAGCTTTGTTTCATTTTAAATGCAGGAGAATTCTCTCTCTTAGTGCACAAATTCTACAGAAATAAATTGGTGCTATTTTAAGGAACGCATCTCTGCTCTGACTGACGTGAGATTATTCCTCCTATTGTATTTTTAAGTAAAGCTGCATGTAAAATCTTCAGTGTAGTTCCTTGTACCTGCAGCTGGAATTCTTGGTGTCCTGAGTCTTTATTGCAATCTCATCTGAGAGTTGCTGTGACCTTGAGCAGAACATGAAAGTTTTGGAATTTCTTGCTCTGAAATAGGAAGGATGCCATCTCTAAATTCTTTGTCTGGAGTGGTCAGTATCTGCTTAGTAGGAAATGGGCTTGCAAATTAATGTAGAGAATGGCAGAATTGGATGTGAAAAAGCTGAAAGATCTGAACAATTGTAGTCTATTCTTAAATTAATTCCTTTCTGACCAGAGCAGTGTGTTAGTGTTTCACCAGGTGGGTGAACTGCCCAGGAGCTGCCAACATGCTCAAAATTCTAACAGATATCCAGCCCAGAGTGTTTGTCTGAGATGTAGAATGAACACAGTATCCTGAGAAACAAAAGAGCATTCAAAGGAAAGCAGGATAATAAAACACTCAGGATGGCTTTTGTCTTAACTGGATTTTGGACTGAGCTGAACAAGCAATCTTAAAGGGGCTTAGAGATGACCCTGGAACCAAAAGAGAGGAGGAAGAGACCCAGTTTCACAATGAAGTGAAAGGGCCTTGAAGTTGTGTGAGTGGAGGTTTTGGGAGAGAAGCCAACTGAAATTCCTTTTCTAAGATACTGTGGGTTTCAGAGAAGAGGAAAAAATCATAAATGATGCTATGACAAGATCTGGCACTTGTTCCTGGAGGTTTTCAGTTTGGAATAACTACTATGGAGAGAACTTCAGCCTAAGTCTGGTTATGGGGGATAGAAATATTTAGGGAATATTGAAGTCTAAACTATTTTGAAGTTTCTTTTAATAGTGGTGTTTGTTCTGCTGCTCGAATTTACCTTGACATTATGTTCTCTGTTACTGTGACTGGATAAAAATTTGGAAGTTATCCTCATCTTTCTCCTTGGGAAGGGCTTTAAGAGGAAAACAAAACCCCCATGCTTGCAAAGATAAAATAAGCTGATTAAATCTTAACAGAATAATATGTAAAACTGCTAGCAAAGCATTTCCTTTATTTAATAGTAAAGGGTCAATTCTGGCTAATAAAATGTTTGAAAATCACACTATCAGTGTCAATTTATAAACTTCAGGTGTTCTGTGTAGTATTTGAAATTGGAACCAATTATCTTGTTCTGCAATAAAAGATAAAATTCATCAGCATGTTTCTTTAGCATCTTCCCTTGCTATCAAGCTGCAGAGATTTTAAAACAAAAACTTTAGGAACAGCTGAGTTGGAGATGTGGAAGGCTAGAGAAAATGCCAAGAGTATCTTTCTGGAACAGAGACTTTTAAAGATAAATTGTGCATTTAATAGGAAATATCCATATGATTATAATATTGGGAAACGGCCCAATAGTTGAGCAACTCTATAGGCAAAAGTTGAGGTTGTTTCAGTGGTTGTGATGTTTTAGCCTCTGCCTGGCTGGCTCTATAAAATACATGTGAGTAATTTGGTGCCTATGGATACTGGGAAAACAGAGGCTTAGAGGGGAGCAGTGTCTCTTGGCTGTGGTATCTCAAACTCCTGCCCTCACCCCAGCACAAAACAACTGGGTTTATTCTGACAACATGTTCAAGTTACAAGCTCTGGTATCTCAGGCATTGTAGCAGTTATCAAGTAAAACCCTCAACAACATTTATGAGTGATCTCCTTTTCTCCAGATAGCAGAACAATGTTTTTCATAACCATGATGTTGCAGTTTTTACAGCATTTTGCAGGTTCTTGTGTCACTGTAAATCCTTACTCTTTCCTTACTCTGTTCTGAGGACCTGCAGGGAAGTTTTGACTTCCATGTCTAAAATTGGTGTTACCTGCTTACTCACCCTTAGGCAACTTGAATTTATACAAAAATGAATCAGAAATGCTCTAATGAAAAGAAGAAAAAAAAAGAAGGAGGCCTGGAGGAGAGAAATAAGTCCAAATTCTGTTTTATTTCCTGTGCCTGGAAGCAGAACACATCCATTTGTGGCAGCATCTTAATGCTGAGGAGATTTCGGACACATTTTCACCTGTTTTCCAGTGTTTATAAATCAATCTGTTATTTTTTTCAAGTGCTGTTTGAAGTGGTTGAAAGGACTTGTAATTTCCAACTCAGATTTCTCCTAATTCTCCTGCTTCTGACCTGTTTTTCAGATTTCTGGTTGTTTCAGAGGTGGCAGTGGAGCACACCTTTAGCACAGGAAAATGAGCGAGCTTGACCAGTTACGCCAGGAGGCCGAGCAACTGAAAAACCAAATCAGAGTATGTATTGTGCCTCAACACAAATGAATGTGTCTTGAGGAGGACAGAAATGATGCCTTAAATGTTTCCCCAATGTCAAAGTTAATGTAGAAAGAGCAAGCACATGTGACTGCTTTAGAAAATTACTTTTTTGGTCTTTTATATTGCTTAGGAAATAATAGTTACATAAGCAATGCACAAAATTGCTGATCAAAATGAATGTTTATTGAAGTTTGTCTGAGCTAGAGCATAACTAAAGTTAAAAAAACTTCTTTAAATTAAGGTCAGTGATAAAGTTAGTCAGAGCTTAGGTCCAGTAAGGTCTTAAAAACTTCTGAGGTTGGAGGCTGCACAGCCTGTCTGGACAAGCAGTTCCATTGCTAGAGTGTCTTTGTGGTGAAAGTCATGTTACCTTTCTCCCAAAAGAAGGAGAAATTTCAAAGTTCCATGCTCAATGTGTTTTGACAGCAGGCATTATGTATTATGTATTATGTTAATGCTTCTGTTGGGATGGGTTCTGTCTGGGTGACAAACAGGAATGTTTTCTGAACCTTGGGTTCAGGGGGCTTAATCAGCTTGACAAGACAGAGAGAAAGAAACACACAGAACTCCATGCAATTTCTCTAATTTCCTTCTCTTGCAGGATGCTAGGAAAGCATGTGCAGATGCCACCCTGGCTCAGGTAAGAATTTCAGAGTTCAACAGGAATTAAGAAAATCTGTCTCCTTTACAAAAAGAAAATGCTGTGGAAGAAGGTGAATGCAAGTGAATCTGGCTTTGCCTCATGTAGCAATTTTTTTTGTTTGGTTGGGGTTTTTTTTGTTTGTTTTTTTGCCTTTGGATGTTTTCTTCCAGAAATAAATACATGTTTTCCAGTTCCTGAGAGCAGTGGCCTTGAGCAGTGGTTTCTTTGAGTGACTCAGGATGCATTTCTGCTGCTTAATGGAAAATAATGCTCTGCTCTGGAGCTGGGAGCAGCACTGTTGTCACCCTGATAATCTGAACCATAAGGCCTGCTGAGGTTAAACTACTTCAGTGTCTGCTACATTTATCTGTGCAGGAGGAGAAAACCCAGATCAAAGGTCTGAAATCCTAGAAGGCTAAGAAGATATGACCTAAACAAAACAATATCTGGGAGTGTTTATAAATGCAATAGGCTGCTTGCGTCATGTGATAAGGACACGCTTCTTAAAATGACATAACTTTTGAATGGGCAGTTAAAAAAATCACTCAATATTGAGAATGTGGGACTTCGGGCTGCAGTGGAACTGTGAGATGTCACTTGTGAACAGTGAAGGGATAAAACTCAGTGTGTGGCATTTTCCTGTGTCAGATCACAGCCAATATCGACCCAGTGGGGAGAATCCAGATGCGCACCAGGAGAACGCTCCGGGGACACCTGGCCAAAATTTATGCAATGCACTGGGGGACTGATTCCAGGTGGGTACAAAAGTGGATCACGTGGCTTCACTGCTCTAGAAAGTCGAGTGCACAGTTCTTGGGACCACTGGGAATTAATAATTCTGAGAGAACTTGGACAACCAAGAGAATTCAGAAACACTGAATGCCACTGTTTTCCTCCATGTTTTTGTAATCTGAATCTACATTTGGTGCCCAAATCCCAGTCCTTGTCTACTTGCCTGAAAAATTCTGAGGAACTGTGGAAATAGAGTAGATATCAGTTGTCTTTTTTCCTTAAAAGCTTCCTGTTAACTACTGATTCTTGTAAAGAGAAGCTAAATGCCACTGGTATCAGCTGCTTTCATTCTCTATTCTTTACAATATTCATCACAAAGGTGTTCCATATGTGCCTACAATGATTGTGTTTCCCTCCTGTTTCCTCTCTAGGCTTCTAGTTAGTGCCTCCCAGGATGGCAAACTTATAATTTGGGACAGCTATACTACAAACAAGGTAAGGCCAGCTGGTGCATTGCTGTGTAATTCAATTGTGAATGCATCAGAAGGAAGTGTTGCCCCTCATCATTTTGACTCTTTTGCTTTCCTAGTCCTAAATCCAAATTTTGAATTCTCCAGAACAATCAAGTTGTATGTAAAGAGCACAGCAGTGTCTTCAGTGTGTGAAAATGAACACCACACATGGAGAACAAGGAAAAAACTTCATTCCAAAGAGTATTTTGATACTGAAGAAAAGTGATTAGCAGGCAGTGATGAGCATGTTGCACCGGAAGGAGCAGAGATTTTGGCAGAGCCATATTAATTTGTTGTCTGCAGTGAAGTCCTGAAAGACCTGACATGTTCTAGTGAGTCATCACTTCGTGGCTGCAATCACACGAAGCAGTTCAGGACTACTTTTACTTTCATTTGACAGTGACTGGGATTTAGTGGCCACTGTTACTGGCAACAATTCCCATGTAGCCCCTTGTGGTTAGGCTGTCAGAGCTGCTTGAGTTTGGTGCATGGAACTGGCTTAATTTCAAATAAATTTTCCCAGCTTAGCTGCTCCTAGCATTAAAATCAGTGTTACCAATGCGCTGGAGCAAATGGGATAACTTTACTAAAAAGTTAATACAGTATGGTTTGCAAATTAAACCCTCTCCTTTTTACCTTTATCCTCCTCCTTTGACCCCAGCCCACAGGTAAATATTGTCTTAAATCACTGTGACTACTGTAGGATGGTAAAATCATCACTGCATACCATGATTTCTGTATTGGTATCTTCAGTTCTTCCATCAATCCTAATTAGTCCATGCAATATTCTTTTGGCAGTTCTGGTACACACTGGAAGTAACACAGTGTTGTCATCAATTTGATCTTTTCCTAATGATAAATTAAAATGGCTCAAAGTGAATATTCCAAATAGTTCTTTGGTAGAGGACTTCCAAAAATGAGCTGGTTGTGGGTTTGGGACAGGGTTGAGGTTTTTTTAACTGTTTGCTGCAGGATCACTGATGACTGGCTGTCCCTCTGTTTCTAATGAAATCTTTACTTAAGGAATTCAGGAAGATTGTTAATATTGCATGAAAAATCACCATAATTCTAAGGACACCAGCCTTTTCCTAAAGACTTTATGAACACATTTAAGATATGAACACAACGAGTTAACAAGAGAGAACAGGTTTAGCTTCTATAATTATCTAAAAAAAGTTCTTTGAGCACAGAATGACAAGGAAACATGGGGTAGTTATTTAAATGTGAAGCTTGATTGCTTGCAGTGGGTTTCCAAAGAAGGATTTAAATGGCAGTGGAAGCAGCGATTTCCTTGCTTGTTCATTCACAGCATCTAAGCCTGGAATTGGAAGTTTTGCTGACTGTGCTTGGAAGTCAATATTTTCCTGAACCTATAATAAACCAATAGTAATCAGAGCACTGAAATGGAATAATTCACTTTTTACCAAAATTGCTGATGAAACTGGATTCAGGAAAAGCAAATCTGAGGTTTTATTACGTCATTACTTGTCCTGACGAACTTCATATGCAAGTTACCCCCCAAAATAGTTTGATACTCAAACAGCTGGTTTTTTTCTTGCTTTTCTGCCAAAAAAAGATGATGTCTGTGTTGAGAGACAGGTGAAAAACTTCCTGGTGGTGCAGCATTGAATACAGTTTTTGAGATGAAATCCGAGCCTGTCTCTGTTTCAGGTGCATGCGATCCCCCTGCGCTCCTCCTGGGTCATGACTTGTGCATATGCTCCTTCTGGGAATTACGTGGCTTGTGGGGGGCTCGACAACATCTGCTCCATTTATAACTTGAAAACTCGTGAAGGGAATGTCCGTGTCAGCCGTGAGCTCGCTGGGCACACAGGTGAGTGGCTGCTCAAAGTTTCCTCAGCACACGGTGAAGATTAAAAAACACATCCTTTAAATACAGTCTCCTGATTAAAATCTACTTCTTGCCTCAGGCAGGACCTTAGCTGCACACTGCCTGGTTTTTAATGTTTTTTAACAGTTTTTCTGCTGCAGAACTGAACAAAACTTATAGCTGGATGTTGATGCTTGCAGGTTTTTGTATTTTTTGCTGTAGTTTGAATTCTGTGCTGTGTGAAATGGAGCTGGTTAGCAGGCAGACTGATTTTGTAATCAGAATGGTTCCATTGATGGTTTGGCAGATGGGATTTCAGGAAAAAAGATCTTCAGAGTGTTCAGATGAAATTCTTGGATGCCACTGTTGGGAAACATGCAGTGTCCATGCTCAGGTCTTTGAACTGACCAGCAATGCAGTTGGTTTTCCTCAGTAGTTGTCTGATACAGCTGAGGTCATCAGCATTTGTTGCTGCTGGATGCAGTGACACTGAGATCCACTTTCTAAGAAAGTTGAATGTGTGCAGTGAAGGCTCACTTGGACTTCTGCCCAGCTTGGCCAGTGGAGTCCACACTTCCCCCTTCCTCTGGTTGGGTTGGGGTGGTCTGGAAAGAGCCAAACCATATTTTGTCCAAAACATTGCAGATTCCAAGACAAAAATAATTTGTTGCATTTTAGGTTTTTAGTGTTTCTTGCTGCAGCTTCAGGAGAGAGGAAGCAGCTTGTTAGCAAACCAGTATTGCCTTTGCAGGGTAATCTCTGGCCTTATTTGTGCACCTTTGATTTTGTTTCCAGGCTACTTGTCCTGCTGTCGTTTCCTGGATGATAATCAGATCGTCACCAGCTCTGGCGACACCACTTGGTAAGCTGGGCCACTGGGACAGCCCTGTCAGGAAGGGCTTTTCAAACCCATTCTCTGTGACTGAAGGAAACTTTGTCCTTCATAAACCTTCTCATCACCACCACAAGACAGTGGTGATTGCTGCTCATATGTCACTCTTTGCTGGTAATTTCAATTCTGTGAGCCTTGGCTGTTTCCTTGTGCCCATGTTCTGAAGAGCCTGACCTAATTCTGTGTTAAGATGTTCTGGGAATATTTTTTTATTTAATATAACTATTTGTCTTTCAGGAATAATTGTATTAGACTAATGATTTTCCTCAAAACTCTTTTTGTATTCAGTATTTATTATTTTAAAAGTCATGTTTGGATATTTCTGATAAGGAATGTAGTTAATGTTGTTACTCAGAAGAGTTCCTAGAAAATATTCTGCAGTGATAACAGCTGGGTTTCTTGAGGAGAATGTAGGTGTATGTCTTCATAAATACTGGTTTCTGAACTAAAAAAGGCCTCCATCTTTTTTTCATAGGTTTTTCTGTTATATCTATTTCTTAAAAGCTTTTCAGTTCTCCCAGCAGCAGCACTTAGAGCAAAGGTTGTCTAATAAATACCTCTCCTACACAATGCCAGTCTCTTTGAATGCCTGTTTATTAGTCCACTGATTCTGAGTAGCTACTGAATATGTATGGGATTAAAAACAAAAATGTTTCTGAATATGTGTTGGTATTTAGAAGACCCAAAAAACTGTAACAAGATGAGAGGGTTTGTAGAAATTATGCTCTTTATAAGAGAATACAGCTGCTTCAGGAGTTCCTGTAGTAACTCTGCAGCTGTTTGACATCACCTCAGTTCAGCCAAGCTTCAAAGGACTTTATCAAAGTAGAGACATCTCTTGTTTGCCTGGTTTCAACCTGCTACTGATGGGTCTGGTTTACTGAGAAATTACACAAATTAAAAATCCTGACTTCCTAAAGTGTTTAGGCCTCTTCTTAAGGAGGTGATAGTGTTCTTTCATCCTTTTATACTCTTAATTATCTCTGTAGTAGTGATTTGGCTGACTTGCAACTTTAAGATCAGGCATAATTCACAAAGTTACTCATCCTCTGTGAGTTTATAAAAATGAGAAATGCTGGCTCAGCTTTTGCTGTAGCCTTACCACTGCTGCTTTAAAGCTGTAGTAGTGCTGGATAACAGCCATGGCAGAGGACTTTGGGATGAACAGCCCTCACTGTCAGTCATCAGTTTTTTGCACTCCTTTTCAGTTTAAAACCCCCCAATGTTTTAAAATTAAGGATAATTTTAAGGTCTTCTATGCACAATTAATCTGCAACAGCCAGATAGTTCAACCAAAAATGTTTTATTTCTATTGTCAGCATCAATCTTGTTAATACTTTGTGGAGTTTTACTTCAGCAGCAATACAAAGACTTTATAAAGGAGCACAAACATGTTGATTTTTANGCAGAGAATATAACTTTGGTTTTTTTAAATGAAAACTTTTGTTGGAAAAAAGATATAAATTAGGCCACAAATGTTTCATTACTGTCATCAGAACAGGACATGAGAACAAATATTCTGCATATTGAGATGTTCCAAGGCTTCAGATTGCTTCAGATTTGGCACTTCTGATACTAAAAATTTCTGTATCATTTGATACAGAAACTTCTATTTGAAACACCTTTGTGGTTCTGTATTCAGTACAAGGATTAAAGACTTTTTGGTGCTGATTTTGTTTTACCAAATTGCAGCACTTCCTGTTGCTGGTGGTAGAATGAGGAGAGTCCTATGAGCATTCTAATTCATGTAGAAAGATTAATTTAAAGTCCATCAAGAATATCTTGGCTCAGTGCTGTGGACTGGAAAGCTTGAACATAATTAGGTTTTCTTTTTACCTCCTTGAAACTCTTAAATTAAAGGGGATAGAGGAAAATGTTGTCTCCCTTAATTTTTCTGTTTAGTGTCTCAATTCTTTTTTTTAATGGTGCTATAATTGAATTGTATTAGATCTTTGTATTGACAAATAGATTGTATGGAGAAGTCTGTCTTGTGAATGTAGTAAGAGAAAATAGGATGAAAAATGCTTTAGAGTTCATAACATAATTCACTTTAACTTGAGGTTTTAAAACAAAATTTTTTACAAATATAGAGATTTTGTAAAATGTACTGCTTTTTATCACTGTGGTGAGGAGCAGAAGCTGTGCAGTGCATGGTTATAGTGCATCTATTGCTGGGACATTGTCAGAATCTTCAGGGCTGTCACTTCACAACTCCTGGGAGACCAGTAAAGGCCATAATATGGGGAATAATGCCTTCACTGAATTAACCCCTTGTGAACCAACCCACCCAGCTCTATCCGAGTCTGTGCTTGTACAACCAGAGGCATTTAAAAATTCCAGCCACGTTTGTTCAGGATTTCTGACTGTAGAGGTTGGCTAATCCAGATGTGCCTTGGTGTTCTTGAACTGAGACAGGAAATCACCAACATCATGGAATTTATTTGTTGCATTTCTCATTTCTAGGCGTCCTTGCTGGTCACGATAACCGTGTCAGTTGCTTAGGTGTGACTGATGATGGCATGGCAGTGGCAACAGGGTCATGGGACAGCTTCCTCAAGATCTGGAACTGAAGTAGGTGAGTACCCAACTCCTTAAGGCTGGCTTGGGGTGCAGAATGCTCTTTGCCAGCAGTGCTGTTATTTGGTGCTGCAGGCTGATCATTCAGGTCAGGAAGTCACTGGGGAGCAAACCCCAGCAGGTGGGTGGTTCAGAACACCATCAGTTTAACGTATGCACTGCCATTTTTCTGGTGGCCTACTTTTGACATACTGTACTCTGCTGTGTGGGGTTTTGAATAAATAAATATCACTGGGAAGGTGGGGGGAAGATGCTGGATGTGGCAGTGGTGGGGAGAGCAGAGCTTGCCTCTTGTTTGGAGTTTATCAAAGTGCAACTCTCACCAGATGTTTCTGTGTGCCAGAAGAGCAGCGGACTCCACGACTGGAAGAAGTTTCCAACGGTTGAAAATTAAAAACGATAGCATATCCAATCCAACCATACTAACTTGGACCCCCATCCTCCCCAACTTCAAAGGGCAAGATCTTTTCTGTCTCCTGTTGCTGAAATGAAGAGCACAATTACCTTTCCAAGAAGAATTTCTGTGTTGTAAGCAAATTGAAATTGTGCATTCCTTTTGGGACCATTTTTTTTGTCTTGAGAATTTAAAAAAAAATCAAACACTATCATAAAAAGCATGACCAGAAAATAAACTTGAGCATAATTGTGAAACAGTTAGCTTTCACTGTAGTTTCCAAGTTGAAGTTAAGGACTTTATCTCACACACTTGCAAATTTTAAAGTCATGTTTGTAGCAGGATTTTTTTCAAGTTTCCTTTTTAAATACATTTCCTTATGTATTTAATTGAGCAAAACAAGGGAGTCCTAGCCCAGAGCACCTGGGGGTTGTTAACGCTGTAAATTTAGTCCCTAATTTTTTTTATTTTTATTTTCTAGTATCACAGATAATTGTTGCACAAAACTTGGCATATATAGGATAATGTTAAGCAGTAAGGTAACCAAGCACATGCTGTAAAAGGTAATGAATGCTTGTTTAAAGAATCCTTTCACCTTTTATGGATAACAAATGCAATCCTTGGTCCCTCCTGCCCCCCCCTTTTTCACCACACTGATTTTTTTAATCTGTTTTGGTTTGTCCACTTGGAAGGGCAGTTTATATATCCTAACACTATCCTATAAGTCTCAACAACCAGGAATCTCTGTTTTCAAAAGAGACCTATCCTACACTTGGGTATTGAGTCAATTCTTTGTGTATGAAATGATGTACAAATCAATGTTTTGAAAATAATGATCTTGAACTTTCTAAGTTAAACAGAAAAAAAAAAACCTTTTTTGATTGTTTGCCATATTGGGTGGGTTTACTCTTAGAATCGCATGCTGTAGAAATGCTAAAAAGTGCATATTGGACTAAGTCCTTAGATGTTTTTTCTTTGAAGAAATAACCTGTTTAAAAACTGTAACCATTGTCGCTGTATTCATTTATTGTTGCTACTCTGTGCATAAATCTATGAAGAACTCCAGTACAAAGCTATGCACGTTTTGGAGTAGCGTGATAAGTCACTTTTTTTTTTAAAAAAAAAAAAAAAAAAAGAAACAGCCTGTTCAAACAATCGCTGTCAAA
Organism: Lanius collurio; assembly: GCA_020086605.1. NCBI lineage: Eukaryota > Metazoa > Chordata > Aves > Passeriformes > Laniidae > Lanius > Lanius collurio. The sequence continues at coordinate 54,261 of JACBWW010000064.1, read as the reverse complement.
GATTCTGGGGTGTGGGAGGAGGGAACCTAGACCATCTTCTTTATAAATCAGTTCCTCACAGCCAGTTCCTCTTGCAGGATGAGTCCTTTGCATCTGATCAGAGTCATTTTTGTAATGAGCAGGTTTTCCTGGCTTTCTTTTCAAATAAAATGTTAAAAGCAGCAGTGTTTGGACAGCAGATTGTTCTGTTAAACTTTCCTATCTTCTCACTGTATCCAGAAATGCTCCTTCCTAGCAGCAGTAGTAGCTTTTCTCCATTTTGTTTTTTCTGCAACATTCTGTACAAAAATGTGCTGTAATTGTGCGTTAGGCCTGGATTTGGCATAAAAGATGAGTTCCCTCTTACTCTCTTTCATGAAACTACTCTGTAGAGCTTTCTCCACGCCCTGTATCCCTCTTCACCTTTTGTATTTAATTTTAAAGTCAGTGTACTTCAAGAAAGCTGGATGCAAGATAGATACTATATTAAAATGTAATGTTATTTAAGATGTAATAAAGCAGTTTGACATGAGTTTTGACTGATCTGTTTTGCAGCTTATTGTTCAACATGCAGAACATCTTCTGAGTTGTGAAATAAACACACAAGAGAAGGAAATGCTGTCCCCAGAGAAATGGTTTGGTGTTTTTAAATGGTTAATGGTTAATTATTGGGCAGAGTGTGCACTTAACTCCAAATTCAAGGAGCCAGTACACTTCAGGTGATACACATCACAAAAATGCTTTGTGCAAGAGGAGTGGAGCACCTGAAGTAGGAAATCAAAGCAAAATGCTGAGTAACTTCTTTTAAAACTTTTGTGTCCTTTACTAGGAAAAGAATTGAGTGGAACATCTTTGTGTTACTGCCACGTGAGGATCTGGCCACAGCAGCTCTGTTGTCACTGTTAGATTGACAGGGTAAGAAGTCATTTTCATGCTCAGTAAGAACAAAGTCTCCACCAGGCAGAATTTTATCTTAAAAAAAAAAAAATGTAAAGGATTTTATACCCAGAGAAGCAGATTTCTGAAATGAGGTGTTAAAAAGCAGTTGGTTCAACAAATTGGTCTTGGTTGACTTGAGGGTTTTGTTTTGTATTTTTAGTGGGTAAAGTCCCATCTCTTGTTCTGACCTAATCAAAAGTGGATTTTCCCTCATTTCACATCAACCATGAGAAATTCCAAAGCCATGGTTTGGTCTCATACCAAACATGGAAATTCTCATCCTCAATGGAGAGGTTTTTAAAAGCTGGGAGTATGGAAAATATGATGGTGACATGACTGTGAGCACTGGGGTTTTGGACTGCACGAGACTGGTGCAGCTCATGGCTGGAAATGCTTAAATTTGGGAATTCAGATCTAGTGGTTTCCAATTCCAAATGCTGTAGCTGGGGGTTTTCCACTCACGTGGAGTGGGTTTTTTTCCAAGGGATGTTTCATATGTGGTTCTGATCTGTAATAAAATCATCTGTTTTACCTTCCTTAATCTCAATCCAGGTGTTAAATTTGTGTGTCCTGCCTATGCTGGCAATGAAATACCTGCCAAGACAATGGCTTCTTGTGACAGGAGGCTGATGTGCAGTTCTTTGGGATTTATTTGAAATGCAAACAGTTGCAGTTGCCTCTTACTACTCTTATTTTTTGTGTTAAATATGAAATTCTATTTGATTTAAACATCTATCATTGTGTGTTTGGTTATTTAGAGAGCTGCAACTGGAGAAAAAAAGGTGTGTAAAGGGAGCAGCTCTGACTCTGGGCCAAAACTCTCTTGAGTTTTGAATGCCTTTAATTTTAGGATGTGCCCAAATGAAAATTATTTATGTAATCTTATCTACAAGCTCTACCTATGGGCTTTGAAAAGATTATGACTTGGAGGTGGTTGTGGGATGTAGTTCCAAAGAGCAGCTTCCCCCAGCTGCTTAAAAATTTCTGGTGCTAATTTTGTGTTCCTAGTTCAGATGCCATGACCTGAGAGCACAAATCTGTGAGAATGGGATTGGAATCCTCTCAGGGAGTTTCAGGGAAGGGGTGAAGGAAGAGAGAGCAAATTTCTCAATCCCAGGACCTTGAGTTAAGACCTTTAGCATTTTCTGTGCCTCTCCAGGCCTTTAATTTCTTCATGAATTAAATGAAAGATCTGAGGTTCTACTACCAGCAGAAAAGAATTGAGTTGGGCATTCTGCCTTTTGACCATTAAGTCCCCTGGAGTGTTTTAAATCAGTTGTGAAACACACCTAGAGTGACTGATTGAATCATGCCCTATAGGAGCTAAAAATAGAATAATCTGGTTTCTGGGAAGTGGCAGAGTAAATAAAGAATAATAAAACCTGTCACCCATGCTGAGTTCTGTGTGCCTTGGTCTGAAGTAAGTCAGGATCCTGTGTGGTTTTATGATTAACACATTTTAGTGTAGGTGTCACCATGAATTCACATTGGAGGGAAAGAATAAAAGAAGTGCCTGATGAACAAGTTTGAACAGCAGCTGGCTCTTTTTGCATAGTGCTGTTCTCTTTTCTCTTCATGCAGTCTCTTGAGAGTGCCTCTGCTTTACCCATCAGGCTGCTCAGTAATCTGAGTTGGTCTTTTTACATTGCTTTCCAATGTGTAAGAATTCTCCTGAAGTCTGTGGAAAGTTGGATTTGTTCTGTTTCAGGGTTCTATGAGGAAGTTTGGAAAAATGAACCCATAGATTTCAGTTTCCCTCTTGCAGAGCAGGGATGCCTGGTGCATTCCCTGTCCCTCCTGCTGGGAATGGCCCTGTCACATGGCAATTCCCAGAGATGGCAGCAGCCATCTGCTCCCCTGCATCCTGTCACATGTGCTTTTTCCTGGTAGATTTAAACATCATTGCTTTGCTCCATTATACCTGACAAGTTTAAAAATTCTTGCTCTGTCTCCTGGTCATTTCCTGACCACTCCCTGGGTGCTGTCCTGTCCTCACTGCCCTTGTGGCATGGGAATCCCTCCATCACTGCCTGGGGCTTTGAGCCCGACCTGCCTGGCTGCTGCTCCAGCCTAAAGTGCCCGGGTTAAACCCTCTCTCCAGGAAATACTGCTGGGACAATCTGCAGTTCCCATTTCCTGGCAGGAGATGGAACATGACTGGCAGATTCCTGGCCTGGCCACGGGGCCACAGTTGGAGCTGGACTTCTCCTGCTCTGTCCATAACCTGGTAGTGCAGACAGGGGAAGAATTTCTTCTTGTAGAGCTCACTCTGTGGGTTAAATCAATTCAGTGGAAGCAAGGAAACTTCAAATATTGATGAATTTTGAGTTGTTTCCTTTTGATAATCTGGGGCTATTCAAAGTAAATTCTTTAAAGGAAAGCCAAGTTGAATCGTTCTGAGACTGCTCAGCTTTTTCTTCTAATGTCAATACTAAAGAGTCTCCAGTGAGTCTTTTTAAATAAGGGATAGTAACTGCTTTGGTAAAATTATCCAGTATTTCACTTAGCTGGGAAAAAAGCCATAGAAATGTGAATAAAAACAGAGTGAACTTCTCATTGTTTAGAGAGCTGGCTGCTCAGAACTTACCCTTTAGGAATACAGGCCCTGCACAATACTCATTCAAGTAATTCCTGGCTTAACCCAAGACAATTTTGTCATAAAATAGAACAAAGAGAATCTTCCTGCTTTAATTATTCATAAGCCATTTGCTCTGGCTAAGTGCAGTGAGATGTGATTGACCCTGAGAGGGAATTGTCTGGGGAGCTGGAAGTGCAAAATGAAAAGTTTATTTGATGTAACAGATTTTTAAATGGCAAAACAGATAAGGGAGGGAAACATCTGTTAAAAAGGGTGGGGGGCGGGGGGGGAAAGGTCTCTTAAAAAGGCACTGAAGATGGGAAAATGCTGAGTTCCCAGGAATATTGTCTGGAAGCACAAACAGTGCAGCTCCATCTGGTGGTACAAAACCCGTGAAAGGGGTGGTCAGTGCAGGGAGAACGTGTGTGACAGAGCAGCCTGTGCTGAATTTGGCTGCAATTCCTGTTCCTGCACATGCAGCCCCTCCTTCCTGCATCTCCAGGGTCCAGTGAACGTGTGCAGCTTTTTCCATAAGGCCTTACAAACAAAACAAGCTTTCCCCAATATTTACTTTTAGAGGGATTTTCTTTCCCAGTGTTTTATGTAAAAACCTCAGATGGTGAAGATGGAGAGGTTTAAAAGGAGCCAGAGTTTCATGGAGCAGGGGCTCGTGGACAACTTTAAACCCAACTCTTATTTAGAAAGGATTCCCTGCACTTCTCTCCAGCCCCTCTCCACCAATATCCCTGAACTCCCCTCTCACAATTTTTGCCATGCTCTGTCACAGCCCTCATCAAAATCCCTGCTCTTGTCAGCCTCTGTCCTCTGCTTTAGGTAGGAACGGGGATCTGGAGTCGTTAATGAAGGTACTTGATTGGTGCTCGTGCTGATCTCAGCCTGGTGCCCTGTGCTGCTGTGCCAGGCAAGTCCCTCTGCAGTGGAAATTTGGATTTTACTGTCACACTCTCCTGTTGCACCTGAGAGAACCATCACATGCGTTCCAAACCCCTTGTTTATAACAGCAAACGTATTTTAAGATGTGTAGAATTGTAATATTTAGGGTTTTTTTTTCTCTTTTGCAAAATCAGGGTTGATGTTGAGTGAGGAGCAGTAGGCAGCAGAGGCTCCCTTCCTACCCTGGCTGGTGCTTGGCAGGGTGAGTCATCCTGGAATAACACGTAACTGCATATATTTATCTCCACTTCCATTGATTTTTCACCAGAGTTCCTTATCTTTGCTTTATTGATTTATTTTCTGGGTTATTATAAGCAAAACTGAAACAAGGTCCAATGGGAATAATCATGTCTGATCCTTGGCTCCCTAGAACTGTTGCTTAATCCAATGGGAAGAAGCAGACAGGATTTAGAGTGAATGGGAGACAACATCTGACATTTAAAATTACTCAAGATTTGTAACTCTGAGTTACTTATTTCTGTGTTCTCTTCCACACAGAAAGTGCTCAGAATATCCTGTTAGTACCTGAGGGTCTTTCACATCACCTTGAGAAGCCAAAGTTCATTCCACCTTCTGCCAATAGAAGAACAAAAAAGGCAATGGATGGTACAAGCTGGACTTGAAAGCCATCCCTCTCCTGGAATCACTGAAAAATCAGCCTCATACTGATTGGTGTTTCTCTTGTGTTTAAGAATTTAACAATTCCTTCCATCCTGAAAGCAATAAAAAGCAGGTGAGGAGTGTAAGGTGAGACATTGAGCTCCTCTTAAGCCCACCAGCTCCCCCTTCCCCGTGGCCCCTGCAGGTTTTTTCAGAGCCCAGGAGCTGTTGGACTGATAAAATAGCTGCTGTTCTCTGCCTAGTGGGGCTCTGAGCCTTGAATGAACAATAAGTATTCAGGGAGCGACAGCTCTGGGAGTGATGGACACCAGTTTGCACTAATGAGAGATCTGGGAGCTTTGCCAAGGATGACTGCATCACTTAATTGAACAATTCTATATTTCATCTGCCTCTTGCATCAGACGTGTGTTTAACCCATTGCATTCTGAAATCTTGGCATATCTTAGCCCAGGTGCCAGAGTTGCCCAGAGAATGAGCTCTGAGTGAACTCTAAAGGAAATCCAGAGAGCCAAAAACACTCAGCATGGAGGAAAATGAGTGAGATTCATTGGCCAGCCTGGTGTCTGTCAGTGGCAGCTCTAAAAAGTGATGTTGGAATTAAAAAATGATCCTGTTGAGCCATTCTATCTCCCTTCTCCCAAGGCTTATTTCAATCAAGTGATAGCATCAGCCGTGGTGGCAGGAAATGGAGCAATTACAGATAGACCTCAAGGAACAGCTTATCAGAACTGAAGGTTAAACTCTCCTAAGCAAAAGGATCCTTCCTGTTCTTTGAAGCCTGTCACTGTTCCATCCACCAAGAGTAACTTAACCAGAAATACAAGATGGAGACCAGGCAGCCTCTGACCTCAGCTCTGATAGGAAAGTGAAAGCTCCTCACCGAGTTGTAGAGCTTGAATTAACAGGGCTAATTTCTCTTTCTCCATTAAAAGAATGAATCCAAGCTCTCAGGTTTGCTTTATGGTGTGTCAGCTGTATTCACCTTTAGAGTCCAAATTATCCTGCCAGGTCTTGGCACTTGAACCAGCCCCATCAGTTAAAATCTGTGGTGCATTCTGGATGGAGAACAGGCAGTTAAGGTTAGGGGTACCTGTGCCAAGAACTCCAAAAACCTGCTGTCCTCCTGTTGGTTCTGAATAGCTGAACTTATTTATACACTATTTCTAGTGCCTCAGTGTTTATATTTTGAATGAGAAGCAGCAGCACTGGCAATATTTGTTTTTGCAGGGTGAGTTTTGCAAAGAAGCCTCTTCACCTGAACCATTTTATTTATTTTTTTTTTAATCCAGTAAGAAATTCATTGTTAAACCTGTGTGTGCCCATCTGAACCCCTTGGTCACCTTGATAGACCTCCTAAAGGATTTCATCAGATTCCTGTAACTGTAATATTTGGGTGTGATCCAGGGACAGCACAAATATTCTTAATTTTATAGTTTATTCCAACAGAGATCATCTCAGGAGTTGTGTCTGGCTGAGTTTTCATGGGACATCCTCTGCAGTTTTAGCACAGGGATTTCTAGGCCAGTTCCTCCTACTCAGTGCTGGGTTTTTGAGGGTGCTGGGGAGGCTTTAATCCCTTGCAGTGTGGACACTCAGCTCTGTGGAGGGAGGCCAGACCATAAAATAATTGTCTGGGCTCTTTGAAAAATTACATAACTGGGCAACTGCACTGCATGGGAAAGTGCCTTGGATCTTTCCCCCTTCTCCCCCCTTTTCCATGTCACAAAGCCAACTTCCATCATTAATCCAGAGCTTTTTAGGGTCCAGTGGTGAAACAGGCTACAAGTGAATTTAATTTGTATGCCACCCTTGCAGGACAGCTCAGGTCCAGCCTGTGCATTAAGCACCAACTCACAGCAATTATTTAGGAGCTTCCCTTGCATGAGTGGTCAGATGCTGTGAACATCAAATACTGCTTTTCCTAGGCTCACATGGCATTTGGGGGCTGACTTCCAGCCTCTAATCATAACTAAGTAATTAACTAGCAGCTTAATTTTATCAAAATAATTTGATTTCTGGTTGCTTACATTGAAATTTTGGGTTCAGTGGGATGTTTGACAGAATGTGCTTGAACTTCCTGATTTTACAGGAGGAAACAAATACGAGGTGCAGAGAACAAGACCCTAAAGTTTATCAGAAGCTTTTTAGCTGAGGATTTTGCCCCGTGCTGGGACATTTGTATTCACGCAGAACAGATGCTGCTCATCGATAATCGATCAATAACTGCTGTATTTGCCTCCTTTGGCAAGGAATCTTCCCATGGGAGGTGTGAAAACTGCACCAAATCCGCTGTGGTGCTGGATAATGGACAAAATTCGCCTTTTTTTTTGTCTGGAGAACGTGTCGGTGAGAGAGAGAAGCGGGATGTGGCTTCTGCTGCCACCTGGTGCTGCCGCCCAGTTTGGCGGGGGAACTGGTCCCAGTGATCCGCAAGGGTCCGACGTCCAGGCTTGGCCCGAACGAGACACCAAAATACAGGCTGGAAAAACAGAGGAGAAATTACGAATATATAAACATATATAATATAGGAATATATGGAATACATGGCACTGGTTCCAATGGGTTTGTGGGGTGTGGAGTAGCTGGAAGCACATGCTAAAGGTGCCACTTTGATGGAACACAGGGAGCAAACACCATCATTTCCCCAGTGCTTTATTTATAGCCCCTCAGAGCACACTGTGTTTCAGTGGTTTGGGGATGGACAGCTGCTCTTGTCAGGGAATAGTTACAGACAATATTTCTGTCAAACCTGCAAAGCACCTCCTGCCACATCCTTCTGGCCCTCTTAGGTTTCCCAGGGTGAAATGTGAATTTTCTGCATTCATTTATGGACATGAAGCCCGATGAGGAGGAATTATTTCCTCTGTACTAATGGATCTTTACAGCCAATGTGTAAAGGAGTAACAGACCCACATTTTTGTGTGTTCCAAACAGATCTAAAAATGCAGGGAATTGTTTGGGAAAAACAAAACTGAGCTGACCTGGCTGTACTCTCACAGAGGTGGTGAGAGCAGCGTTACTGAACTCAGGGAAGAAGTTCATCTTTGGTGTTTGAAAACCTTCTGAGCTTAATTAAAACCTTCTGAGCTTAATTAAAACCCTCAGTGAAGAGCTCTGCCTGATGCCAGGAGCAGCAGAGGGCACTGCTGCTGTTCTTACAGCAGCTCTTCCCTGGTTTCCAGGGTTTCAGAGAAACACAGGACAGGAAAGGGGATCATCGAGTGCAGCTCCTGGCCCTGCACAGGACACCCCAAGAAGTTCCCAGCTCTGTGTGGGGTTTGGAGCAGAGTTGAGGGTGTGCTGAGCAGCAGCTGCACCTCCTGTCCCAGACTCAGGGTGTCCCTGCCCTGGGGACACAGCAGTGACAGGGTCCCCATGGCCTTGTGTGTGGCATCTCTGCCCAGCCCTGAGGGGTTACTGCAGCTGGACATGACAGGGATAAAACCGAGCCTGAGGAATGTCTGACCTCCTCAGGGATCCCCAGGTCCTGGTTTCCTGTGGCTGGGAGTTGGTCAGTCATGGATCTATAAATGTGACGTTGCTGACCTGGTTACTGAGTGTTTTCTTTCACAACAGGTGGATGCTTAGGGACAAAACAGGAAGGACAGGCAGAATTCAGGATCAGCCCCAGTGCCTGGGAATCTGTGATGGTGAGTGAGCAGCACTGCCAGCACTGGGAATGACAGAAAGTTTGTTCTCCAGCAGTACAGGGAGAAATTGGAAATTGCAGGAAACAAAAAGGTATCTGCAGGGTTCAGAAAAAGCACATTTTTAAGGAAGAGGTTGTTAGCTGGGGGAATGAGGTGGAGGCAGGTCTGCTGGGAGGGCAGTGTGCACAGATGTTATTTTGGATGATATCTGGGTGATTTTTTGCAGGTTTTTAAAGTAGCTGCCACAGAATTAGGAAAATCATCTGTGAAGAAGGAAGGTAAATGGATGTCTAAGAGTAGCTAATTAGTAACCATGAGAACAAATCAGCCCTAGCAGAACAGACTGGGTTGTTTTGGGTTTTTTTTTTTTCCTGGTACTTTTTCTAATAAAATATTTTGGGGAAAGGCCACAGTTACTCTCAGCCTTCTGTCTGAGGCAGCAGGACCAGTAATTTTGCTCAGGCTATTGTAAATGCAGGTGCAGAGCTCCTGAGTGTGTCATTCTTTTATCTGAAAAATTACCCTGCTCTTTTCTATGAAGTAAAAGGATCATTTAACTACAGTGCAGGCTGTTCTTTTAATAAGGGGTATTGGGGAGGTGTATTTCCTTTTGTGCAGAGGCAAAGGATATCTGCATCACCTTTCTGAGAATTAGAACAAAGAGGGTGAATGGGAAGGTTTTCAAATGCATCTGTGATCTGAGCATCTGCAAAATACAAGGGAGTTGAATACATGAAAAGAAGAAGTTAATAATGCTGGGCTATAGAGAATTCTGATGCAAATGAACCAGAAGTTGGCAGAGACCAGTCTCTTTTCATTTCTGTTTTTGACAGTCACAAGAGTGTGATGTAAGGCTTATATTCAGAATTAATCCTACCTTGCGCTGAAGCTTCTGGATTCCAGACTGATTTCCTCTGCATTTTTGTGGTTCTGATCATATCAACTGCTTTGATGTTTCTGGTTTCAGAATTAGATTTAATTTTTCCCTTTCCAGATATTTTTTCCAAGCATTAATTCTGTCTCTTCAAGTCCATGCTGTGTTGGCATTGGCCTTAGTTTGACTCTCCTCTTGGTGAAAAGTCAGCAGATTGGATTCAAGCACTCACTTTTGAAGATCTTTCATCAGGATTCCAGGTCTCTCAACAAGAAAACTAAAATTTGTTTTAAAAGTGTCCTGGTAATATCAAGTCACTGGTCAGAATTCTTTCTTGGGCTATCAAATAATTCACAGGGCAGCACAAACCTGAAGGTCAGAGGAATAAAGAGCCTCAATTACAAGAAAAAATAACAGAGGATGAGCAACTTTTTAAATCCAGGGACTGTTTTGTGGGGGTTTTAACCAGTGTTTAATACAAGGGTGGAGTATTTGATAAGCCAACGACTGCAAGGGAGCTGAGCCACACAGTGAGGTGATGTCAGTGACTTTGCTGATTGGGGACAACAAAGCTCTTGAACGTCAAACTGCAAAGTCTTAGAGCTGCAAGGAAATTTTTGGTAATGACCAAGCAGCAAATTGGCTCCCTGGTGGCTCTGAGAGCAGAAATTGGTCCTAACTCCTGGTGAGCTGACAAGGATCAGCGTCCCTGCAGGATGGCTCTGTGTGTTTGCAGTGCTCCAAGAACCCTGGTACCTGCTGAGGCAGCTGGTTTGGGATCAAATTTTGTTGTGGCAGCCTAGACAAAATAATGAGCCTCCCATCTGCATTCCCTTTGGAACAAGAACATGCTATTTCACACCTATACAGAGCCTGCAGTGATAATTCTTTCCCTTGCCAGTAACAAAAGCAGGGTTTGGCCATTTTACTTTTCCTGTCACCTGTTGAACTTGTGCCTGTAGCTGTTTCAGCCCATTCTGCAGCTGCCTGGTGACACTCGGTAACAAAGAGGAATCCAGTGCACAGGAACCATCCCACTCTTGCTGCCACTCCTCAGGTTATTTTCAAAGTCTGGGCTGTTATGAAAGGTGGTGACCCAACTTCCTCCATCCTTACAGCACCGTGTTTATCTTGCTCGCTCCACTCGGGTGACTTCTGGCAAGGAAAGGCCCCAGAACAACCAGTCCCCCCAGTATCAAGGGCCAACTGGTAGCTGGAGTGGCAGTTTGAGTATCTTTGAGCAGTTTGTGGTGGTGTTGGGGTGTGTTCTGATGATAGTCCAGGTGGTACAAATAAGCCCTTTTCCTTGAAATGCTTGAAATTCTGTGAGGAATTCTGACCTCTTTCCTGTATTCCTGTCATAAATACTGGAAGCACTGGTGGCTTGTGGGCAGGAAGCAACTGCAATTCCCAGACCTCCCCAAAACAAAGGTATTTTATAGAAAACCAAGAGGTTTTCCCCACAGTTCCCTTCAGAATTGCAGACAATGTTGATTTTGCCAATATGAAAGTTTTGCCTAGTAAAGGTTTAAGGGGTGCTTGGCTTTAGAGAGATCCTACAGAAAACAGAATTCATTCCTCTGGGCTGCACATCTTGCTGGTAACTTGGTTTAAAATCCAGCACTGCAGAAGGATCTGGGAAACTGAAGCAACCAGAAGCTTTTAAATTTTCCAATTCATCAAGCTGCTTTCCTAAAAAGAATCGAGGTCTGCCGTGAACTCAAAAGAATCACCAGTTTTCCTGGGAACAGTGAAATGGTGTGATAAGTAGACCAGTTTTTAAATTATTTTTATGTACAAGTGGAAACCCATCCACTTCAGAAGCTTCTGGGGCACATGCAACGACGCATTTCCTGTGTCAGGGAGATTACAGTCTTGACAAGATTGATAAAGAGGAAAGTAATTGGTTTTATCTGTTTTAAAGGCAGAAAAGCAGACTCCATTATTCACTCAGGGAGACACAAAGCACCTCCCAAACACCCCAAGCAATTCTCCTCAGGTCTCTCCTCCACATCCTGCTTCAAGACAGGAGGTAAGTCCTGGCTGCATATTATGATATTCCTTTTCATGTTAGATTTCTCCAAAATCTCTCCACTTCTCTTACCTACCTTACCTTTCCTGGCTGCCAGCAGTTCTCAGTCCTACCCTGCCACTGTCAAAAATGATCTAGGGATGGAGTTTGGGTATTAGGCCAGCCTTCCCAGTTGCTTATCTCAGATTTATTAACCCTTGTGCAAGTCAAATAATGTAGTTCAGCTTCAAAACTGGGACAATGACATTTACATAATGACTGGAGGTGTTGGTAATCAGCCTGAATAATGAAAAGCATTTCCCTGTGTTTGTGTCAGTGTGTGACCATTGAGAAATAATTTACTTGTCACATTCACGTGCCACCAACTCCATCAGAATTTAGGCTTTGTGGTACCTTTTTATTTCTCATGATTCCTCAGGAATTCTGAGTCATCAGAGGCTGTTTGAAATTAAGGTTGAGAGGTAAGAGCTATGTTCTTCAACCCTGTTGAAGATGTTAATAGAGACAATTTGCTAATTGCTTCCTGCTCAGTGGAAATGCCTCCTGCTGGAGGTAGGTTTGGGGTGTAGGTGGAGGCTGAACAGAGCCTCTCTGTATCAGGCACATCTATGCAAGTTGTCAAACAACAGCATTTTGTGGAATTATCTTTTTTGTTATTTGTAGCAACTGAGAGCCCCAGTAGGAAAAAAAAAAAAGGCAGAATGTTTTTATGCTCATTTCTCAAGTTACTGCTGACATTTTATTTTCTTCCCTGGGAGAAAGGAAGCACAACCTGGCTTGGAGTGCTGAGCCACAGTGTTCTGGTCACAGTGTAAGGGAGGACAAGCTCAAAAGGGACCTAAAACTCTTCTGTTTCTCCTGTCACTGCAGTCTGTAGAGGGAAGAGCTGTCACAGCCTGGGACACTCATCCCAACACCCAAGCAGAGCTCCCAAGGTCGCTGCTGAACTTGCCCAGCTCAGAGCTGCTGTTTTAACTGCAGCCCTTTTATAAATAGGACAGGCTCAGCTGCTTAGCAGTCTTATCTCCACCAATTACCAGGGATAAGTGCTCCTCGTGCTGCAGAGTTCAGGCCTCTTACAAAATATTGAGCAAAGGCAGGGAAGTCGCTGTGCTGTGGGAAGAACAACCTGCCACTTGAAATGTTTATTTTTGGGCAGCCAATGTAAATTGTCGTTGCTGTAGTGGGGATTTATCACTTTCACCCTGCTGAATTTGGAAGGATCCATCTCAAGAGCCAACTCAGAGGGCAACCTGTTCCTTGGTCAGTGAGTGGTGGCTAGCAGGGGCTCCCTGTCCGAGCATCTCTCCTGGGATGGTTTTTCACTTCAGGTTTCAAGGCAATGCTTTGACTCCCTAAAGCTGAATTCCTGCCTAGTGTCATGTTCTGGTGTCCCTTTACAGTTTGAGAATCCCTTTCAGCACATTAAAGACACTTGAGGCTCTGAGGTATCATGAACCCCACAGAGCTGTGTATTGTTGCCTTAATTCCTTGTACACTGGCCTCAGAAAAGAAGGACTAAAGACAAATTTTGGCTGAAAATTTTGTACTTTCGAGAGTGGTGTAACAAGACCAGTGGTATTTTCCCACATTCAGCAACTGCTTCCTCTTTTTCAAGTTTGTTTCAGCCTTTACTGACTATCAGTTATTTACAGCTCCCTGGTTCATCAAAAACAAATTACTACATAATGGAAGAAGAAAAAAATCCCCAATTGCCACATTCTCATATGGTGTAACTTGCTCTTACTGTGTGGATTCATCCCAATGTGATTTATCGAGTGATCTTCATGTGTGAGTGTGGCCTCTTTTAAGTAGCATTGGTAGAAGATGCAATTTTGAAATTAAAAAACCTGATGGGTTTGGTAACTAAGAATTGTTCTCTTGTTGGCATCCATCCAGAGGCTGAAGTTTGTGACAAAGCTCCTGATGATATCAACGTACCAAAACCTTTTGTTTTTTTCAGTTCAAGTACAGACTGGAAAATGGTTTCTTACATTTCACCACTTCTGTGAGTCTGTACCCGAGACTGAGTGATCCTCACAAAGTGGCGTGCACTGTCAAACAGTTTTGTGTCAGAAAAGGTATTTACCTGGTGAGGAAAGGCTGGATTAAGGTAAAAGTTCGTGACAGGTATTGTAGGGAGATAAGAGCAAGGTAGGTGTGAGGGAAGCCAAGAGCCACACCCTTGGCAAAGGGCAGATGGAGAGGAAGGGACGGGGCAGTCTGTGCCTGCCCTGAGTGCTTGGTGGAGGTGAGAGATGTGGAATGGTGGGAGACGGGATAGTTGGAGGGGTGGGATGGTGGGTGGGAAATGGGATGTTTGGAGGGGTGGGATTGCCACAGGGGTGCGATGGCTGGAGGTGGGATATTTGAAGGGGTGCGATGGCTGGAGGTGCGATGTTTAGAGGGCTGCGATGTTTGGAGGGGTGGGAAGGGTGGGATTGCCGCAGGGGTGCGATGGCTGGAGGTGCGATGTTTGGAGGGCTGCGATGTTTGG
>JACBWW010000064.1:27109-39793 GCA_020086605.1 Lanius collurio | reverse complement strand
AACGTCATCGGACAAGGGCATTGCCGCAGGGGTGCGATGTGCAGGTGAGGGGTGTGGGCTGGCTGCAGCTGTGGGATGCCCCCTGTCCCCCACTGGCACCTCTAACGCCGATGTAACCCCACGCGACCCCCGACACTCAGGCGGCCGCTACACCCCCACAGCCCACCTAACATCCCCGCGCCGAGCTCGTGGCTAATTACCTCTAATTAGCGCTAACTAACCCGCAGGCAGGAGGCGGCCCCGCGCAGCCGCGCCTGCGCGCTGGGCCCGCGGGGGTACCGCGCCTGCGCAGGGGTGGCGGGGAGGGGACGATGGAGGCGCGCAGGGCCCGCCGGCCCCGCGCCCCTCACAGCGCCCGCCGCCGCCAGCGCCGCCAGCTCCGCCGCGGGGCTCGGCCCTGAGGGACGCCGTGAGTCGGGGAGCCGCGGAGGGCAGCGCGGCCGGGACGGGCGGCCCTGAGGGGGGAAGCGGTGCGGGTGTCCCCGGTGCGTGAGCGCGGTGCCTGTCCCCCGGTGCCTGTCCCTGTGTCCTGTCCCCGGTGCCTGTCCCTGTGTCCTCTCCCCGGTGCCTGTCCCCGCCGGGCCCGCTCGGGCCGCCGTCCCAAGTGCCCACATCCCGGTCCCTCCGCGGGCTCGGGGGCGGCAGAGCCCGGAGAGGCGCCCGTGGGCAGCGGCGGCCCGGCCGCTCCCCGCAGGGATAACGGGCCAGCCCCGCTGTTCGCCTGCCGAGGCTCCGGCCCTGGCTGCGGGTGGTTCGTGCCCCGTTTGTGGGGGGGTCCGGGGAGGAAGGGGTAACAAACGGGCTTGTTTTGCCTGGGCCGTGGACACGTGATGGTCATACTGTCTGCTTTTTGGTGGAAATAGCATTTGAGTGTGTAATCAAAACCTAAATTTGTAACTGCTGTCAGGCTGCTGGGTTTTAATAGGGGTTTTGGTTTTCTTCAGGCACACTGGAATAGGAAGTTCTGAACTAAAGCAAGCTTTGTGTGACAGAGTTGGTTTTTGTGTGTGTGACAAGGGATTTAGTGCCTTAGGGATGGAGTCATAGGCGTGTAACCTCTGCTGGAGTGCTTTCTTCAGCAAAATACAACAAAAAAAAAGCTCCACAGAGCAGAGCAATCAAGCACACAGTGCTTTGTAGCAGTGGGACAAGAGGTACCAGTTTTGGATAGAACATTATCGCTTTGCTCCAAGAGAAAGTTAATAATAAAGTACAAAGGGAGCTTTGAATAACCGATGCAACTTCTAAGAAATCAGTACAAATGCTTCAGAGTCGGAGGTGGGTTAAAATTCTGTGAGGACTTTGTCGGGATGGACCCTGCAGTAATCCTTTAACCACGATGATTAGGGCAGGGCGTTTGACAGGAGAAGTTTGTTACGAAATAACAGCTTACAAGCATGGTCGTTATAAAATAAAATTAACTCCTTGGTGATTTGCAGCCTTGTGTTTCCTTTTGGGGACGTCATGGGATTGCATAAAGATGGTTTGATGAAGCCCTTGGAAGTTCTGGTTCAGGGGAACATTCAGTGAAATTGAAAATGAGAAACTACAACAAAACTGGAGCTGGATACATGTGAGAGGTGATTCACCTGGCTGCTGTGTCACCATCATGGATATTTATTGTTAGATGTTGGCACTTTCTCAGCTGTCCTTCATTCTGCTGTGCTGGACATTGAAATATTTGTTTTTCTTGTGTTGTTTTTATTTTGGACATGATTTAAAACAGAGCAGCCTTTTCATTAGTTTGTTCCCATGTGCTTAAAGGTTTTTTGGATCCAATCCTGGAAGCTGTTCATTGGTAGTTTTATCTTATGTCAAGTCTGCTTATTCAATAAAGGTCTTGTGAGGGAACGTTAATTAAACAGTACAGGGTGTAAGCTGTGGTTAAAACATCCTGAATTGGAAAGTATTACATGGAGGGAATATCAAGTTCTTAGGCTGTATTTAGTAGATCTGTACACTTCTTACTCCCAGTTTTGTGCTAATCTGATTTTCCTTACTGTCAGCATCTGTCAGATGAACATTCTTCAATCAAAGTCACATGGAAACACATCTTGCTTATTACATAAATTATTGTTCTCTGCCTCCCTTCCTCAACCAACAGGCACAAAATTTATATATGAGCTTAAACTGTCTAAAAATAGAGGTACATTTTGCTAATCTTAGCTATACAAAATTGCAAGTCTGTTGCAATGGCTGTTTCCCAAGCTGTGGTCGCAGGTGACACAGCAATGAGTAACCCCCAGGTAAACATTGATACCTTTCCAAGGGCAGGATGCTATAAATTATTAATGGCTGGCAGTAATTGCACCTCTTTGTAGTGGTGCTCTCCTTGGGTAAGCCTAAACTACAGCAGGAGCAAAAGTACTTTCTAATTTGATTAGATGGTGGTGCTGTCTAATTTAGTAACGAGTCTAAAATTACAGCTACGTTTTATTGATGGTTTTGTTGGCTGCAAGTTGGGGTGCTGGTGAAACTGTGGGGTTTGCCATCCTCTGGGGACTTTCCCCCAGATATCCTCCTTGTGGGATGATTTCCCAGAGCCATAGTCCATTTAAATGGTTACAGCAATGTTTAGTTCCTCTCTCTGCAGGATAAGGTGGGAAGTTCATCCAAAGCAATGAAACCGTTGGAAAAACATCTGCAAATTTTTACTGAACCAACTTTTCCCCCTCATGTTGGAATGAACTGATTTGAGGAATGTGCTGTTCCTCTGGGCTGCACTCACTTGGATACTATTTGTTTATAGTTTAGTGTTTCTTCATACACTGAAAGTTGGTTTCTATTTTTATTCTGATAAGATTTCTTCTCTACTTGCTTCAAGTAACGATGAGAACTTGCACACAAGATCTCTAGAACTTCTGCAGTTGTTTTAAGTTTGGGGGTTGTTTTGGTTTTGGGGTTTTTTTACTTCTGCAAAGCTGTGCTCTCACCAGCTGTTTATCTTTCATTTGTGCTGGTTGTTCGTGGAACTGAAATACTGCATATTTGTCCTTATTTTTTCCTGTTTGTTTTGGACCTTTCCCCCCAGTTTGTCAGAAATTAGTTAAGAACTTGGGTATCGTTCTCCAACTTGTTTTTGTCTCTCCTCAGCTTGGTATTAATTTTTTTTGTTTTCAAAAGCTGAGGCTTATTAAGATTATTTCTGCTGCATTATTTGACAGGGTTTTTTCTTTTTGCTCTTAGAGTATTCTAGCTGCTCAATATATATATCACCTAATAGGAGACTTCATAGTTTTTCCTGAGCCTTAATTCCTTGGCAAATACTTAAAGCTTTTCCTTCTTTTCAATATCTAAAAGAAATTAATTTTTATCTGTTATGTAACTGAAGACACGAATCTGTGCTGGTCTTGAAACAGCTTTGTGCTGAGCCTCTTCTCAATCTGGGGGAACACACTGGTCATTTTTAATTGCAGGGTCTTCTGATTACCTTGAAGAACTTCCCAGTTGCCCAGATTATTTGGAGGTGTGTTTGTCAGTGAGTGTGAACTCTGTGCTTCATGTAGCATGCTCCTCCAGATTTTCTTGCAGGGACTTTAAATCACTTTAATTGCTAAAAAACAATTACAGAAACCACTGTGGGGGCACTGGGAAAACTCCACTGTGGTCAGCAGTGCTGACCACAGAGCAGGAGCTGAAAAAAGCAGGGAAATGGCTCAAAGCACCAGCTTATCTGGGCAGCAATGCTCATCCTCTGGACAATACTAGGAATTTCTTCATGTTTAGCACAATTCCAGTAACTTTTTGATGTTCAGCACATAATATACTGAAAGAAGAAGGGTTGTTTTAGCAAAGCTTCTGTTTTTCTTGGAGCCAGCTAAAAATGTAATTCAAATTTAAAGGAAAGCTCTGTTACCTTTGCGAATACTGAGATTTTCCCTCTCCCTCTCCATCCCAGAGATTGAATTTCTCTCTGGCTGAGGTTCCTTCAGTTCCAGCATGGAGATGAGCCGGGAGAAGCTGTGTGCCAGCAAGGCTGATGGGAGCTCAGACTCTGCCTACCACTGCTCAGCGTGTCACGATGATGAGGAGTGGGGCAGCACGAGCCGGGGGCGAGCCAAGTCACGGAGTTTGTCGGCTTCACCAGCCCTTGGAAGCACCAAAGAATTCAGGTAAGGTCCCTGCTTCTTCCCCTTGTTGCTAAAATATAGGAGGTTACCTAGTTTTGTTTCTCTTTTTTAAATATGGCCCTGAGGGATTCTTAAAATGCTCCTCAGAAGGTTCAAAATGAAGGTGGGGAGTTGAAGGTGGGGGGTTGACTAAGAGCAGACTCATAATCAAAATCTCATGGCTTGTCAAAACAGGTGTCAGCAGAGCTCACAGTCTCCAGAAAACAGTCAATCAGCAGCAGAGACAATTCTTCAGACTTTTACAAAAGCTCAAGCCACAACTTTAATGCTGTGTGTTAAAAACCTGTGTGTTAAGTTATGTGTGAGGCAGCAAAAAGTAAGTTTGTGTTTGCAGATGGTTTCAGACCAGTGAGAAACACCCATTCTTTCTTCTGAGCCAAATTTCTGATCTCATTGCAAGGCTCTTGTCATGTGGACAGGGTGGATAGAACTTTTGATTTGGTGATCTTTGGACCCGCTGTAAATATTGAACAGCGGGCAGGGGTAGCGCCGTGCCTTGATCTTGTGGGAGGCACAGCAGGACTTCACCTTCCTTGTGCTGTGACCATCCCTAAGCACGGGCAGAGCCACGGAGGAGCTGCTCAGCAGATGGAATTCCTGTTGAGAGCTCCTGCTTTGCTGGTAGGAATGTTCTTGGGAGGCAAGAGCAGATACGGGTGAGGCTGAAGATCTCAGGGGGCGGCTTTGTGGTGAAGGGAGGCAAACTAAAAGCCTTGAAAGGTTAGGAAAATGCTTGCTCTTTGTGTGTAGTTCAGTGAATTCAATACTTTTGGGAAGTGTTTTCTGATGGCTGTGCTCTGTTACAGCTCTGGTGATGTCTGTATGGCCAATATATAAGACTTGATGTTTAAATTGTGCTGTAAAACTGGTGGTTTTCCCCTTCTCTGCTTAAACCTTTCAGTCAACCTGCACAGAAGACAACGCAGTCTAAATTTTTGTGTATTTATTTTCTAGCGAAACAGCTGCTTTTTTAACCAGAAGTGCTCTGTCCATTGTGGGTTTGAATCAGGGTAATTGCTTCTGAGACTTTCCTTCATTTGGATGCTGTGCAGTCATTCACTGGCTGTCTTCACTTCAGAGCTAAATTGTTTCAAGGCATTTTGCAGGCTGTCAGGAAGTGCTGCTCTCAGGCTTCCTCTGTGGTGTTCAGCTTGAGGTAGCTGCCCAGCTGCTGGGAACTGATAAGTAGATTTCCTTAAAAGATGTGGAATTTGAAGGGGATTGCTGTTCTTTCTTAGCAAAGGCAGCCCGACTGCAAGGAACTTTAAATTCTATTCACTCAAACACTTTATTGAGCACTAATAAAACCAAGTGAAATCTCGGGGAAAATTTACACCAGTTATTAATTAGAGCTTGCAAAGGAAACTTTGTTGGAATGTCATGAAGGTCAGATGTGGATATTTAATGCCTCATGTAGGAAGAGAATTTGGCCAATTATTGGGAGTGGCATCAAATAATGACCTGTGTTGTGAGAAGGCAAAAATTACACTTATCTGGGAGAAGCTGGAGTGGAACAAGAAGTGGGAGGTGATGCTGCCAGGGTGTTATTTAACTATCCTAATTCCAAGGGTAATTGTTCACAAGTAGGCAGAGACTTATCATCCCTTTGCCCATATTGGCACACATGTTAATCTCTTGTTATGTCAGTCCTTGCTCATTTTTCTGTTTAATATAAATAAGGTAAACTTTATGGAACACTGAGTAATGCTTTTATCTGACTTGGTTAGTCATGCCTGGACTTACAGATGGAAAAGAAATTATTCTGGTTTTGTTATTGGACTTCAAATCTTAGACTCGCATATTTTATTAGGCATGAAACAAATAAGATGGTCCTGGTGTTCCTTAATTATATAGATATGTTTAACCTGTGATCTGGTTTTGATTTTTATTAGATTTCTGAGGGCTTTTTTAGCTGTAGGAGTGAGTCATCAGGCTGGTCTGAGCTACTTTGTAACACACAATGGAAGGCACTGCAGTGATGATTGTTACTGCCAAGCAATAGGTGATTGAATTAAGCCCAGGAAAGGATGTTTCCCTCTTCTTTTTAATGGAATAATTCTAACAGCAGTCACATAATGCTTCAACAGTTCCATGACTTGAGCAAGTTTTGCTCCCAGCTCCAGCTTTGCTGGAGGAGGTGGGAGGGAGGTGAGGCAGAAGAATTCTGAATTGCTCCAGATAATCTCATCCTAGAGCCAGGAGTGACCCTGTGTCCTGGTGAGATTCAGATCTGAGGATAAATGACACCTCCCAGCTCCTGTTTGTGTGAAGACAAAGATCTTATTAAAGTAATAAATGGGGAGAAATAACAGGTTTTTTTCAACCTGTTCAAAATTGCAGTCTGATGCTGCAGATACTGATCTCCATGTACCTTAGAGCTGAAGAATTTGCTTGATTAATTTATTAAGCACGTTCAAATGACCAAGACACTCATCACTGTGGCTTGACCGTGCCAAAAACATCTGAAGGTGTTGGAGAACTCCTTGTAAATGCTTGTCTAGGCACACACTGGGAAACCCAATGTCTGTACATTACTGCCCTCGGTGAGGGTAGGAGCACTCACTGAGCTGTTTTAGCTGTATTTATACCAGATTTAGGCATTCTCAAAATGTATACTTCTAGATAAGATGTAGTGCTTCAAGAAACACAGAGTAAAAGTGGTGTTCTTGTGCCTACAGCAGTGAAATTGGTGTCACTTAGGAACTGATGCAGGCACTGGAAATGTGAGAGCTAATCTGTAAAATTACCCTGCCTGGGAACCTCTCACATAGGTTTAAGAAATGCACTTTGCCCTGTATTGCTTTTGTGGAGCTGCTTCAAAGGAGGGTTTGGTGTTTGAGCATCAGACAGACCCAGTTTGTCATCACATCTCTTTTACTCAGTGATTATTTTCTCTGCCTTCAGGAGAACACGCTCCTTGCATGGACCATGCCCCGTGACCACGTTTGGACCAAAGGCCTGCATGCTGCAGAATCCTAAAACAATTATGTGAGTACTCATCCCATCAGTGGCATTGTGCTTGTTCTGTGGGAAAGAAAACCAGTTTGCTTTTCCACTAATTCCACTTTTTTCACCCCCTAATCAATGCTGCTTATATTTTATCTGATGTTTCAAGATTTTCATGTTGCTTGGTTGCCATCCTGGGGGCTGCTTTGCCAAGTTGGCATGGTCTGCAGTCCATAGTTTGATGTCTAAAATGGCAACTCTCTTATTTCCTACCCAACAAAAATTCCTCTGGGCAGCACAAGGGGAGGAGGAGGAACTGTTCTGTGTGCTGGGAAATCTGAGGGAAGTCTTCTCCCTCTGTTGGTGACAGTGTTTGTACTTTCAGTCTTTGTGTTTGATCTGTGGTACTTTCAGTTAAGGCAGGTTTGCTTTTAGGCTGTTGATAAATGTGGAAATAAGGCTGGTTTCTGCTTAGTGGGCAAATAAACATTTCAGTTTTGTAGGTTGGGTGGCATAAAGTGTTGCTTTGTACACCAGGTGTTACATACTTAATAAATGGGGTCTTGACTTGGCCAGGTGAGGAATTTCAGGCTTTAACCAAGGCAGTGCTCCCTATTTTTGGGGGGCCCTGGCACAGAGAAGCTGTGGCTGTCCCATCCCTGGAAGTGTCCAAGGCCAGGTTGGATGGGGCTTGGAGCACCCTGGGATAGTGGAAGGTGGGACTGGCTGGGCTTTATGGCCCTTTCAACCCAAACCAGTCTATGATTTTTGACCCTTAAAAAAAAATTTATTTCCTTGCTCTTGCAGTTAAATATAGGATATTGCAGTCAGTATTTATTTGCCTAAATCTCTACCTCTGTAGACATCACCCTTCCTGGTGACATCCAACCTGTTCCTGGGAAAGTGTGACACAAATCCCTCCCTCTGGTAACTCAGAACTTCCTCGTTCTCCCGGGTGCTGTAAAGGGCCCTGGGGTGCTGCAGTGCAGCTGAAAGCCAGCCCAGGTTGTGTTTACCCACCTGACCTGGGGAGTTGCTCCTCCCAGGGGCTGGCCCAGGACAGGGATATAAGGACAGGGATGGGATTGTGCCAGGGCAAAGCTTGGGCAGGCAGGGCTGGGAGCAGAGCTGCCCTTTGGCTGCTGAAGGGAAAAGCAAATTGTAAATTACTTGTACTACACACAAGGTTTTGTGGCTTCTAAAAACAAGCAAGACCTTGTTGGTGTTTTTTTCTCTGCTGTGGATGGCTTAATTTTGTTAAACTTTCTTCACTGGAGGGATTTTTTTTAATAGAAAATTGTTTTTATGTACAGGCTTAAGTTAGGGAAGGTTAGGTGTCTCTTTCAGTACAACCAGCAGCTCTAGAACTTGCAAACCTGTTTTTTGATGAGCAGAAGAATTGAATGACTACTCAGTGAAAAAAGGATCAGTGTCCTCTTGAGAGAAGGGGAAATCAAATACCTGTTTGTTTGGGGTTTTTTTGAAATGGAGTTTTCATTATGAAATCTTGCCTTGAAGATCTGGAATACAAATCTTACTGCAGGATTTTTTCTGTAAAGCCTCAAATTTTTATCAGAACTGATTGAAATCTTCAATAGAAGAAAAAATATTTTTCTCTGAAAGATGTATTCTCCTGAGGTTGCAGTTATTAATAAGTGATAAAAGCCTCAGCCTTTTATTTTATTTGGAGCTGTTGCATTTGACTAAATCCTGGAAGGAAACATGAAGATCTTAAAGCAAGTCATGAATAGTTTTTCTTTCAGTAGAACTGCATGGAATTGGTGAGTACAGCTGAAAGAGGCTGAGTGGCTTTTGTTTGAATGAAGTTGGTGCTAATTCTGGCTTTATTCAGTGCTGCAATCTCTAGTTCTTGTCAGCATTGTTGATATTAAAGTCCTGCATTAACCTTTAGTTTGTGCTGTATTTGCATCTCAAATGTTAGCACGGAAATAAAATGAATTTTAAATTTACATTAAGCTATTGGACTTAGGAGTATTGGATGGGGCAAAAATTATGTTGTGACTTTTTCAGATCCTCCAGTTGAGTGTTTCTCCTTTGAGTCAGCACTAAAACAAGAGGAAATCAGCATTGTGGTGTCAGTCAGAAGTTGATCTGAGAGTTTTTGTGGTGCTTCTGTTCAGGTCCCTGTTGGCACAGGTCGTTCAAGGGCCAGGTACCAGAATTATCAGTTCTGGGTTATCACCTGCACGTAGTGAGGCACAGAAACATCACTGCAAGATGAATTACTGCCTTCCCCTGCCTGCTCTGTAGGGCTGTGTGCTCTCCACACTGGAGGATGTATTTTTACCAGGTCAGAAAGGTATCACAACAAAATGTGGTGATGTTTGGGGCTTTTTATCCCTCAGGCACATTCAGGATCCAGCAAGCCAGCGGTTGACATGGAACAAACCCCCCAAGAGTGTCCTTGTGATTAAGAAGATCCGTGATGCAAGTCTGCTGCAGCCCTTCAAAGAGCTCTGTGTGTACCTGACTGAGGTGAGAAAATACAAATTACACCTCAGCTCTCTCCAGCTGCTGATCCTCTGCAGAATTGTGCTGTGCAAACAAATCTTTACACCCATTGCCACTGCTTGTACTAAAATTTGTTGCAGGCCTTAAGATCAGTATGAAGCTTAAAACTATTAAAAACTTCCATTCTGTTTGCAGTTCTAAATTATAGGAATGGGATATAAAAAGCTTAAACCTTTTAGCCTTGAGCAAGCACAGCAATGTTTCATGTAATCTATATTCCAAGCTTTAATTTATTAAATGGTCTGTGCATGCTGCAAAATTCTCATTAGGATCAGAGCACACATTACAAACACCCAGCAGGTGCAGAACACTGCTCTAAAATACTATTTATATGTCTTAAATTAATGGAAATTATGGAGAGAGCCAAGTGTGTTGTTAGGAGGTCACTCACAAGCTTATTTCCTCTCTCTTCAGGAGAACAATATGATAGTGTATGTTGAAAAAAAAGTATTGGAAGACCCTGCTATAGCCAATGATGAGAATTTTGGACCAGTGAAGAAGAAATTTTGCACCTTCAGAGAAGGTATGGAAATGATTTCTTGAAGGGACAGTTGGAGTGTATTTTTGTTTTTGTCTTGGTGTTTTCTTAGCTGTTGAGTCAAGTTTATAAAACTTCCATGGCTTTTGCACACAGTTGTTGTTACACCTTAGTTGGGTTTTTTAGGTATTTGTGAGGGAATGTTTGCATGCTGCAAATTGTAATTTTTCTTCCTGTTTTTTGTCAGGAAATTAAGATTGTGGATACAATTTAATTCAAAACTTTTTATTTCAATGTTGCTCCTAGACTATGATGATATCTCCAATCAGATAGACTTTATCATATGCCTGGGAGGAGATGGGACCTTACTTTATGCTTCTTCACTTTTCCAGGTTGGTTCTTATGGGAAATAGACCCATAAACTTTTCCTTTGGAAGCATTTAAAATTGCTGTTTTCCCCCTTTTGTTGCTGAGTCTTTTGTCTTTTGTTCTTCATCCCTTCTTTTTTATCCAGCCTGTTTTTACCTTGTGAAAATAATGTCAAATGTGTTGTTTTTATTAAGCACAGTTGAAGTTTCATCAATAGTCACAATATTTACAGGCAATTAGCTGAAGTATGAATTGCTTTGACTGAGTAGCTTTAAAACTGTTTTCTTTATTGATAGGGTAGTGTACCTCCAGTTATGGCTTTTCATCTGGGATCCCTTGGATTTCTTACTCCATTTAATTTTGAGAATTTTCAATCCCAAGTCACTCAGGTTATAGAAGGTAACTTTAAGGGGATGAGGTGTGGTGTTTGTTTGTTACTTTTTCTTAATTAAAACTTTCAGGTTGGCCCCTAAGGTTTGACATTTGAGAAATGTATCTGAAATGAACAGAAATTTTAAATGAACAGAAATATATCTTAAATGAACAAAAGTTTTGCATTGCATTGACCCATCCAGTGCTGCTATCTGTACTGCCCTGCAAAGGAAAAGGGCTAAGAAATAACTTTGTGGAGTAAATAAATATAAAATAATGTAGAATTTATGTTAAATGACAGCTAAACATAGAAATCAAGTGCAGTACTTAAATACTGAGATGTCAGGCAAATATAATATTTGAGGAAATAAATTCTCCTTCAATATGAGGTTTTTTGGGTTGCATCCAAAGTAGATTCCTGGAAAGATGTATAAAACTCTCACATTACTAGAATGTTGTCTTTTAATATGTGTTTCTAATGCTTTAATTTTCTTTAAGCTTAACTTTTGTCCTACTGAAGATCACAAGCCCAACAGTGTTTTCCAATCTGAATCACGCCTATACAAAATTTAAATTTGCTTTGTACATTATAAAAAAAGTGGGAAGGGACTGGCTTGAAATTTGACTTTGATTTTTTGCTCATTGATGCTAAAAATGAGTTTTGAGCTTCAGTTGAGTGTAGCCAGTTATGCTGGGAATGAAACTGGGAATGTTGAAAGCTGGGGAATAGATGGATGGTATTTCACAGAGTGTGTTAGTCATTTCTGGGCTTTATTTCCTGTGCCAGCCTTTCATTTTTGTGTGGTTTTTCCCTGTGTTTCCCCTCCAGGCAATGCAGCTCTTGTTCTCCGGAGCAGGCTCAAGGTGAAGGTGGTGAAGGAGCACAGGGAGAAAACAGTCCAGAATGGGATAGAGGAAAATGGAGTCATGTCTGCAAACCTGGAGAAAGAAGTGGGCAAGCAAATTATGCAATATCAGGTCAGAGAGCAAAGCAAACAAAAAGAACCAGTATAGTTTGTAACTTTGTTTTACTGAAGCTCCCCCCAGCAGTGCAGGGCTGGTCCTTGCTGCTCCAACTCACAATGTGCTCTTCGTGCTGAGGAATTGCTGCACATTTTTGTGCAGTCAGAAATGCTGATCTTGTACTTTGCTGTAGAAATAATTTCACAGAATTGTTTAGGCTGGAAAATATCTCCAAAGATTGAGTCCAACCTTCCTTCTATTTTGAAGACAAAGTAGTAGTTCTAAAGTGAGATACACCAAACATTTTTAGAATGAGAAGAAAAACCCTGTGTGTTGTTAGTGACCAACTCCTGGAAGTAATTCTTAACATCTCAGAACTTCAGCTGGCACGTGATAGGACAGAAGTGTAAAGACAGTTTAATTTGCAGGTACAAAATCAGCACAAATATTTAGAAGATCAGGAAAAAATGTTTTGTTTTGACATTTATTTCACTGCCAAGGCAGCAGCAGCAGACTGGGGGTAATGTTTGGTGTTGTTGCAGGTCCTCAATGAAGTTGTGGTGGATCGTGGCCCTTCCTCCTACCTGTCCAACGTGGATGTGTTTCTGGATGGGCACCTGATAACCACGGTGCAAGGAGATGGTGAGTGCTGCTGGAGCTTTCCCAGCTCAGGGGCAGGCTGCTGTGTTTTCCTGGAGGATTTTCTCTCATGGAAACAGAGCCTCAGTTCACTGCTGACAGCAAACATGAGTGTGCAAAAATAGGTGTGTTTATTCCCCAGGTGAAGCTTTAGGGTGCTGAAAGATTTTATTCATGGGCTTGTGAGGGCAAGTAGCTCTTTTTTGGGGTATTATATTTCAGGCTCAGGGCAAGAAGTAGCTCACAAGAGATTGG
>JACBWW010000064.1:0-27099 GCA_020086605.1 Lanius collurio | reverse complement strand
GGTTGTTGATGCTGATGGCAGTGCCTGTTTGCTGTCCCCAGGGGTGATCGTGTCCACGCCCACCGGCAGCACCGCGTACGCCGCCGCCGCCGGAGCCTCCATGATCCACCCCAACGTCCCTGCTATCATGATCACCCCCATCTGCCCCCACTCCCTGTCCTTCAGACCCATTGTGGTTCCTGCTGGAGTGGAACTCAAGGTTGGTTTCTGTCATTTTATTTCTCCTTTTGAATTAAAAACTTTTGGAGCAGCCACGGGAATGTGAGGAGGGTGGAAAGTGCTGTGTGCCTCCTGCTTGCTCCCATTTGCAGCAGGATCAGACCAAGTCTGATTCAAGAACGTGGCTTTCTTTAGAAGAACTTCCCACCAGTGGAATACTTTACACTTTTCCTACTGCATTATAGCTCTATAACATTCTACAAAATGGGAATTCCTACATTTGCATTCTGAAAAATGTTACATAATCTTGGCTAAAGGGCCTGTAAACAATCAGTGCTGAAGGGAATCAGAAATTCTCCTTTCATGCAGAAATATTGCAGAGTTTAAGTATATATTGGTAGCATTTCCCTGCAATTCAGTATTTAGCTTTAGTTAATGTTGTCTTGCTTGAAAAAAAGGGGCATTTGACACCTGGATATAAGATAGACTTGGATAATGTGCATTTTGAATGAATATTCTTGTGCAAGGAAGGACCCCTTTCTCCTTTTGTCTCTGTTGCAAGCCTGCCTAAGTAGGAAGAAAGCTGATTTGGAAGGGCTCCTAGAAAAGTTAGAGGATTAGCATTGAGAAATGAGTGTTCTGGACTTTTTGTTCCTGTTTTACAACATAAATTGAATGTTTTATTCATGGCACTACTCTCAGCCCACACTTACTTTCATGTCAGTGAGTGTTTCTGGCCAGTAGTAGTTAATTTTTTTAATAGGAATGTATGTTAAATAGGAGCAAAACTTCCTAAATGTGACAGCTTTGGAGTCATTATGTATTAAAATCTATTTTTCTGGATCAACTTTTTAATTTTCCTTGAAAGAGAAGCTAAATCAGCTCCTGTAACTGAACTAAAGCATGAACTGGCTGGAACTGGAAGGTCTGTGTGGGTTATGACCTTGTACTTATGAAAAAGGGGATTTATTACTTCTAGAAAAATATAAATTTATCAACAAAAAATAAAGGTTTGGAGCTCGAGTGGTGTTACTGCTCTGCTTCCTTGAGCAGATGAGAATTCCAGTGCAGCCCTGGAGTTACAAAGCCTCAGCTCTGCTCTCAGAGGGAGAATGGAGGAGGTGTTTGTTCCTTACTCTTGAGTTTTGGACCTCAAGTTCAGCTCATTCCTGTTTTTCAGATTATGCTCTCCCCAGATGCCAGGAACACAGCGTGGGTTTCGTTTGATGGAAGGAAGAGGCAGGAAATATGCCATGGAGACAGGTCAAGCCTTTTTTTCTGATTGTATTATCTCTAAGTATAGAAAGTCCTGATTCATGCTTCTCCCTCATTCTCTAACATCTGCCAGAAGGGGTTTTGGCAGTGAACAAACAAGCTCTTAGAAACCCTAACACCTCCTAGAGCACAAACTGCACTGAAAGGATTTCATTTCTAACTTGAGATTTTTAGATCTTCCCATAAAAGCAAGTGAAATATTCAGACTCTGTAAACATTGCATGCTTGGCAAGGATGATGAGCATATCTTTAGAAAACTCTGTAAATTTTAGCTTCAGGATGAATCCTAGGAGTTTTAGGAAGTGTAAACCAACGGGAGCTGCCTGTGAGCAGAGCTGCTGGAAAACTCTGTGATTTAAACTGGGTTAACTGGGAGGGGTTGTGGTCACTTGCTCTGGCCTCGAGTGAGCAGAAGGGTGTGAAGTCCCTCAGTTTTGTGTTCAGTATGGGGTGGTGGAGGTGATTAAAGGCAGCTGTGGGAGGGAGATTGGCAGGTTTGTTATTCAGGATGCCCTTTTTCCTCTTGGCCCACACAAGTTGCCATGAAGGAAAATGTACAGCTGGTGTAACCCTCCATCCTGAAAAGGTTTTATTTCCTCTGAGCTGGAATCATCTCTAGAAGTAGTTGAGGAGCCCAGTGAAGATTCAAAGCCAGGGATTGGCCCATGGTTACACTCTCAAATCCTTAGGCTTGTTGCTTAGAACTTGAAACTGGAAGGCCAAGGTGGTGCTTTGGGTTTCCTTTGTCCCTGTGTGGGTGATGTGAAGCCCAGCCAGAGGCTGCAGGGTGCCATGGAGGGGTTCACAGCCACGTCACTGAAAGTGTCCCCAGAGCAGCTGCTCGTTACTCACAGCTCAGCTGAGATCAGCTTTAGTTTTGATCCCTGGTCATGGCGAGCTGTTGTTTGGCAGTGCTGGTGAATCAGTGCTGGGTGGGGAGCAGGCTGGGCTTTGTTCAGGTTGCTGCTCTGTGCTGTCCCTGCCTGACTGTCCCGTGCTCTTGCAGCATCAGCATCACTACCTCTTGCTACCCCCTCCCTTCCATCTGCTTCCGGGACCCCGTGAGCGACTGGTTCGAGAGCCTGGCCGAGTGCCTGCACTGGAACGTCCGCAAGAAGCAGAACAACTTCGCAGTGGAGGAGGAGGAGTTCTGAGTGCCCACAGCCAGCAGGGCTCAGGCAGTGCAAGGTGGCAGCATCCCCTCCTCTCTGCTTGCATTTTGGAGCTCTTGGTGTGGGCACTGCCCCGGACCTGCCTTGTGGTTTCTATCCCTCAGATCCTGTGGCTGGAGAGGGTTGTGTTCCTTCCTGTCCACCAAGAGTAGGAGTGGAAGGCTCTGATGGTTCTAATCCAGGGTGAATTTCCTTCCAAATGAGCAGTCTGAGAGTGGATTATTCCTGACTGATACCAATAACCACATCTGCAGATTTGATTGTAACCTCTAACTTACCAGTTCCATGGTAGGCTGAATGTAGCTACACCAGGGAAAAGTGGCATTAAAATCTCCTCTTTCATTTGGTAGGTTTGTAACTCCATTTAACACTGCTAGGAATAGAAAGGCTCTGAGAAGATTTCTTAAAAAAAGAAAAAACTCCTCTTTGTTATCTTAAATACACCTTACCCAGAAAATACTTTCTTACTTGCAAGGATGACACACTGAATAAACACCCACAAAGGTTGTTTTTTATTAATAGATTGAATTAATAATAAAAGGTATATATTTTTTATATATACATTTCTCTCTCTTGTGCCCATTTGAGCAGTGGTTGACCCTTGGCTGTCAGCACTGTGGAATTACCCACACACAGCAGGGATGAGCATTCATTATTGCAGGTGTCTGTGGGTTTGTAGCTGAGCTGATTCATAGCTCTGCACTTCCTCTTGGTGGGAATCATCCATGTGTTGGTTTTTCTTACTATTTTTGTTGGATTCCCTGGGATAAATGGTAGCATTAGAGCCTATCATGTTTAAAAAAAAAATAATTCTCCAAGTGTTCAAGAAGAATCTGGACTTCAATTGCTACTGTATTCTAATTCCACTGTTGTCCTGAAGAAAATCCCCTGTTCTAGATCCTGAATGCCCTCAATTTCCATGGATACCTTCCAACTCTTGGTGCTGAGTAATCCAGGATGGGATACTGCATTGGTGGGCTGGAGCAATGAGAGGACACATTCCCAGTGGAGTAGCAA
The DNA here is from genome assembly GCA_020086605.1 of Lanius collurio. Lineage (NCBI taxonomy): Eukaryota > Metazoa > Chordata > Aves > Passeriformes > Laniidae > Lanius > Lanius collurio. The sequence goes on along the minus strand of JACBWW010000064.1, from coordinate 23,476 downwards.
CGGTGCCTTCAGCACACTCAAGATATTCTAAGTCTCATATTTACTTTTTTTAAGATGCTTTCAAAACGTTTCTAACTTCTCTCTGTACATATTTTATTGTATGTGCTTTTATGAAAGAACAAAAAACAAATCCCCAACAAAAAGAACTGGTTGGGGGGGGAAAAAAAAGGGTTTGTACTGTACTTTGTAAACTGCAAAATAGCAAACCCAAGGATAATGTTTACATTTATGTTCTCTGTGGTGCAGTCTCATGATCATCTTATCCAAACTTCAGCATTTTCAAGTCTTGCTGCATCGGTCACAAAAGGAAGGGACAGGAGCTGTTAAATGCCTGGGGCAAAATCTTGCCAAGGAATGAATTTACTCATTGAGGTGGGTTTTCCTTGGGAATGGAGTGGGAAATCTCTGCTGAACTTTTTTCATGATTGTCTTAACGTTGTTTTTGTGGTCCAAAGTGGAAATGGGAAGTGGGTTCATTTCCAAACTCTGCCTGACCTGTTGTCCTCTGGTGGTTTCAATAATGTCTCATCCCTTTTGGATGCTGCTCTGGGCTGAGTTCATGAAATGCAGGTGAGAGCACTTTTCCAGAAAAAAGAAACAAACTCTTGGGTAACGATTCAAATCACAATGAAAGTGTGTTGATATAAATTAATACTTGGTTTGTACATTTTGTAAAATAGAATATTGGTTTGATTTGGTCAAAACCAGACGGATTTTGGGATATCTTGGAGAATATCCAGAGAGATGTTGGGATTTCTCTTTCACTTGAATCTGCAGTAATTGTTTTATCACTGTTTTGAAGCTGCTTACGGGTTTCCTAAGTGGAATATTCAGTTATTTGATAACTGGTTACTTTTTGAACTAGAGAAGTGTCAGGCTTTTTGCTTTGAGACTATTTTATTTAAACATGCAATAATTGAGAGAAGGAACAGGGTATGGTGTCTAGAGAAATGTGTGGATGAGTGGAGAGTGAGCAGTTCTAGGCACACTGGGGAGTGGAAATCATTTTGCAGAGGTGAAATGATTTATGAGCCTTATCTAGTATTTTTTTAAAGATAAAACTATATTCAGCACTTTTTATTTATGCTTTTTATAATAGTAAAGCTATTCTTGACTAAATTGCCGAACTTTTAATTTTCAGAGTGCACAGGTCATGAAATCTGTAATCAAAGTGTACTGAACTACTTTAGATCTACATTAGGGATTGGCTTGAAATTTATTTTTTCAATTTATCACCTGCTGCAATTGCATTGCTGGCTCTGAGGCTGCTGCAGCTTTGCTTGTACGAAATTCCTGCTGATAAAAACCATTTTCTGGGTGGCTGATCAGGCCAGGCAGAGCTGCAGCCCCTGGCTAAGGCAGGGCAGTCACTCAGTCCTGGCTTTTCCTCCAAAAGCTGCCTTGATTCCCCCTGTCCCAGCTGCTTTCTGCCTGAGCACAGCCTGGGCTGTGTTAATACATCACAAAGTTTATCTGAGTGTACAAAGTCCCTTTTCAAGGCTTTTAATCTGCAAACTGCAGGAGAGTGAGGCTGGAGCAGCCCTGGAGTTGTGAATTTTAACTGCTCCAGGAGTGGGGGAGTTGAACCAGAAAAAAGCTGAAATGCACCTCACTTTATTGGCAATAAAACCTCATTTTGCTGATGTAGCTTATTCAGAATAACTTGGTTAAACTGTGCTAAAAGGGGTTTGCTGGTTAAGAGTTTTTAATAAAAGGGTTTGTAAGTCACTGGTACCTACAAATCCCTTCATCTACAAAGGGCCAAAATGGAAGCTGGGAAATTCATTTGGGTTTTTTGGTTTTTTTTTAAAGAAAAAACAAGTTATCCTCTGGTAGAAATTGAAGTTGTTACCAACTGTAGTAGGGAATAAAGCAGTGTACTGAATTTTTAAAAGATGAAAAATCCTGTTACATATTGTTAATGCATTGAAAACTTTGTTTTAAATATTGTTGAGAAACAAAATATTTTTCAATCCTTTCAATAAAATCTTTTTGTAAAGTTGGATTTGTTGATTTGCCCTTTGACTGGGGAGAGAACATGAAATTGGGAATGCACAGCTGCTTGCTTGGAATTGTGTGGGGTTTGACACTTCTCATGGGACAGGGGCATCTCTTTTCTGGGAAAACACCCCAAAGCTTTTTTGAATGTCTGATACCATTTTTTCCTCAAAAGTCTCAAAATAAATGCTGGATTTGCTGTGCAAGTCAAAACAAAACAAACCTTGAGTACAACCAGCTGGGCTGCATTAAATGCTGTTTTTGAAGGCCCAAAATAGAAATATCAGGAAAGAAAGAGGTAAGGGCAATGCTGATCAAATAATTTGCTACCCAGCAAGTTTAGGATTGAAAGTGGGGTTTAAATGCCTGGGGCATGTTCTGGCCATCTAGAAACTTCTCCTATGGAACCTAAGATTAATGATGATGTTAAAGAGTCTTTTGACTTGGCCTGGGGGAGGACTGAAAATGTTTCATTGTGATGTTTAAATGTTTAATTCTTCCAGCAGCAACTCCTGGTGCCACTGGGGCTTGTGGGATGAAGTCACAGAGTCAGCTGCTGCTCCGTCAGCTCCTGGTCTGGCCACACACATTTAACCTCTTCATGCCTCCCTTGGGCTACAGATAAAGTAGATTTGAATCAGGTTTAGGAGATTAGGATGAGAAAAGTACATTTTTATAGCAGTTTTGATGGAATCCTTGTTAATTTCCCTAATAAGCTGTAATTTTTTTTATATTGTTTTTTGCAGTGTGTAACTACCTGCAAGATAAAGATTGGGGCTGTTCAATGTGAAATAATTATCCACACACAAACTGTGCTTATACTTTATTAAAAAATAGCCAGTAGTTAAAGGTTCCAGTCAATAAAATACCAAACTTTTAAATTACAATATTAAAGGCTTAATTGTAACAGTCCCCCCTGGTATGAAATGGCACCTTGGTTACACTGAGGGAGGGGTGAGGTTACAGGGAGTAATTTTCATGTGTAACTGGGGTTAAAAAAAAATTGAAATATTCTGAAGCCAGAGGAGCAGGAAGAGCCCCAGCCAGGGGACACCACTGCCACCAAAACAGGGCTGGACCTGCTAAGAAATGATGGCAGCACGATCCACTTCTAGACTGGGGTGCAGAGGATGGGTGTGCAAATTTCCTTCACGATGTTTGTGTGCATCCAGGCAAAAAGCATTGAAAGGAGCAACATTCCCCACTCACATGCACGTGTGAACCCCTGTGCTTCCACTGCAGCAGGAACAGAAGGAGTGAAAGATGCTTTGTCCCATCAGCAGCATCAACTGGGAATTTCCCCAGCTCCTTATCCTGCCCTGCTCCACGCAAGGTGTGACATCCTCCTGAACCTCCCATTACCTCCACCCTGAATGCAGGTCCTCGGTCAGGAGTTCCTGGTGTGACTTCACTCTGTGAGAGCTGCAGGGGGGGCACGGGGAGGGCTCAGGAGTCGATCCTTCCATAGGAAGAAAACACTGTGGGAAGAAGAGGGAGCTCAGTCAGCACCACTGCAGAGGCTCAGTGCCCCTCGTGCCCCAGGAGGGCTTTGGGGTATTGCACATTTGTGGCTCTCCAGGCCCCTTTATTGTGTCTCTATTACACACTGGGGAGTAGACAGAGATCTGCTCCCACAGGTGTGATTCTCTGGCCAGCAGCAAAAGGTTGGCAGCAGCTTTCTTCAGGGAAAAGCCTCCTCTATTCCACCCAGCCCAGGAATTCTGAGGCTGCAGAACTGCTTGATGTCATTGGGGCTCTGCCTTTTCCTGTGCCCATCCCTAAGGATTTGCCTGGCAATTTCACTGTGCCAGGACAGGCTCCACCCTTCCCAGGGAATTTTGGGGGTACTCACTTCTCTCCCTCAGCCCCTGCCCGAAGCTGCGGTAGACGTGAACCAGAGCCCAGAAGAGAACAGATTTTATTGTGACAGAAATGCAGGAGCCAGTGATGAAAGCAGCTTCCAGGGTGTAAGAATTGCCTTTGCCCCACTCCCTTATCACCTGCAGGAAAAGGGAGACATGAAACCATCACCACCTGCTGCCACAAAGCCTTGAAGCCATGATGTGCAACCAAGCACTGAATTTGAGAGGAGTCACGAGGTGGTCATTGGGGGAAAGAAGAAAAGAAAAACCCAACTGGTCGCTTTGAAACCATCTCAGTTTTCTGATTTTGGGATGCACAGTGTGGGGTCCTGCTGTGCTCTGCCAGCTCAAACAGGCCTGGAATTAAGGGAAGATCCATTTGATAAATGGATCCTCGAGGCTGTGGGTGGCTGCAGCCCCTGGGGTGGTGTCTGGGGGCTGTGGATATGAGGTATGAGAAACACTGGCCACTCTCAGCATTCCAGCCCTGCCCAGGATGAACAGCCTGGTTTCCCCTTGCCCTCCTCTCTCCTCACCTCCTTCACACATCTTGTGGGAGGTGCCCACTGATAAAGGTTTTATCAGTGTTCCAGTGCCAAAAAACTGCCCCAAACTGGAGTTTGTTGGGCTTGCACTGCCTTGTTTTGGTTACAGCAGGATCAACAGCTGGGAGTGCTGCCTGAGAAATTCTTTAAAATACAACAACTGAGCCCTGGTCAAATGCTCTGGCACCACTTGAGGCTTCTTGGGAAGAAGGGGAGGCAGTTTTGAGGAGTTGCTTATCTTGAACAAGATTTTGTTTCATCTTTCCCTCATCATTCTTTGCAGGGACTTCCAGAGCCTCTCCCTCTGATCAGTTCAAGAGAAACTTGACATGGTCCCTGTCCTGAAAAGTTGATCCTGGAGAGGAAGGATCTGTTCTCTTTAAATCCAGCAGGAGCTGCAGGGAAGGGGTGAGGAAGCACCTTTGAGGCCTGAGGAAGGTGAGGATGAGAACCCCAGCCTTGCTCCCCTTACCGTGTAGAGCAGGTAGATAAGATAAACCACCTCAGGCACATTCTGAATCAGAAAAACCCACACCAGAGGCTTCAGCTCCTTCAAAATCTGCAAAATATAATGCAAATATATATGTAAATATAATATAATATAATAAAAAATATAATGTAAAAGAAGCTTTTAAAGCCATTGCTATATGCTCTATAAAAGCTGCATATTTTTCATAGCATTCCAAGTGTTGGTTAAGCTGAGTTCTCAGTTTTAGCTTTGCTCTCTGCCTGCCTTCTCCACCTGTGTTTTCAGCAGGAAACTCAGCCTGTTTTCCACTGAGCTGGGCCAGGAGTGATGATGTCCCTTCTCTCTGGGTGCACTGAGGTTTCACTTAGAGCTGAGTGTTTTCACAGATAACAGACTGAAAGATCCCCGTGACTTTTTCTCCACCTCTATTTTTTACTACAGAGAAGTGCAGTCACTGAGGAGTCAAATGTGGGAGAAGCAAGAGGATTGAAGTGTCAGGAGAATTTAATTTCATAATTCACCCTGGGACTTGGGAAAGAAGAAAGGGACCTGAGGTGGGAGGGCAGGTCTGAGCAAAGGCAGGAAAAGCAGCTGAGTCACTGGGGGTGAGAGCAGTGACTGTGCCAATGTTAGGATTAGATTTGATGCATCTGACCAGGACCAGATTTCCCCCAAACCTAAAACTGATGTGTTTTAAAAGCACAATTTTAGCAAGAAAAGCCATCAAAACACATAGGACGTTACATTTCAGCTGTCAGGAATTTGTGTGAATGACTAAAGCAAACACCCCAGGAGCCTAAAACAACATCCACCCCCAAAAACCCCTAAACTCCTTCCTGGTAATAAAAAACTCACTTATCTGATGTACTTTGGCCCTGATTCTGCAATCATTGTTGGAACAGAAGCTCAAGATTTCAGAGGAGGTTCAGTCTGACATGAAAAATTACATTTTAAGCTCACAAATCTTTAGGTTAACCTGGAAACTCTTCCTGAGCTTTGAAGGAGATGCCCCAATAAAGGACCCCTCATTTTTTGGTGTGGTTTCCTAAGGATTCACTGGATCTGTATCACTGTAATAATTTGGGGGACTGCTCCCAGTTTCACCCAGCCTTGGCAGAGGTAGAAATATTGAAGACAGTGTGATCCTCCAGGTTTCATTGAAGTGATCAAGGACTGAGACTAAAGCAATGTCCCTCAGAATGACACAATGACAATGTGACATTGTTTCACTCCATGTGCTCAGCTCAGACACAGATTTAGACAAAACCTGGCTTCAATATTGTTGGCTCTGCTGTTCTCCTCCCTGGCTCCCTTCCCTGAGTGTGTGGGAATCCCTCAGGGTGGGGATGTGCAGTGCCAGGGTGTCCCTGGTGTCTCTGGAGCTGGACACTCACTGCAACGATGCCCACGGTGACCTTCAGGCAGCCCCACACGACGCCCGTGGCTGAGATGATGTTGTGCAGCAGGGTGACCTCGTGCAGGCTGATCAGGAGGATGCACAGGCACAGCTGGGGGAGGCAAAGCTTTGGTGAAATCATTGCTTGGAGACCCACCAAAAAATACCTGCCACAAACTCCCTGCAACAGCAAGTTTGGCACGGGTCTAAAAGCTGAAATGATTCCTCATGGAATGGGAAACAAGGACAGAGGTACTTCCCTGTCCTTAATAATCTGTAATAGCAACAACACCAGGCAGGGAGAGCAGATAAAGCTTCAGTAATGCAGCACTAAATTAAGAGTGAGGGGTGGTTACAGAAGTAGCAGATCTTGGGTTCACTTCCCCCATCTGTGACTTCATTTTCTGTCTCACTGCCCTGTGGGTCAAGTTCCCCTCTCCCACCCCAGAATCATTTCCTCAATGCTGGAAAGCAGCAGACTGGAGGCTCAGATGTGCAGGAATAACCTTGCTTGTTTCAGGAGGCCGTGGGTGGGTTGGAGCTCCTGGATGCAATTGGTTTTTTATGGATAAACTTCCCAAAAACAAGATTCAGTTCCCCTTTTGTGCAGGACAACAGTAAAATAGATTCATTTTTATGGATTTTAGCTAAGCTATGGCAAACATATAAAGATACAACCATTATTAAGTTAATAAAGGTAAGAGAGAGGATTGCTTTTGGAAGTTGATAGCTCAGCCAATCCAGGATGTTATCAATAAGAGGGAAAAGAGGAATCTGGGGGCCAGAGCTCTGTACCTGTGCCTGCAGATCAAAAGTGAGCATGGAAAAGCAGAGGTTGAGCATGAAGTACTGGGACTGGAGGCTCTCCAGGGCACCCCCCACCCGGAATGCCATCATGGACTGGCTCTGGATGAGGATGATGGCACAGATCACATCGAAGGAGCCCACCAGCAGGATCAGCACGAAACGGGCCTGAAGGGAAGAGAAACAGGGATGGGATTGGCCACAGCAGGGACAGGCTGGCACCTGGAACCCAGCTGGAAACACAGACAGCAGTAACAAAATCTTCATAGAGATTGGTTCTGAGCTTCCTGCTGGAATAAATCAACCTTTCCTCCCCTGGGGACACTGGGTTATTCTGAATGCTGGACTTGTAAAATTCCAAGAAACACAATTTTGTGTCTGGGTTGTGCTGGAATTCACACTCAATGTCTGCTGCCTTAAGGATGGCAAAATGTCCTTCAGAATTACACTGATATGAAAATATTTATAACTAGAAATGGCTCAGGAAGCAGAGTTACAGTAATCCAAGTTACACTTAGAGTAGTAAAAAAAATATTTAATAGTACTGTTCACATTTACACCAGGCTTTACTTTGAAGTCCTTGTTTAATATTTAAACTGGGGACTTGGCTGTGCATTTCTTTGATGCCTGTTCCTTATTGTCCCACCAACCCAGTTTGCTGCAGATAAAGTGTGTCTAACTAAATGTCCAATTGATAAATAAACTGAATTGGCAAAGGCTGCTTTGTTCCATCTCCCTTGCTTGGCTGCCACCTCTCCTGTTGAAGAGTAGTTTTTGGGTGACTTCAGAGCAGGGAAATACCTTGTTGAGAAATATGGGATAAAAAGAAAGCACTTCCTGGAAGCACAGCAAGTGGAAATTTAACTACAAATCTTAAGAAGGCCTAGAAAACAATCCTTTAACAGATTTTACTGCTATGAAATGCAAACAAGATAACCCAGAGTAGCATTATTGTATCTGTTTCCTTGCAGCTTCCCATAAATCTCATAAAAACACATTTATGAGCTTTGAGGTAATGGCTGTGCCCATAGATTGGGGATCCCAGCTCTAGCCATAGGTTAGGTTTATGTGACTTTAGGCCAGACATTTTATAAAGGGAAATCTGAAGCAGAGTAAGTGAAGTGAAGGGTACATTTTGAAGTAATCTTGTGTAATTTTGTGATATTTCTGTTATTTTTGGGAGCTGCCATAAGGAAATTCTGAGAACAGCTAAGAGAAGATTTACAATTATAGGTGTGCAGATTTTGTTGTTTAGTAGGAATAATTTAGCCTGATTCTCTCTTATCAGCAACAATAACATATATATAACTTCTTTCATTTTTTTCTATATGTAAGATAAAATCAGAGTTACCACACACATCTTGCCTTCCCAATGATGGATTTTCAAACCCAAGCTGTGGGGGAAATTAAAGCTGATTAAAAGCAGGAGACTGACCAGGAGTTTTGGCTTCTGCTCAGCAGGGAGCACGGTGAAGTTGATGATGGAGCGGAGCATCACGAGCAGGATGGAGAGCACGAAGACAATGAGCTCCTGGCGGTTCTCCTGCAGGATGCCCCTGCTCACATAATACACACAGAACACTGGGGGGGAGAGGGAATGTCAGTGCCAGGCCAAACAGGACCAAAACTTCCAAAGTGGAAGGATCAAAGTGTCCCTGAAGCTCCTCGGTCTTTGTTCTTACCAAGGAGCCTAAATCGGATAATTAAAGTACTCCCCACTGGTTAGCACACAAGAAATTAAATAATTAGTTAGATTTTTTAATTAGTTGTGAAGTAACACCATGAAAATGGCAGTGGATTATCTGAACTGGCAGCTGGGCTGGGTTATTCTATGAATACCACACTGAATATTATGTCCTATTGTTTATTTGAATTCAATCAAACAGCACCATTTTGATTAATGAACTGAAATCTCATCATCTTCCCAGAGTAATTCAGGTGAGTAAAAAGCAGTTTATTACTCAGCACACCCCTCAGCAGTGCTGTCTGTGTGCTCTGGCCACTCACAGGCTTTGTGTGTGGAACTGAACCTGGATTGGATTCAGTTTATTTAATTGTGGAAATTTTGAAACATCTCACCCTGCAAACTATAATCCAAAAATAAACCGGGTCAGGGAAGGTCTGAGTTTTATTTTTATAAAATACATCAAGCCCCCAGTCAGCTGCCACTATGAACTTTATGCCTTTTTGGCAAAACTTAAATGAGATAAAGGCTTTGTTCTTTCACAGGATGCTCCTGCAAACACTGGTTGATTCTTACACAGCCAAAATAAGAACAAATTTCTTTTTCCAAAGCACTGCTTCCTTTAACTCCACACACCAAATCATCCACATTTGCTGTGCTGGGACATGGGGACAGTGTTGTACAAATTTTCAAATTAAATAATAACTTCAGTCTCCCTAAACAAACCTTTAGTGAATGAATTTCCTTTTTCACTGCCCTTAACAGGGACAGAGAAAATGGAAATTATTGCCAAATTACAAAGTGAATCACGTGATTTTCTGGCCATGACCTCAGGAACGCCTGAAAGTCTTAAGATGGTATTTCCTTGTTTTGCAAATTCAGCTGCTAAATCCAAAGGAATCTGTACAAATTTGAAAATAAACTTTTTTTTTGGTCATTAAGCTTTTTGCAGAGATGGCATACGCACATGAAATTTCCTGAAATCCTCGTGTTTATTATTTACATGCTACTTTTTGTTTAATACAAATGGGACCAAGAAATTTCTACTGAAGCTCTGCTTGGAACTACCCAAGGAAGGAAGCTTGGACTGTGGACACCTGAATTCCCAGCATATTATGGCTCACACATTAAAATAGGAACTGGTGAGGTTTTCTGGCATAGCTGAACATCCAGTAGCTCTTATATAAGAAACTTCAGCTGCTGCTTAATCATTATTATCATCTTTATCTTTATTTTCATTATTTTCTCCATCCAAACTGTGTTTCTTACCAACTCCAACCAACTGAATAAAGGAAATGGTGAAATCCTCCTCAGTCTGGCGGACCAGTGTCTCTATGGTCAGCCCTATGACACTCAGCAGGGACAAAATAGTGACACAGAAGTAGATCTTCACAGGGAAGGAGAGCTCTGAACATGGTTTTATCTGTAAAGGGAGAAAATTCTTAAACACATCCTGCAGAATAAACTCATTGCTGTTCCTAAACACATTGAGGTGAGGGGAGTAGATGAGACAGTTCAGGGTTTCCTTTGGAAAAGGATGAGAAACTCCCCAGTTGAATTGAAACTCCCAAACTGCTGAGGAAGGGAGAATTCTAACTTTATTTTATAAATAATCTCAGCCTAGATTGTCCTGATTTATACCCACAGCCTGTCTTGGTGCCTCACAAGGCCATGATACTATAATCCATGATATGGAGATTGCCAGTGCCCATATACACGCCTGCCAGAGCACGGAAACAACGTTTTCCCAAACTTTTAGTTTTAGGAAATTGTAAAGACAGGGTGAGCATTCTCAGTAAGGCATGGTCCTTATTTTTTTTATTAAAATATTTCAGGTGAAGCAACATCCTTGCAGGAATTTAACACTCGGTTTGTTCAGCTGGAGAAGACTGAGGGGAGAGCTCAGGGGCTGCAGCTCCTCCTGAGGGGCAGCTCCGACGTGTCTGGGCCAGGGCCAGGGAACGGCTGGGGCTGTGCCAGGGCAGGGTTAGGTTGGATATCAGGGAAAGGTTCTTCCCCCAGAGGGTGCCGGGCACTGCCCAGGCTCCCCGGGGAATGGGCACGGCCCCGAGGCTGCTCCAGGAGCTGTCAGGGATGCCCAGGGTGGGGTTTTTGTGGTGTCTGTGCAGGGCCAGGAGCTGGATCAATGACCCTATGGGTCCATTCCAGCTCGACATTGCACGATGCTGTCAGGAGCGCTCCGTGCTATAAGAAGCCTCAGCGTGTGGACACCCGACCTCCCTGATCCTCCTGATTTTGGACACAGATTTAAGCCATGTTTTTCCATTCCCCGCGGACACACAAACGCGGAGGACACCGGTGACCTGCCCACGGCAGCAGAGATGTACTCACGGGGCCGCAGGGCGTGGGGATGAGCTGCCGGTGCCGCGGGGTGAGGTTGGGCAGGTTCGGCCCCGCCGGGGCCGCGGCGCCGCTGTGGGAGAGAGAGCGGGACCGTCAGGCGGCCGTACCACCCGCACAGCGGGGGGAGCCGCCGGCGACCCCCCCATCCCCAGCACGGGCACCTCCAGGTAAGGCGCAGGGGGAGCGCGGGGAGGCGCCCCCGCGCCGCGTGTGGTGCGGCCCGCGCCGCCCGTACCTGCCGTCCATGGCGGCGGCCGCGCGTCGCGTCCCCCCCCGGCTGCGAGCCCTACATGGCTGCGGAGGGGTCCCGGCGGCGCTTCCGGGGGCCGGCCGGCACGTCACTTCCCCGGCACGGGCGGGAAGCCCTCCCTGGGATCCTCCCGGGCGGCGGGGCTGCCGCGCTCCCGCCCCTCCGCCCCGGGGGTCCCCTCGGCGCAGGGCATCCCGCCCGGCTCGATGGAGGGGCGGCCCGCAGCGAAGCGCCCGGCGGGGCTCTGCGCGGTTCTACCCGGCTGTGCGTGCCCTGTAACCCTCTTTTGCTTTGCTTGATTTCCTCGTGGTTTTGGTAAAATGGCCTCCCCGCTACCGCGGTGACAAAGGGGCGAGCCCGGCGCTCGGCTCCGCGGTGCCCGTCCAGCCCCCGGGGCCCGGCGGGGCGCTGCGTGGCCGGACCCGCCTCCCCGCCCGGCACGGGGCGGCCGCAGCCCGGTTTTACCGGAGCCCGGTGGTACCGGAGCCCGGTGGTACCGCAGCCCGGTGTTACCGGAGCCGTGGGAGCGCCGGGGCTGCGGCAGCAGCGAGCGGAGAGCGCCCAGGTGCCGGCCGGGATGCGCTGAGGGCTCCGGGGACGGAGGGAGGGAGGGATGGGAGCGGCGGGCGCTGCCGCAGAGCAGGAGCCCGAGCCGGGCCTGGGCGGGGGGATGGCGGTGCTGAAAAGCCCCTGGGCCCGAAGGCTGGGTCGGAAGGGCCGCGGTGCTCCCGCGGAGGGCTCCGAACCCCGCTGCGGCTGCTCCGGAGGGAGGGATGCACCGGGAGTTGCGGGCACCGGGACACGGCGGGAACGGGAACGGGAATGGGAATGGCCTGTGAGGAGCCGGTTCGGAATGCGAAGGGAAGGCTCTGGCAGTGGGTGAGCAGAAACACATCTGGAGTGCCACAAAGTGCTGAGCTATTTCAGCCTTTCAGCGTCTTCTTCTGTATGGGATCTGTTAATAATTCTGCTGTGGTGTTTGGAGTGCTTGTAACGTTGGATGCTCTCGTTGCCGTTAGTGAAGCAGTGTTAATACCCGCAGCTTGCTCAGGCTGCTGAGGTTTGTGCTTTTGCTGCCTTGGGAGCAATGTTTGAGTGACCTTTTGTGAAACAGATGAAAGGTCATGGACGCAAACCTTTGTTTTTTCACTGTCACATTTGCCTTAACTTCCCAAACCCTTGCAACACACTTGAGCTTTATTTTCTTTTTGTGTAAAGCAGACTTCGTAAAGTTCTTTTTGGATTTTTATTTTCCGCCTTAATACATTGTTACTGGTAGTGTAGCTGAGGGTTGGGAGAAGATACAAGGAGTGTGAGAGGCGCTGCACGCTGCTGGTTCTTTTTGAGCTGGAAGATTGAGTCTTTGTGTGTAATCCAAGAGAAACAACTGCCAACCACTGCCACGTTTTCATCTGTTGGTAAACATCAGCGGCTGGTTGGCCTTGAGGGGGGAAGACTGAATTAGTTCCAGATGGAGAACTCTTTCAGCCCATTTAGACTTTCCGGTTGATTTAAGCCAGCAGGTCAGTAATTTAGGGGAGTAGTTTTGTTCTTATTTGTTGTTCTGCTTCCTGCCATGTGTGGAATCAGAGATATCAAATCTGATATCGCAGCGCTGCTGAGGGTGGGGCTTTGGTTGTGCTTAATTGGTCTTGATTTTAATTAAGTTGTGTAAACAGAAAAGATGTTTAAAAAGCTGTGTTAATTATATTTTGAATGTAGAGGGGTATTTTTTTATTTTTCCTCCTGGAAAAGGAGGAGGAGTCAAGAATCCATTTTTTCATAACAAATTCTCTTGGAGAATGTGTATCTTTGGTCAAAGTTTTGTGTTGAAGTGGATCACCACAAGTTTGTGGTTTAGAGTGATCATGTCAGAGGGTCCCATACCTCAGTGTGCTGCTGGCAAGAATTCCTGGAAAAATGGGAAGCGATAAGAAGACAGGGATGGAAATCTTCAGTGTGTGGCTGTAACAACTAGAGAATGTGAGGAAAGGAAAATCTCACTGTGAAGTAGCTGCTGTGTAGGACACTGAGACTGACACAAGATATTTAACTCCTTAGTACCTCTTTGTGATTTATTTGAGATGCCACATTGGATATTTTTAAAATCATCAAAACCAAAATCTTACAAAATATTTTTAAGATTTCTTAAAAAAGAACTGCTCACAAAATCAGGGCAGGTGCAGTAGCTGTTGATGCAACTCTTGTATTTTTCCTGCCATTGATTATGAGAGGAGTAAAGATCACAGGGCAGTTTTGTTGTTGTCTCTACTCTGCTGTTGGAACTTCCCACATTTTGTGTCATTTGTAAAAGAAAAAAGCTCTAGTTGCAAATCATTTAATGCCTTTTGCTGCCAAGTCTGTTTTAAAGGATTTAAGAATTAGTTGCAAGTGCTAATATTGAATTGCAAGATAGGACAAAATGAGGAAAGTTGCATTATTTGCATGGAAATAAATAGATAACCACGCTGGAAAGCCCTTGGACACCTGGATATATTCACCAGGGTAACTGTGCTTGTGATTACTGGGAGTTACAGCCCTTGATTATTGATTGCTGTCTTTGACTCAGGTTGATAACAGGTTAATTAGTACAAAGGGCAGAGATTCCTGCTTGGATTTGCTGGGTTGGGAAGATTTTTCTGGGGAGTGGTTAAAGACACAGATCAAAGACACAGTAGAATCTGGAAGAGGAGTTAGTTATAATTGGAAAGGCTCTGTTGAGGTGCTTCAGAGGAAAAAGGACATAAAACCCCAAAGTCTGGTGTGTCTGTATGTGCTATTCTAGAATAAAAAACCTCCCTAAGATAAATTCTTGTTGCCTAATCTTGGCATCAGGACATTAAGTGTTCAAAATCCAGTCAGAAAGATTACAGAAGTGTCTTTATCTTTCATAAAGTACAGGTAAAATGTGCTACCTTTGCTGCATTAGGGATGTAAAATGTCACATGTTTCTTTCTTCTTTCCCTTTTTTTCCCCTCTTAGGCAGAAAACATGGAACAGCCCACATGAAGAAGCATGTGGAGTTTATATTCATGCAAGATGTTCTTTGGAGGACCAAGCCCAGTTTTCCAGACCCCTGGGAGATGAAACATTAATCACATGACATTTTTGTTTTGACAAAAGCTGTGTCAGTGTTGCTTTGTGTGAAGGACAAATATTCATCTCTTCACCTCACCATGTCGGCTGTGACAAGTGCCCCGACACCAGAGGCCCCGAGTCCAACCCCACTGAAGGAGAAGCCAAAGGGAAAATCCCTGTTCCAGCTGGGCTCCCTCTTTGCTAACAGGAGTGAGAAGTTTGTGATTGCTCGCAGTGACAGTTTGCCAGAGGAGAATGTCCTGAAAATCACAATCACAGAGACCACGGTCATCGAGTCCGACCTGGGCATCTGGAATTCCCACGCTCTCATCTACCTCACTTTGTGGTTTTTCTTCAGCTTTTGCACTCTGTTCCTTAACAAATACATTCTGTCCTTGCTGGAGGGAGAGCCCAGCATGTTAGGTACCCTGCCTTTCCTTACCACCTGAATTCCAGGGAGAGATTTATTTGTTTTCCTGGAACAGGCTGCCCAGGGAATGGGAGCCCCAAAAGCTGTCAGAACTCCAGCAGCATTTGGATAATTCTGTCAGGCACAGGGTGGGATTGTTGGGGAGGGTCTGTGCAGGGATAAGAGTTACATTGGCTGATTCCTGTGGGTCCCTTCCAACTGAGGATATTCCATGATCCTATGATTTGGCAATACCAGACCATCCCATATAAAGCTGAGGGAGAGAATGGTTCAGCTGAAGGGAAAAATGCCTGGTTGGAAGGTGTGGGGAAGGACCTTGGGGCTGGGAACTTGGGGATTTGGCCTTTAAAGTGGTTTCTGGCACTGTTCTTTCCTCCACTTGCTAAAAGATGAAATTTTGCTTGCAGAAGAGCTTCAAGGGGGAAAAATTTATTTTTTTTGTTTTCTGTGTTGGAGGGTTTAAAAAAAAGTCAATTTTGAGTAAGTTGTTGATGCTCTCCAGAGCTGTGCAGTGCAAGAGTTGCCTTTGGTGATCTCTGTTATCCAATGGCCACTTTAGTTGTTTGTTCTTTTTTAAGGGGCAAACAAAGGGCAGTTTATCTGTGAACCAGGTTTATAAACATTTGGTTTATTGAGCTGCCTTGCTTAGATGTGGAAGTAAAGAGCTTTTGTGAGCATATATAAAATCCAGACAGTGATCTCTTAACTGCATAGAAGTTTGTCTAAGAAATGTTCTCACATTGTTTGATTTGTTGTGTTCCAGCATCTGATCTGGCTTTGTTTCCCCTCTCTGATCCTCCTTTAGGTGCTGTTCAAATGCTTTCCACCACCTTCATTGGCTGCATCAAAATGTTTGTGCCATGCTGTCTGTACCAGCACAAAACCCGCATCTCCTACCCCCCAAACTTCATCATGATAATGCTCTTCGTTGGATTAATGAGGTAAGTGGGGAAAGATTTCCTGTCTTTGCTAATATTTGTGGTTTTCTAAAAAAAGCTGTATTTTCATGGCTCTCTGCCTTTTCATTCTTGATGAGGTGTTTGGAGTATTCACCTTTCTCCCACAAGAAATATCCCAGGATAATCTTAGTTTTTTTCCTGTTGCTCCTTTTCCCAGGTGTCAATTTTTTGGCTGCCTTGCCTTCCCATCACATTTACCTCTTTTCAGAGCACTCTTCTCTTTCCATTTCCTTTCTTCCTGCTCTCTTTGGAGACTGATGTTTGTTTAGTGTGTTAGTATTTATCAGCCTTTTGCCTCAAAAGTGATCCAGGTTATTAGCATTTATCTTTTGAAAAGTCAGTATTTGCTGGGTACTGGGATTGTATCAGTTTGTGGTTGAGGAGGGAATAAAAATGGTTTTGTTTCCTCTACCCTGCAAAACTGATAAAGAATAATCAAATAAGCCATAAATTAAATTAATGTCATGGTTTAAACAGTGGTAATTATGTAGCATATCTAATTTACACTAAAGATAGATAACTGCAGATAAAGTTTCCTCGGTGAATTACTGTTTCTCAGAAGATTTTCACTTTTCCAACTGAGCCTGTTGAAAACTTTGGCATAAAAAATGGTCATTTGCACCTTGGAGTGTGTTAAAAAGTAAACTTTGTTTTCTGGAAATCCACTCTACAGCCAAAGATGTTGCACAAGTGCCCTGAGGTGCCTTTATTTGCTTTAAATAAATAAATGCTTAAGCCAAAGCTGAAAGAAATAGTTCTGACCTTGCAGGTGCAGGAGAAATTACAGTGCAATTCTGTTTGTGCTGGGTGTCTACAAGTAGCTCTTAAAGCATTAATTTCTTCTGGTGCACTAATTAATTCCTTCTTTTTTTTTTTTTTTAATTAATTTCTTCTAATGTTCTTCTGCTTCAGATTTGCCACAGTGGTCCTGGGCCTGGTCAGCTTGAAGAATGTGGCAGTTTCATTTGCAGAAACTGTGAAAAGCTCTGCTCCTATTTTCACTGTCATCATGTCTCGGATGATATTGGGGGAATACACTGGTGAGTCCTGAAATGGCATTTAATTACTCACTTTTATTTATTAGCCATGATCAAAGAAAGTCCATCAAAATATAATAAATGCAGCTGGAAGGATCAGTCTGAACATAGTGAGTATGTAGAATTAAAGAGGGTTTGGTGTAAGGGCATTGTTGTTATTTTTCTGTCAAGAAACATTCTTGTGGCTTTAAATAACTGAAATTAAGCGTGGTCCTTCTTCTTTGCTGTTCTGAATTTAAAATTCTCTCAAAAGCCAGTGTGGGATACATTAAAAATGCAGCAATTAAACTGAGATTGACCCTTTTCTTTTGCAGGGTTGCTGGTGAATCTCTCCCTCATCCCTGTGATGGGAGGGCTGGCTCTGTGCACAGCCACTGAAATCAGCTTCAACATCCTGGGCTTCTCAGCAGCTCTCTCCACCAACATCATGGACTGGTGAGGCACAGGGAGAGCTCTGGCTGTGGAAAAAAAGCAATTTCTTTTATTGGTAACTGAAAGAAAATTGTTTAATGTAGTTAATTCTGTACAGTGCATTGAAATGTTGGCATTGAAAAGGAATTTTTAACAAATTATTCATTTTCTTTCTCATATCTTAAGAGCATTATTGAAATTAAATAATAAAACTTCATTAGGCCAAACTTCTGTCTATACTTGCAGAAAATATTCACCCACCTGAGGGAAATAGGATTGATTTGTCCTAATTAAAATATAGCTAAATGGTAATTTAGATTTTTTTTTTTTTTTTTAATTTTTTATTCTAGTTTGCAAAACGTCTTTTCCAAAAAACTACTCAGTGGAGATAAGTACAGATTTTCGTAAGTATTCAAAATATTTCAGGTTTGGTTCTAGTAGGGCTGCATAAGGAAATGGAATATTTATCATCATATTGCACCAGAAGGTGTAAATCTGATCCCCTTTATCATTTTATCAGGGAAAGAAAACTCCCCTGAGCTCCCACTGCAAGTTTCATAATCACCTACAACTCCCAGCAAATCCCTCAAAATTATTTTCACAGAAATCAGTCTTTATTCTGCAATCAGGAACCATCCTCAGCATTGCTGGGAGGGCAGAAAGCAACTTTTTAACAATGAAACTGAAACCAAGAGTAAAGTCTTGTTCTAAAAAACACCTTTCACAATATATTTGTATTTTTCCATAAGATAAAAACCTGCTTTTGGTCTTTTGTGCCTTTTAGTTTCAGTCCCTGAGAGCAAACCTCTATCTTTGCTTTGAAAAAGGAAGTTTTAAATCATTTTAATGCTTATTTTTCCTCCTTTGTAGAGCCCCAGAGCTTCAGTTCTACACAAGTGCTGCTGCTGTGGTTATGCTTATTCCAGCTTGGATATTCTTCATGGTAATTTGAAATCATTCATATCATTAGTGTAGGGGGTTTTTAAATTGTAAACAGAATTTGCAACAGAGGTCAATCTTAAATTTTACCTTTCATCCTTCCCATTTTTTAAAATCAGCCTCAAATACAACTTATCTTATGTTTGCAAGAGATTGGGGGAGTAAAAAGGAGAAAATTGTAAAAGAAATAATTTAATATAGACGTGAGTTAATCCAAAAAGCCCAAGTTTATCTCAAGATTTTTGAGTTCAAATCACAATTTTGTCTCAGTGCATTTGAAGTTTGAGATAAAGACTTGCAAACAAAATCTGGAATATTTGTTGGCTTTTTGTTTATATTCATGTGGTGTACAGGAATATTAATTCTCTGAAAGCAAATTTTTTTTTGAGAAAAAAGGACAGGATCTAAATGTCTTTAAATATTTTAGGTTTTGTTGGGCTGAAATTTAAATGCAAAACCACATCTGCTTCTAACAGTTGGGTGGAAAATCACTTTTAGATTTTTCACATGAACTAAACCCTTAAATTCCTTTTTTTTTTTTCCTGCCATTTAGGATGTGCCTGTGATTGGGAAAAGTGGCAGGAGCTTCAGCTACAACCAGGACATTGTCTTTCTCCTCCTGATAGATGGAGTCCTGTTCCACCTGCAGAGTGTCACAGCCTATGCCTTGATGGGGAAAATTTCTCCTGTGACTTTCAGGTAAAATTGTCAGGAACACTGTATTTTTTTGTCAGGAAACACTATTTTTTGGTCAGGAACACTATTTTATATTTTTTTTGTCAGCAACAGTATTTTATATTTTTTTGTCAAGAACATTATTTTACATTTTTTTGGTCAGGAACAATATTTTCTATTTTTTTGTCAGGAACATTATTTTATACTCTTTTGTCAGGAACACTTTTATATTCTTCAGGAACACTAATTTTTATTCCTTTTCAGGAACACTATTTTATATTTTTTTGTCAGGAGCACCAATTTATAATTTTTTGGTCAAGAACACTATTTTGTATTTTTTGTTAAGAACACTATTTTATATTCTTCTTTTCCTGCTCAGTATTTCTGCTTGGGAACCAGGCAGTAAAGGTAGTGTGCAAAGAGATGAAAAATAGAAATCACAGGAGGGTTTGGCTTGGAAGTGGAATCTGTGTTGGTGTTGAAAAGCAAAGAAAACAAGGGACTGTACAAAGACATGAATGAGGGAAATCACAGGATGGCTGGGGTTGGAAGGGGAATCTGAGGTGGTATTTATAAAAAAAGGAAAATTAAAGGTATTTGCAAAGAATTGAATGAGGTAAATCGTAGGATAGTTGGGGTTGGAAGTGGAATCTGAAGTGGTATTTATAAAAAAAGGAAAATTAAAGGTATTTGCAAAGAGATGAATGAGGTAAATCACAGGATGGTTGGGCCTGGAAGTGGAATCTGAGGTGGTGTTTTAAAAAAAGGAAAATTAAAGGTATTTGCAAAGAAATGAATGAGGTAAATCACAGGATGGCTGGGGTTGGAAGGGGAATCTGAGGAGGTGTTTAGGAGCAAGGCAGATACTAAAGCCTGGCTGTGGGACGTGGCAGAGCTGCTGCCCCTGCTGCCCTTTCTGCCCCTGGTGCCCCTGGTGCCCCTGGTGCCCCTGGTGCCCCTGGTGCCCCTGGTGCCCCTGCTGCCCTTTCTGCCCTTTCTGCCCTTTCTGCCCTTTCTGCCCTTTCTGCCCTTTCTGCCCTTTCTGCCCTTTCTGCCCTTTCTGCCCTTTCTGCCCTTTCTGCCCCTGCTGCCCCTGCTGCCCCTGCTGCCCCTGCTGCCCCTGCTGCCCCTTCTGTCCCTGCTGCCCCTGCTGCCCCTGCTGCCCCTGCTGTCCCTGCTGTCCCTGCTGTCCCTGATGCCCTTTCTGCCCTTTCTGCCCTTTCTGCCCTTTCTGCCCCTGCTGCCCCTGCTGCCCCTGCTGCCCCTGCTGCCCCTGCTGCCCCTGCTGCCCCTGCTATCCCTGCTGTCCCTGATGCCCTTTCTGTCCCTTCTGTCCCTTCTGTCCCTGGTGCCCCTGCTGTCCCTGATGCCCCTGCTGTTGTTTGCAGCGTTGCCAGCACTGTCAAACACGCCCTGTCCATCTGGCTCAGCATCATCGTGTTTGGGAACAAGATCACCAGCCTGTCAGCTGTTGGCACTGTCCTGGTCACCGTGGGGGTCCTGCTCTACAACAAGGCCAAGCAGCACCAGCAGGAGACCCTGCACAGCCTGGCCATGGCCCCACAGCCCCTGCCAGGACCCACTGAGGACACGGAGCCGCTGATCCCCAAGGATTTGGAAGCCTATGATTAATGTGGTTTATCCTTCCAACCGAGTGTGGCTCCAGGGAAATCTGGATGTGGTTGTTCCTTTGAGTTCCTGGAAGGCTGAGCCCAGGACTTGAAGCAGGAAGGACTTGGGAAGGATTCAGGAAAGCCTTGGGAAAAAAGACCTGGAATGTGATAAATGTGGACTTTGTTGTCTTTCCCTGACTGCAAACCAGGGACAAGCCTGTGTTGGTGAAAGAACTTCAGTGTCTTGTGGGAAAACAATTCCTGTCTCTCTCTCCCCATCCAAATAATGTGAAAATGTGGCTCCACCACTGTATTCTGCTGGCAGAGGGATGGAATTGGTGCATCATGGAAATTCCCAGCTGTTGCTCTGCATTTCCTGCATTCTCCATCATTCCTGTGTGGTGTAGAGCTGGAAGAGGTCCAAGGAGGGGATTGTCCCACTCTGCTCGAGCCCTGAGGGCTTTTTGAGCCCCAAAACCTGCCAGAGCTCCAGGAGCATTTTGGACAACACAAGATGGGATTTTGGAGTGTCTGTGCAAGGCAGGAGTTGGACTGGATGATCTTTGTGGGTCCCCTCCCACTCATGATATTCCATAATTCCAAGAGAGAACCCCCTTCTCTCCCAAAAAACAACTTTCTAGGTTTGGTTGAAGCAAACTATGGGACATGAGCAGTGGTGAGCACCTACTGCTGACTACAAATCTAAGATTTGTAGTGGTTTTCCTCCTAAAATTTCACATGGAAATATCGCATTCCAATCGTGTATTTGACAAGACTGACATGCAAGTATTCACACACATACCCTGTGTAAATGGAGTGTTGAGTTAAATACTTGTAGTTGCTTAGAGGTAAAAAACACTGAAAATTGTGGTGACAGAGGAAGCAGGATCTCTGTATTTCTGTAAAGAAACCATTTTGTTATTTTAATTTCATTTTATTACGCATTTCTGTTAAGAGGAAATAAATTTGTGGTGGTTTTTTATATTATTTCTAAGAGTGCAACAAAAGGCTGCCTTTTAGAAACTCAGGGTTATGAGTCTGACCTGTGTAAAATATCTGTCTAATTTCTGGTTGTGTAAAAAATCTCAGAGGTATCTGTGACAGATGGAAGGGAGGAATATTAACCATAAACTGAGGCAAATCTTTATTTCTGCTGCTCTTAAGTTTCCTTTTTTTCAAAGGAAGTTTGTTTTTGTGGTAGATCAAAGTTTAAAAGTTAACTTTCCTTTTCAAAATCCTGAAGAACAGCCATTAGTTTTGGCAAAAAAAAAGCGCACATGTAGCTACAAAAACACTCAAATGGACTTTTTGGGAACAAAATTGAGTTCAAATGAGTGGATTTTAATAATTGCCACTCTTCTGGAAGATTGTAGCATGGATATATAGTGGTCTTTATGGTAAAAATAATGGCTAGCAGGAAGTTACCAGTAGAATTCCTGTAAAATTTAGGCTCATGGTTACATTTCCACACCTGAGTGGCTGCCTGGGGCAGATTCCCCAAAGATCTGAGGGAGGGAAATGCCATTTTTTTTCATCCTTGTGTATGTGATATGTCTGTGGTATTTTGTTTCTTTTGTACTCCTGTCACTTTTATAAAAGCTGTTCACTGTGGCGTGGAGCTCTGTGGGGTTTTTTTTGTTTGTTTTCTGCCAAATACACTGAGATTTTTGAAAGTATAACTAAAAAAAAAAAGAAAACTAAGTCTGGTTTGTGTCATATTTCTGCTTTAGGTGACAAACAGAAATCCCAGCTCTGCTCCCATATCAATCCCACCATCAGCTGCTTGAGGTTCATCTTAAACCCCACTGGATTTTGGCCTTTCTGTGACCAAAACACTGCCCTGGGAGGATTTGGGAATGGGATTTTAACACCTGGAGAGCTCATGGGTGGCAGCCCCTGCTCTGTGGCAGCACAGCCATCCTCTTTTGATGGGCTTTGTTCCAGTGTTGAGCTCCTGTATTTTTCTTTGCCCTCTCTTTGGCTTTTGCTTTCCTTAAACAAACCAACCTCTTGACTGGCCACACATAAAACCTTTTTATTCTCCAGTCAGACCGGTCCATCACCTTTGCTGCTGTGTAAACAAGCTTTTTGCTCGTTATTAAGAATTCATGAGGGTGTCACACCCCAGCTCTGCCAGCTGGGTGACAGCAGCAGTGCTGCCCAGAAAATCGACTTTTTGGGGAACATTTTAGAGTTTCTGTCACTGCAGTTCCCCCGGCCACACCCAGGTACCCATGATGAGAACGAGCTCTGTGAGCTGGAGCTGTGCAGATGATTTATTTTACATTTTTCAATACACTCAGAGCACGTCTTCCTTAAATGTGAATTGCTGAGGAACGGAGGTGCAGGTGTAAGGTGTCACAGCACTCCCCGTGTCTCTAAACTGTCATTATTTCCCATTAGATGGCCTATTATAGGACAATATTATGTCATTATATGACATTATGGTATCATTTTTATACGACATTATGGTATCATTTTTATATGACATTACAATATTGTCATATTTCCAGTGGAGGATGACTAATTAGGGATTAATGCATGATGATCTTTGCCGTGTTCAGTCACTGTGCCACACTCTCATTTCCATTTAGGAATTGCAGGTTTTGGTTGGAATCGCGCTTTATTCAATCAAACTCAACACTTTTATGTGTCATGAGAGGCGGCCCCGCGGTGACACCGCCTCCATTCCCACCCCTGCCGGGCCTTCCTTGGATGTGTATTTACTGCTGAACGGCCCTGCAGCTTAATTAACGCCGCTCCGGTTAGCGGGGGGACGGCCGGGCCGTTGAGAAACCGATCAATTAACGGCTCATTAACGACTTTCGTTAATTATCGCCCCGTGAGGCGGTGCTGACGTCATCGGCGCGCGGCGGCGGGCGGAAGTGACGCGTTGCTCGCGCGCTGCTGGTCACGGTCCCCGGTGGCGGCGGCGGTGAGCGGGGCCGGGGGGGCTGAGGGG
>JACBWW010000063.1:1806379-1818782 GCA_020086605.1 Lanius collurio | reverse complement strand
GGGGAGTTGGGAGGGAAGAGGGGGAAGAAGATGAGGAGGAGGAGGGACACAGAGCTCTGCTTTCAGCCCCTGAGGGATGCGCCGGGGTCCGGCGGGGCGGCTCCGGGGGCGGCGGGGATGGAGAGGGGCCCCGCTCCGCCCGGCCCCGGAGGCGGAGCCAGCGCCCGGCGCGGCGGGATCGGGAGCCACATCCCGCAAAGGAGGAGCGGGGCCGGGCACGGCAGCGGGGCGGCGGCGGGGCCGGAGCCCAACGCCGGAGCTCCAGCAGCGGGGCCGCCCCGCGCCGCCGCCACCACCGCGCAGGATGTGGTGGGACGAGCGGGTGTCGGCGCGGTTCCGGAGGAACCTGCAGCCCACCCTCACCTACTGGAGCGTCTTCTTCAGCTTCGGCCTCTGCATCGCCTTCCTGGGGCCCACGCTGCTGGACCTGCGCTGCCAGACCCAGAGCTCCCTCTCGCAGATCACCTGGGTCTTCTTCTCGCAGCAGTTCTGCCTCCTGCTCGGCAGCTGCCTCGGAGGGGTCTTCAAGAGGACGTAAGAGCCTGGCAAACTCAGCGCTCCTCCCTCGGGGGGTTCGGCGCCCCGCAGACCCCCCTCGCTCGCCCCGGCGGGTGGGCAGCGCCAGCCGCGCCTTGCCGGGATTCGCCTCCCTCCCGCCGGGGTTGCGGGGCTGAGCCGGGATGCTGCGTGGGAAAACCATTCCCGTGTGGAAGCGAGCGCGGGGGGCGTCGCGGAGGGTCCGCAGTGCTCTCGGTCTGGGAGGGGAGGGGGCTTCCCGAGGGCAGCGGGGCGGGAGCCGCTCCGCAGCCGCCGCTCCGCTGCCGGGGTGGTTCCATCCCCTTGGAGAGGAGCTGCCGCTCCCTGGAGCCCCGCGCAGCCACAGCCTCAGCGTGAAGTTCCAGCCAGAACTTCCCGCCAGGGTGGTGATTTTTTGGGGTTTTTTGGGTTTTTTTTTCCTTTTTTTTTTTTTTTTTTTCTCCTTAACCTTGGTTGTTTATCGCCAAAAATATTTTTGGAAGTGTGTTTTAGTAACCTCGGCGTCGGAAATCGTGGTGGCAGTGCCGCGTTTTCCAGGAGTTTGGGCAAACACGTGGAGGGATGCGAGTGGTCCTCGTGGTCTGGCTGAGGGGGGGACACCGGGCAGGGGCTGGGGGGGTCAGCAGGGACCTTGAGGGGCCGCCGGGAGACCCAGACAGGGATTCGCACCGAGCCTCGTGTCCAGGATGTGTTGAAGATAAATAACCCACGCTGGCTCAAGCCTGAGGATTGCCAGGGAGGAGTTTGGTTTGAGGTTTGGTGACAGCTCCGAGGATCAGCTGATTATTTACACTGTCACCGATCCTCAGGGCGGTGATGTAACGTGTCAGCCCCGTGTGCGTGTGGGATCCACGCACCGCCAGTGTGCCTGAGGTGGAGATGGGAGAATTTCCCCCGAATCCTTCAAAAACCGCGTTGAAAACCGCTCGGTGTTAAATATTTGCGAATTGAGGGGAGCTCTGGCTCATGGAGAAGGTGTTGGAGCACCTGGGAATGGCCTCTGTGGGACACTGAGCTGTCCTGGTCCCCCGAGGCTCTCTGGGGCCGCTCTGTGGGGCTCTGCCGGGGGGCGAGGGGGCAGGTGGGGCGAAGGGAACGGGGACAGCACGGGGAGACCTCGCTGCGGCTCCGGCGCGGCTCCGGCAGTGCTGGGTCAGCAGCAGAGCCGCTGCCAGCCCCCGGCTGCCTCGCATATGTTTGGAGGAGCAGGGAAGGAAAAGGCAGAATTGGTTCCTGCTGTCAGCTCCTTCCCAAAGCTCCGGCCCCGTGGGCACACAAAACCCATTTGGGGTTTTGTGCTCGGAGACTCCCAAACTTTTAACTCTGCAGCTGCGCTTTTGGGGGGGTTGGGGGGAGTGTGTTTGGTGTTGGTTGTGAAGCAGGATGTGTTTGGGATCTTGGAGCAAAAAGGGTTTGTGAAGTGCCTGCGAGCCCCACTGGGGACTGACAGCCCTGCCAGGCAGGCAGGAGGGAATATTTGGGATATTTGGAGCTGGTGAGTGTTGTGGGGGGGGTTACTCAGAGCCTCGCAGCCTCCAAGTGTGTGGGAATAAAAATGTTCAGGCTCCAGGAGCTCCGGTACAATCCCTTCTTCAGGGATGGATGGATTGAGCTGTCTTGCCAAGGGTTTATAAATCAAATTACGCCGGCCCCAGTGCCAGGCAGGGAGGAGCACTGGGCAGGTCATCTTTTCCAGTTGGGAGCTGCAAAGCTGCTGTGGAGCATCCCGGGAGTCTGGGTGTGATTCCTGGGGCCTGAGGGACGCAGACTCTGCTCCTTTGGACCGAATTGGTGTGGGTGATGGACCCGTGAGGGGCAGCAGTGCCGGGCTCTGGGGCAGGAATGGGTGGTGGGACCTAAATCCAGCTCCCTGTCCCCTGAGAAGCTGCTGGGTGCTGCTCCCTGCTCCTGGAGCCCCGGCAGGAGGGATTGCAGCGCTGCCTCCTGCCCCTCCAGCCGGCTCCAGGATTCCCTCTCGGGTGAGATTTCAGGGAAGTACAAAGTTTGCCCCTGCCAGGCTCCCTGAGGGATGGAGCAAGGATGCTGCTGCTCCGTCCTGGAGCCCTGGGATTGCTGCTGCTCCCTGCCCTGAGCCTCTGGGGGGTGCAGAGCCAGGGCTGGGGGAGCAGCCCCCCAAGAAATGCAGGGGTTGTGGTTTGCAGGTTCACTCCAGGCTGCTGCTCCCCGGTGCCACCTCCCTGGGCAGGCTCTGTGTGCCAGGCTCTGCCCCAGATGTGCAGCTGTTCCCAGCGGTTTTGCATCCCTGGGGTCGGGGTTTGAGCCCTCCTCAATGCCGGGGGCTGCAGGAGCACAGAGAGCCCTGGCAGGAGCACCCTGAGGATTCCCCTTCCCTGGAATTACCTGGACAGGATTCCCAGGAGCCCCTGATGGGATGGGAGGGCAGGGAGGACCAGCCTGAGCTCAGGCACACGAGGGGGTGGTGAAATTTTGGGGAAATTCCCACCCCTGGCACTGCCAGCTGCAGCGGGGAGCTCCATCCACCTGCATTTCATTTTCCTTCCCCATTTTGTTACGTTTTAGGCTTGAATTGTGAAGTTAAAATCCTGCACACGCCTGTGATGGGAGCACCAGAGTGCCCCAGATTGGTGTTTGGGGTTTTTTTATTCAGAACCTGCATTTTAGTGTCTTGTTGAAAATTTGCTTTTGCTCCCAGGGTTTGGGCCAGCCCTGGGCTGATGCCACTGGTGTGGGCAGAGATGAGGAGGGCACTGGGGGCTCTGGAGCTGTGCTGGACTCTGGGCAGGCTCCTCTCAGCATGATCCACCCCATTCCTGCAGGCCTGAGGAGATGGGACCCTTTAATTCTCCTTTCACAGAGCCTGTGCATGTCCCCAGCTCCCAGGAACAGCCCTGGTCTCTCCCTGCCCTCCAGATTCCCATCTCCTGGGGGTTTTTGGAGCTCCCAGGACCCTTCACTTGTCACTGTCACCTTTTGTTGCTGAGACAGCAGCTCAGGATGAGCTCCTTGGGGACACAGAACTCCCCGAGCCTGGCCCTGCTTCCTGCAGGAGCCAGGGGGCCCTGGAGGCTGCTGTGGGATCATCCTCACCTCCCCCACATCCTCACCTTGTCCCCTCAGGGCTTTGGGTTTTTAATGATCAGTTTTGCAAGTCTGAGCCAGCCTGATTATCATTTTTCTTCTTGATGTGAGGGACTTGGAAAACGCTCCCTGGGGTGGGGGAAAAAACGGTGCTTGGAGCTGAAGAGATCCTGCTGCAACGGGAACACCGGGCTGGGGGTTCCTAAATCCGTGTGGGAGGGAGAGGGGAAGCTCTGCTGCCTGGGCCTGCAGGGTTGACGATGGAATTGCCCGTCCTGATCCTATGGAGATCAACCCAAACCTCTCACGGGCAGCTGCAGGCTTGTGAGGGAGCCAGGACCTGCTCTGGGTGCTCCTGAAACCAAATCTGGGCCATTCCAAGGCTCGTTTCACACCCTGCTGGAGTGGAGCCTGCCCTGGGCTGGGACACAGAGACCAGGCTGTGACATCAGGGCTGCTTTTCCAGCCCTTTGGAGGGGTTTGGCATCATCAGGACACGCTGGAATCGTGGGGTGCCTCATTTCGGGTGCTTCCTTTGTGCCTCAGGAAATCCTTCAGTGCCCCCCTGGGCGCTGAGCTGTGCCCCCAACGCCACTCCTTGGGGTTCCCTGACCCTGCCAGGGGCAGCAGGGCTGGGTGCCACCCAGTGCTGGTGGCATTTGCAGAGGGTACAGCTGTGTTTTTAACCCACAGCTACAGGCAGGAAATTTTCCCCATTGAGGCAAACCAGGGTGACATTTTTAATGCTTATTAAGGACGTAACATCATCCAAAATTAGTGTTTCACACTGCTGATGAACCTGCTCCCCAGGCAGGCCAGGGGGGTCTGCAGGAGGGGCGTTTTGGGCATGGTTTGTGAGGTTTTCCCGTCGCTCCCGGCCTCGGATGCACCAGCTGCTGGTGCCGCTGCCTCCCTCCCCTCCCTGGAGGGAGCTGCCTCGGCTCTCCAGGCTGGGAGCTGCTCCTCTCTCATTTGCCAGGCGCTTTTCCTGCCGTGACTGTGCACATCTCGCCCGGCTCCCTCCCTCCTTCCCTCCCCCAGAAATCCCACGGCTCTGCTGTCAGAGGACCATCAGTAGTCACAGCTTGGCAAAAATTGTCTGCCCCTGCCCAGCCTGGCTCTGGCACGGCCGGGTTGGTGCCGCAGGGCAGCAGAAGAAAGGAGAGGTGCAGGAGAGGTGCCCTTGGCCTGTTTGCTCCGAGGGAGCGGCGAGCAGGACGTGGAGGGCCAGGTCACCGTGGGGCTGCAGGGAACGAGGGCAGCGAGCGGGGCAGTGACAGGGACGTGG
This sequence comes from Lanius collurio, assembly GCA_020086605.1. Classification (NCBI taxonomy): domain Eukaryota; kingdom Metazoa; phylum Chordata; class Aves; order Passeriformes; family Laniidae; genus Lanius; species Lanius collurio. The sequence goes on along the minus strand of JACBWW010000063.1, from coordinate 1,813,897 downwards.
CCAGGATGTCCTGGCAGGGCAGGAGCGTTGGCATCTGGGCCTTCTCCACCCTCCTCCTCCTCCTCCTCCTCAGCGCCTTCTCCAGCCTGGCTGCGGGGTGTGGAGCAGGGACGTGGGAGTTTTCCTTGCTGGGGATGTGGCTGAGCGCTGATCAGACCCACATCCCCCAATTACTGCTAATTACCAACTGCCATCACACCGGGCTCCTCCAGGGCTGGGACAGGGACCTGCCTGTGTCCCCTCGCTGTCTGCTGGGCCTTCCCAGTCCCATCCCTCGGCTCGTTCCAGCGCTTCGCTGTCGGGTCCCTGCTTCCCTCCCTCCCTCCTTCCTTCCTTCCTGCCTTCCCTCTTGGCAGCCCCGGGGCCGCGCGGTGCCAGCCCGGTGCTGTTCCCTGGCTCGGCTGCTGCCAGAGCCGGGAGGGGACACAACCCTGCCCCTGGGAGGGGACACATCCCTGCTCCAGGAGGGGACACATCCCTGCCCCGGGAGGGGACACATCCCTGCCCCGGGAGGGGACACAGCCCAATCCCTGGGAGGGGACACATCCCAACCCCCCGGGAGGGGACACATCCCAGCCCCAGGAGGGGACACATCCCAGCCCCTGGAGGGGACACATCCCCGCTCCAGGAGGGGACATATCCCTGCTCCAGGAGGGGACACATCCCAATCCCCCGGAGGGGACACATCCCAATCCCCCGGAGGGGACACATCCCAATCCCCCGGGAGGGGACACATCCCAATCCCCCGGAGGGGACACATCCCTGCTCCAGGAGGGGACACATCCCTGCCCCGGGAGGGGACANCCAGGAGGGGACACATCCCTGCCCCGGGAGGGGACACATCCCTGCTCCGGGAGGGGACACATCCCTGCCCCGGGAGGGGACACATCCCTGCCCCAGGAGGGGACACATCCCAGCCCCAGGAGGGGACACATCCCAGCCCCGGGAGGGGACACATCCCTGCTCCAGGAGGGGACACATCCCTGCTCCAGGAGGGGACACATCCCAGCCCCTGGGAGGTGACACATCCCAAACCCCCAGGAGGGGACACATCCCTGCCCCGGGAGGGGACACATCCCAGCCCCAGGAGGGGACACATCCCAGCCCCGAGTGCGGGTTTGGAGGGATGGTTGGACTTATCCTCCAAAGCTGGGCACAAAATCTGCCCCTTGGAGGCATCACCCTGCAGGCAGGAGGTGGCAGCGCCCCGGGGTGGCTGCAGGGGTGGCACTGGGCTGTGGGGGTTGGAGCATCTCCCTCCCCTCACCAGAAAACCTGGGGCTGCTGGAGATGGAGCTGCAGTTCCCGTGGGGGGAGGTCGGGAGCAGGAGGCGGGGTTGGTGTGGCTGCAGCTCTGGTGGTGGCACTGATGGCACCGATCCTGTCCCACCTTTCCCCACCCCAGGCTGGCGCAGTCCCTGCTCGCCCTCTTCGCCTCGTCGCTGGCCATCTCGCTGGTGTTCGCCATCATCCCGCTGTGCCACAACGTGGTGGTGCTGGCCGTGGTCATGGCCGTGGCCGGGCTGGCCATGGGCTGCATCGACACCATCTCCAACATGCAGCTGGTCAAGATCTACCAGAAGGACTCTGCCATCTTCCTGCAGGTGAGAGCGGGGCCCTCACCCTCCCTGGGCAGCTTTGGGATGGACATTAGGGGGAATTTCTTCCCAGAAAGGGTGGTTGGGCATTGAAATGGTGGCAGCAGCACCCCTGGAGGTGTTTGGGGAAGGCTGAGCATGGTCTGGTGACAGGTTGGACTCGATCACCTCAAAGGCCTTTCCCAACTTAATTAATTCTGTGATCCTGAGGAGGAGGAGGAGTTGGGGGGCTCTGCCACTCTCCTGCTCCACTGCCTCACCTCTTGCAGGCCCTGCACTTCTTCGTGGGCTTTGGGGCTCTGCTGAGCCCCCTGATCGCTGACCCCTTCCTGTCGGACACCAACTGCATCCTGGCCAACGGCACTGCCAACGCCTCCAGCAACCTCCCGCACATCCGCAAGTCCCTGGTGCCACACCACCCCGGCAACCTGTCCCACTACGACCTGCCCATGAAGGGCATGGTGGTGACACGAGTGTCCTACGCCTTCTGGATCATGGCCCTCATCAATGTGAGTGCTGTGGCCGGAAATATCCGGCTGGGAACATCCCTGCTCCCGGTATTTGCAGGGCTTTGTGGTCTTGGGGGGTCCTGGCCGTGGGAGGGGGCACAGGGATGGCTGTGCTGGTCCACAGGAAAGGGGCATTGGTTGCCAAATGTGGTTTCTGTCAGGGCATTTCACTGCTGGATGTGAGGGGATGGAAACAAGGATTTGTCTGAGCTCTCTGGGAGGAGTTGGTGCCTCCAGCAGCCCCCAGGCAGGAGCTGGACCAGCAAACTCTGCTCAGATCCAGAGATTTTCCCTCATGCTCAGCTGGGGAGGAGCTGGTGGTGCAGGGATGGCCTGGCAGGAGGGGATTGGCAGGGATATTATCCCTCAGTGACAGCTGATGGGGCAGAAGGGATCGGGGTGTTTCTCTATTTAATATTTTCCCTGGAGGTCCCAGCAGGTGTAAAATTCTCCCTTTGGTAGGGAGATGAGGGACCTGCTGTCCCTGAGGGGGCTCCTGCAGTAAAATGGGTGATCCTGCCACAAGGACCTGCCTGGCAGCTCCTTCCCTCTGGAATTCAGCTGTGTGAGCCTGAGGTTGTGCAGATTCCCCTTCTCCTGCCCCTGGCCACCGAGCAGCCCCCCTGGTTTGCCACCCCTCCATCAGCACCAGGCAAAGGGAGCTGCAGCTCCATTTATTAAATTCCTGGAACATCCCCATTTTCCCCCATCCAGGGGTTTTCCAGCTCCCTGTGGGAGGAGCTCAGGCAGGAGCTGGGATGAGTTTCTGAGCAGAGTTACCCAAAAAATGCCCAGCCTGGGAGGAGAGGCAGCTTTAATTACCTCCAGCTCTGCCTGTGCCATGGGAAATGAGCTTTTAATTACTCCAGAGCCAGAGGATTCCGAGCAAACCGATTTAGTTTGGAGGCAGAGTTTAACACCTGCTCTGAACCTGACGATGTGTCACATTCCGGGTGCACCCGATGGGAATTTCCAGCCCCCTCTCTGTCCCCAGCAGTGTCCTGTGGGTATTTTTGGGGTGGATTGTGGGTTTGAGCTGGGTTTGTGCATCGGGACACGCTCAAGTGCTGCATGCACGGGCGGGTGGGTGGAATACAGAATTCCCAGGATTGCCACAGGCTGTGGAGGGAGGAACACCAGGAATTCGGCAGGGATGGGTTTGGGGATGAGGGTTTAACAACAGACAGAGCGGGGATGTGACTGCCTTACCCAAATCCCTGTGGAGGGAGCTGCTTTTATTCCATGTTTGGTCCATCCCAACCCACTGGAGGTGCTGGGAGCAGCTCAGCTCCAAAGTGCTGACCCTTCTCAAGGTGGAAACAGCAGAGGAAGATGATGGGAATGGGTTTTTAAACCTCCAGGGATATGGATGAAAAGAGTTAAAGACAGAAATGGAAACCAGGAGCAGCAGCTTGGTTTTAAAATGGCCAAATCCCACATTTCCATCCCGGTTTTTGTGTGGATTCTGACAAGGCACGAGCTGAAATGATTCATTTTGAGCTCTTGCTTTTGTTTAGAGTGGAAATGTCTCAATCTGACTCTGGCACAGAGCTGACAGCGGAGTTGTGCTGATGTTATTGAAGCAAAATGGGTTTGCTTTGGGAAAATGAAGCAGCTCAGCATAATCAAAACAAAGAGCTTGGATCACTCCCAGCCGAAATCTTTCATTTGACGAGAAAAAAATTTTTTTGCCTTTTCATCCCGATTTTGGAACAAAACCCCCATGTTTTAAAATTCAGTTCTCCCACAGAACGGAAATTTCATCATCCAGCCCATTGCAAGGGGCTGGAAATCAGGGAAATTCAGAAGAATAAAATCAGGGAAATGTTCCTCGGGATGTGTTTGTCCGGAAGGTGCCGTCCCAGGGGAAGTGTGGGACACTCCATTGTGCTCAGGCTGCTCCAAAGGAGCCGGGGACACAATGGCAGGGAACAATCCCGGATTCCTGGGGGAACAGACCGAAATAGCAGTGGGAAGGAGCTGGAATATCCCCACGCTGAGCTGGGGGATGCAGCCACTTGTTGAGTTTATGAGGATGGGTAAAAGCTGCCAGGGCAGGGAGGGAGCAGCCCTGGGAATTTGGGAAGTGGAGCTGGAGCGTTGGGTGGGGGATTTGGGGTCTCTGCTCGGCCCTTGGCTGCTGCTGGGGGATGCTCAGGTGTCTTTTCTCCTTGGGAAAAGAAAATCTTCCTGCCAAAAAAAAACCCCCAAAACCCAGAAAAGCAGCAAAAATATCCTGAGAAGGAATTTGGTTGTGGCATCCAAACCTGGCTGTCTGGGAGGGATGGGATGGGATGGGATGGGATGGGATGGGATGGGATGGGATGGGATGGGATGGGATGGGATGGGATGGGATGAGGGGTCCAGCACAGTGACCACAGCCAGGGCTGGCACCTCCTAAAAATGTCCCAGCCAGGTTAAAGCAAAAAGGACCTGCTGGATTTAAAGGTGAGGATGTGGAGGGCAGGGATACACCCACAGTGGGACTGGGAATTGGGGAATCCCAAACTGGGGCCTTGAGGCTGGGAGTGCCCAGGGCTGTTATCTGCAGGGCCAGGCTGCTGGAGGGGGGTGTGTGTGAATATTTTTTGCTAAATCTGCAATTCAGAAGAATAAAATCTGGTCCTGACCTCCGGAAGGATCAGAACTATCAAGCAAATGCGTTTTTCTTCCATGGGACCGAACTCACTGTTCCTATTCCCATTGTTCCCAGAACAATGCAGGCCTCATAAATGAATTCAGGCGTGAGGGGCGGGGTGTGAGGGAGGGGGGGAGTTCTCCATACATTTAAATCATGCCACGAGCCAACAAAAGGCAGGAAATTTGGAGCTGGAGCTCCCACTTGCTCCCAGACATGTAGAAAACAAGGGAATGAGCTGTCACTTAGGATTTCCTGGCTTTCTCCCCCAGTTGGTTGCAGTGTAAACACCACTGGGTTGTGCTGGGAGGAGACAAGAGGGCTTCGTTTGCTTCCCTCTGTTTCCTCACCAGGAAAAAAAAAGAGCGATTCCCTGTGGATTTGGAGGCACCGCGGAGTCGTGGGGGTGTGCTGGGCTCATCCCATGGCATCACCGTGCCAGGGGGTCCTGCTGCCCCACGGATCCGGTGGGGCTGTGGGGTGGGACTGTGGGAATTGTGGTGGGATGGTGGAGTGCTGGAGCATCCCTGGGTGCACAGAGCACCCCAGAGGCGCGGTGGGACCCTCTCTGCTGGGCTCAGGCTGTGCCCAGGGGCTGCTGGAGGTCACTGGGCTGCAGCAGAGCCGTCCCTGTTGGCCTGGGAACCACGGGCTCCACTCTCAGGAGGTGCTGAGCAACCCCTGCTGATGGCCAGGGCCGGGAGCAGCTCCCGGAGATTCCCCTGCCCCGCTCCCCGCAGGCGGCAGCGGCTTCGTGGCTTCATCCTCCGGAGCCTTCGGGGTTGTAGGGCTGGGGTGGCACTTTGGGAGGTTTGTCCCAGGGTCCCCGTGCCCAGCTCCGGGTGCCTGCACTGCCTGAGGATGTCCCAGCAGATCAGGAGACTTTTCTCCCAATTTTCTTCCCTTTTTCCCCCCTCACTGTCCCCCACCCCCCCTCCATCCCTCCCTCAGCCTCTCCTTATCCCATCCCCACCTCTCCTTGCTGTCAGAACTCCCTTCAGGCACCTCCCCAGCACAGCACCCCAAATCGCTGCTGCTGGGGGGATCTGGGCTGTGTTTTTGGGAGGTTCAGGTGCTCACCCACCCTCTGTCCCTCCCCAGCTGCCGGTGCCCATCGCTGTGTTCTTCCTGCTCTACAAGGAGCGCATGGTCCCCTGCTTCAACGGCAGCAGCCACCCACTGCTCTCAGCTGATGAGCTGGCCCTGGAGACACGGCCTGGGGACAAGGACGAGCTCTCCACGGCCACCCAGAGACCCCACACGGCAGCAGGTGAGTTGGACATGCCCCTCTTGTGGATTTTGGGGAGAAAAAGCCATATTTGAGCGTGTCTGGGTGTAATAAAAGATCCAGCGCTGCTGCCTGAGGAGGGAACTTTCCAAAGTGTGCCCAGGGGTCCAACCCAGGAGTATCCAAACAATTCATTTGGGGCTCAGTTGCCCTCAAATTAGATGGAATCTTGAGCAGAGATTGGTATCCCAATCCTAATGAGGTCTCCAGGCTGTGTTTCTCCATTCCATGCCACCCTAAAGCCAACCCCAGGCCACCCCCAACCCTTTAGGGACACGTGGCAGTTGTGCCCCTTCATTCCCTCCTGGTTTTGGGACATCTTCCTCAGTGATTATTCAGTTTAAAAGTGATCTCTGTGCTGCAGATGCTGATTTTTATAGGATTTTTTTTTTTTATTCCCCCCTTGTTTGAGGGAAAGGGTGAAATCCAGCAATAGTTTGCTCTTGAACCCAAGGCTGCACCTTGTCTTGGGGACAAGGGTGACATTGTTCCTTGCTGCCCAGGAGGGACGTGCCAGAGTCAATTCTTTGGGTAAACAGTGGATCTCGGAAGTAAATATGGTTTAGGGCTATGGGGAGTGTTCCGTGTTATTCCTGGAGAGATGCTTTGCCCCTGGGCAATAAAAGGGAGTTTTAGGGAGCTCTGGAGGGTGAGGGGGAGCTGGGATGTGGTGAGATGCTGGCAGGAAGGCTCCAGGTGATGCCAAGCTCTGTGTGTGTATCCCCCTTGTTGGGTTCAATATCCAAGGAATGGGGGCTCTCCTGGGCAGGGCTCTCCTGTGGTCCCTCCAGGGATGAGGGGATTTGGGCCGGGAGTGCCGTGGTCGAGGTTTTATTGTCTGTAAGAGCAGGGCCAGAAGTGTGGAGCCCCAAAATGGGAAGAGGAGTGCGAGCAGCTGCAGGAAGAGAAGGGGCAGGAGAGCCCAGGATCCTGGGGTGTGGGGAGGTGGGATCCTGGGGTGTGGGGAGGTGGGATCCCGGGGTGTGGAGAGGTGGGATCCCAGGGTGTGGAAAGGTGGGATCCCAGGGTGTGGAGAGCTGAGGATCCCAGGGTGTGGAGAGCTGAGGATGCCAGGGTGTGGATGGTGGGATACCTGGGTGTGGAGAGCCCAGGATCACACACTGTGGGAGAGTCAGGATCCTGGGGTGTGGATGGTGGGATCCTGGGGTGTGGAGAGCTCAGAATCCCAGGGTGTGGAGAGGTGGGATCTCAGAGTGTGGAGAGCCCAGGATCCCGGGGTGTGCAGAGCCCAGGATCCCAGGGTGTGGACCTGGGAGAGCCCAGGATCCCGGGGTGTGGAGAGGTGGGATCCTGGGGTGTGGAGAGGGGGGATCCCAGGGTGTGGAGAGCTGAGGATCCCAGGGTGTGGGGAGGGGGGATCCCAGGGTGTGGAAAGGTGGGATCCTGGGGTGTGGAGAACGGAGGATCCCGGGGTGTGGATGGTGGGATCCCAGGGTGTGGAGAGCTGAGGATCCCAGGGTGTGG
>JACBWW010000063.1:1776597-1802344 GCA_020086605.1 Lanius collurio | reverse complement strand
TCAGTTCCTGGTTTGGGGATCTCAGGGAGTGACCCCAGGCAGGGATCAGTTCCTGGTTTGGGGATCTCAGGGAGTGACCCCAGGCAGGGATCAGTTCCTGGTTTGGGGATCTCAGGGAGTGACCCCAGGCAGGGATCAGTTCCTGGTTTGGGGATCTCAGGGAGTGACCCCAGGCAGGGATCAGTTCCTGGTTTGGGGATCTCAGGGAGTGACCCCAGGCAGGGATCAGTTCCTGGTTTGGGGATCTCAGGGAGTGACCCCAGGCAGGGATCAGTTCCTGGTTTGGGGATCTCAGGGAGTGACCCCAGGCAGGGATCAGTTCCTGGTTTGGGGATCTCAGGGAGTGACCCCAGGCAGGGATCAGTTCCTGGTTTGGGGATCTCAGGGAGTGACCCCAGGCAGGGATCAGTTCCTGGTTTGGGGATCTCAGGGAGTGACCCCAGGCAGGGATCAGTTCCTGGTTTGGGGATCTCAGGGAGTGACCCCAGGCAGGGATCAGTTCCTGGTTTGGGGATCTCAGGGAGTGACCCCAGGCAGGGATCAGTTCCTGGTTTGGGGATCTCAGGGAGTGACCCCAGGCAGGGATCAGTTCCTGGTTTGGGGATCTCAGGGAGTGACCCCAGGCAGGGATCAGTTCCTGGTTTGGGGATCTCAGGGAGTGACCCCAGGCAGGGATCAGTTCCTGGTTTGGGGATCTCAGGGAGTGACCCCAGGCAGGGATCAGTTCCTGGTTTGGGGATCTCAGGGAGTGACCCCAGGCAGGGATCAGTTCCTGGTTTGGGGATCTCAGGGAGTGACCCCAGGCAGGGATCAGTTCCTGGTTTGGGGATCTCAGGGAGTGACCCCAGGCAGGGATCAGTTCCTGGTTTGGGGATCTCAGGGAGTGACCCCAGGCAGGGATCAGTTCCTGGTTTGGGGATCTCAGGGAGTGACCCCAGGCAGGGATCAGTTCCTGGTTTGGGGATCTCAGGGAGTGACCCCAGGCAGGGATCAGTTCCTGGTTTGGGGATCTCAGGGAGTGGCCCCAGGCAGGGATCAGTTCCTGGTTTGGGGATCTCAGGGAGTGACCCCAGGCAGGGATCAGTTCCTGGTTTGGGGATCTCAGGGAGTGGCAGGAACTCTGCTTTACAGGGAGAGGGTTCTGAAAACATCCCCAGATCAGCAGTGAGCTGGAAACCCCAGAGCCTGGCCAGGAGCTCTGTGCCAGCCTCTGTCTTGGGGCAGTGAGACAGAAAAACGAAAACCTTTCCAGCAAGAGGCAACATCGGCTCTGCCAGCAGAGCCAGGCAGCAGCAGATGGATTTGGGGGCTTTAACTTTTGCCTTTCTGCACTACTCTGCCTGCAGAGGCTTTTTCAACATTAAATGGGGACATTTTGTGGCTGTTGTGTGGTGACATCCATGGGAAAGCTTTAAAGGAGCGCAGGGTGGCCCTGCTGGCGGTGTCACCTCTGCTGCCACCACCCCTGGCCCTGTTTCCTTGCAGGCTGTGCCACAACCGTGCTGGTGACGGGAGCTGGCATTGGAGAGATGGTGCTGCAGCTGCTCGTGGGGTCGGTGAGTAAAACCCAAAATAAACCTGGCATTTAGAAATCAAAACCTCAGTTCTGCCTTTGGGCGCTGCCTGAGCCTGGAGTTACCAGCCAGCAAAGCCCACCCTGATTATCCACGAGGATTCTGAGGGGTGTCTGATCCCTTTTTTTTCATTTCCATCCCACTGCAGATCATCCATGATCGGGGCAGCTACAGTTTCCTGGTCTGTGGGATGATCTTTGGATGCTTGGCCTTTACCTTCTACGCCCTGCTGGTGTTTTTCCACAGGATGTACCCCAAGCCCTCCCCAGGTAAGAAACCGAGCCCTGCTTTGGGATGGGAGCGAGAGCAGCCCCAGCCCCACTGCAGAGCATTCCAGCAAAATGCAAGGAAATGTTGATTTTACTGCTGTTTCCTCTCTCCTTTTCCAGCTTTGTCTTGCCCACAAAGCCTTGGCAGCCACAGCCCAGGGTTTGCTTTCTTTTCTGCTGGGGGAATGGTGTGTGAATCACAGACAGCACCAGCTTCCCTGGGCTGTCCCCTGGCTGAAATCCAGGGAATAAGCAGGGCTGCCATCCAAGGGCAGCTGGCAGGCTCTTGGAAAAGGCTTCACTGATAAAGGATTTTTTAGTTATCACCTCAGTCTGGAGCTGCTGTTTGTTTTTCAAGTACAAAAGGAGCAGAGTGGGACAGGCAAAAAGGTGTCTGGGGAGGCTTGGGCTGTGCTGGGCACTGGTGGGGTCACACCAGTGTCCAGCTGTGTCCAGCTCTGGACCCCCAGTTTGAGGGGCTGGAGCGTGGCCAGGGAAGGGAAAGGACCCAGGGAAGGGCCTGGAGAATCCTCAGGGAGCTGGGAAAGGGGCTCAGCCTGGAGAAAAGGGGGATTGGGGGGAATTTCTGGCTCTGCACAACTCCCAGACAGGAGGGGGCTCAGGGGGGGATTTGGGATCTCATCACGGGGAATTAAGGGGTGGGATGAGAAGAAAGAGCCTCAAGCTGTGCCAGGGGAGGCTCAGGTTGGACAGCAGCAGGAATTTCCTCAGGAAAAGGGCTGTTAAACATTGGAACTGCCCTGGAAAGTGGAGCTGCCACCCCTGGAGGTGCCCAAGGAAGGCCTGGACGTGGCACTCAGCGCCGTGGGCTGGTGCCGAGGTGGGGATGGGGGTGGGCAGAATTCCTGAGGGGAAAACCTCATGGCCATCCCCTTCCATGTCAGTGAAGCCTTCCCTTCAGGGGCACTGCTGAATGAATGTTTTGCAGAGCTGGACGAGGCGTCCCCTGAGAAAGCAGCAGTGCCCGAGGACACGGGGCAGTACCAGCGCTGAGCGAGGGGCACAGCTCTGCACAAGCAATAAACCCAATTAAGCATCGCTCCTAAGGGTGATTTCACATTTAATGAACTCAATCACGCAAGTTCTCCACAATCAAAAGCACAGTAGATGGGGTAAGTGAGAATCGAGGAAGTCAAGCCCAAAACGTCTGAGCTGAGCTCGAGGTGCCCGTGGGTGCCAAACCCACTGCGAGTGCCAGCCTGGCCCTGGGACTGAAAGCAGGGACGTTTGCACAGCAGCTCCTCCTGCAAAGGAACTTTTTTTTTAACCTGTTCAGAAGACAGAGTGGGAAGCAAAAGCTGCTCTCTGCTTCTCATCCAAGACTGAATGTTCTCCTGGCTTGGTCACTGCATTGAACAGATTTCTTTTCGGCCTGTGATGCACAGGAGCCCCTTGAATTTAGAGCACAATCCTGTAATTTGTGCAGCAGTCGGTGCCACCTCCCCTGGTCCCTGCAGAGGGGGGAGTTCCCCACGGGCAGAGCCCCCCAGGTGCAGTGGGAGCAGGGCCTGTCTCCATTTGCACACTTAATTTCTGTATATTCCACACTCCAACCACGGACAGTGTCTTACTCAGCATGCTCAGGCCTCTTGATTACTTAAAATAATTTGCTTTATATTTTTTTTTTCCTTTTTCTGGGTTTTTTTCTGTTTGTTTTTTTAAATCAAGAATGAGCTGTGCTGGTTTGTTTTGCTTTAAGTCACTCCTCGAGCTGCTCCAGCTGCAGTGTCTTTTTTAGGGTGGTTTTATTTCCAAGAGAAGGGATTTTTTGGGAGCCAGGCTCCAGCTGCTTCACCTGTGCAATATCCTCATCCAGGTGCCTTGTGTAAGGTACTCCCACAGCCCACGCATGGCCTGTCCCAGCCACCAGGGAAGGACTGGATTTTTGAGGACTGGAAAGGCTCCATCCATCTCCTCCTGCCCAGGAGTGGCTGCAGATGAAAGTCCTCGCTTGAACTGCTGTATGTGATGTACATATGTACGTGTGTATATAGAGCAGTGTTTAATTAAAGGTGATTGATTGCTAATTGCTCACTGGCTGGACTCAGATAACTCCCAACACCTCCAGTTCTCAGTTTTTCAACAGCTTGAATTGAACTGATTTTTAATTATTTTTATTTATTTATTATTTTATTTATTTTTAATTAAAAATACTAAATGCTTTTAGCATTTGCAGAATTGTGGAAGGGTTNTGATTTAGCAAAAAAACCTGTCAAATACAATTTACTTCAAGGTCTGATGAACTCCCTCCTTCTCCCAGCCCCTGCAGCTGTAACTTTCTATTTCCTCTACTGAAAGAAAAAAGCCAAACCCAGTCAAAAGAGCAGAAACTTTGTTAAAAATATTTATTTAAAAAAATACAATTGTTTTGCATGTCTGGTTGCACATAACTATTAACATATGATTGACTTGAATAATTTGCTACAATGCTTTTTTAAAGCCAGCTTGCATTATACAAAGCAAAATCCCTCTGTCAGTTCTTACATAAAATAGTTTTTTTTAACTATTCCCACCCCATTTTTTTAAAAAAAAGATTGCAATACATTGATTTTTATTTTTAGGTTTTTTGTTGGGTTTTTTTTTTGTTTTTTTTTTGCACAAAAATCGAAGCAATAGAAAAAAGTCACCTGATTTCTCAGGAAAGACCTTCACGATGTTTGAATAACAATTCCCAAAGAGCCTCTGCTGAAGCAGCATTTGTCACTTCCAAGTGTCAGGACAGTGCAAAGGAAGTTTTGCATCTTTAAAAACTTTGCCTCCCACTTGAATTCAAACCTGAAATGTGCTCCAACAACTCCATCCCTGCCCTAATCCAGTCGCTCAGACTTTGAATTTTCACGCTGAAGGTCTTCCTAAATGTTATCTTGGAAGGTTAAATAAAAGCAAAATTTAGTAACACTGAACAATTACTGAAAACTTTGGCTATTTATGTACTTGCATTACATACCAGTTTTTTTTTTTTTGCTTTTTTTTTTAACACAATGGCATTAAGATACTCTTAATAAGGTATTTTAAAAATAAAAAGTTAGACTGAGAAGCAATTCTGTCCCAGGCAGGGTCACCCAGCTGGACCAAGGGGTGACTTTTACAGTTGTCTTGTCCAGAAAAGTCTCCAGTGTAGGAAGTTTCAGACACTCACTACAACAAAACTTTGCCTCTTGAATTTGTACTATATATATATATATTTATAGAGAAAAGAAAAATGCAACCCTGTTCTGGAAAGAGCCACTGGAAATGCTCCCCCTCTGCTGCTTTCAGGGGAGTTTCCACCACTGATTGTTCTGAAAACCCCAGGAAGGTAAAAGTGGCTCCAGCCCAGAATTCCAGAGGGAGGGATCTGCTCCCAGCTCCCAAAAAACCCCCCCAGAGCCCAGCTCAGCCTGAAAACCCCAGCAAGGAATCCAAAGCTGCCTTCCCAAAGCAGATGTGCACTCCAGGAATGGACAGGACAGCACTGGCAGCACAGCTGGATGGGGGGGCTGCAGATGCTAAAAATGGATTTAAATCCCTCCAAGAGACAAGAAACTGCCCAGCCCAGGGAATTTGGAGCAGCTGCTGCTGGATCTGTGCTGATTCCCAGCATTGTGGCCTCCCAGGATTCACTCCCAGATTAATTCCAGCTGGCCTGAGCTCCTTCAGGGGACACAACCGTTGTGTTTCCCCAGAATTTCCTCCCTTCTCTGCTCCCCCCTTTTTTTTTTTTTCCAGCTTGATTATTCCAAATCAACTTCTCAGCTCTAAAAACAGAGGGGAATAAGCATTAAATGTGCTACTGTACCCATCACAAAGCACTGTGACGTACGTAAGGCCATCTGGTAACACTGCAACAGGCTACAAAACAGGTTGGAAAAGGGAATTTCAGGGTTTTTTTTAAAACTAAGAGGAATAAATCTCAACCCTGTTCACAGAGAACGAAACGTTTTCAAAGTAGATTTTCTATAGGGAAAAACTCTGTGCAACTGAACAACAGCAGAACAAAATAAAAAACAACACCAACAAAAAAAGTCAACACAATTCTAGGGATTCTAGGAAGCAGTTTCAAAGCTTGGAGGGTTCAGGACATGCTAGGGAAAAATAAAAAATAAAAATCCAAGCCCACAACACATCCCAAGGAGCTCAGAGCAAAGCCAGGGATTGGAATCCTGGAACCCCCCACCCCAGCACACAGCACACCCCAGGAACCATGCACAGGCCCCCCCCAGAGCCTTCCTGTGTTCCAAAAAACACAGAAAAATCACCCAGAAGGAAAATAAAAATAGAAATGAACAACAACAGCTTCCAGTTATTGGTACAGCACTGCTGCAGGGACTGCTCAAGGGCTGAAATGGGCTCTGGAATCACCTCCAGCCTCTCCTGTCTCCACTGAGATCCCTGTTTGCCAGAGGGTCAGGATTCTCCTGTGCCAGCCCTGCTTTGAGATGAAAATCTCCTGCAACACAACCTCAGCAGAGAAGCCTTTTAAAAATCAAGCCCAAGCTTTTGTTCCATGCACACAAAATTACTCAAAATTTAAGACTTTTTTTTTTCAGATGTGGCATCCAACAATGTCAAAAAATAACCTTTGGCAACTCACAGCGGGGCAGGATTGATTTGAGTGCTAAAAGGGAAGAAAAAGCCCCAAAAAAACCTCACCAGGGAGTGCAAAATATCTCAAAGTGGCGACTGCACAGTGCAGAATCTGCTCTGAGGGAGGATGGGGATATTTATATGGATTTTTGGGAACACATCCTACCAGGCATGACCCACGTGTGCTCCAGGCAGAGCTGTTCCAGCCACGCTTAAAACACTGAGGAATCTAAAAAAAAACCCCACAATTTCAGCTCTCAGAGTGTGCTTCTCATCAGGGCCTGGAACAGCTCCACAGGCAAAATCTGCTGCTTTCTTTGGGAGGGAGAAACAAAATTCAATTCGAGCCGGTTTTAGGGTGGTTTTGTTCCAAAATAATTCATAGGAAGCAGACATTTTGCTCTTCCAACAGGGAAATATTGGAACATCCAAGGAGAAACAGGGCCCTGCCCACCTGTGCTTCTGGTCAGCCAGAAAAACAACCTGCAGGGAACACATTCTCCTGATTCCTGCTTGTTCCTGCCATAAAGGCAGGAATTACATCCCTCACCTCAGGAGCCACTGATGCCAAACCCCAAATTTCACCTTTCTGCTGGAGATGGCTCTGAATCCATCAGGGAATTCCCACAGGAGCTGCAGGGATGGGCAGCACTGCCCTCACTGCAGCTTTGGGGCTCCTCTCTTGTGCCCTCCCCACTCAAATCAGGCTCTGCAGGAAGATTTGGTTCCCTTTCCAAGGATTTTTCTCTGCCCAGAGCCACCTCTCACCTCCCCAGTCAGCACCGCTCGCTCCCGGTGGAATTCCGTGCCCAAAAATGCTGATCCAAGGCCAAAGGGACCATCCTGGAGAGCTGCATGGAGCTGGCCCTGCCCTTCATCCTCATCTTCCTCTGCCAGCTCGATGCCAGCAGCTCCAGCTGGCATCCCAGTGCCCTGGATGGCCCCAAGGCTGCCCCATCTCAGCTCTGCTCACACTGCCCTGCTAATTGCTGCTTAAATGAGCTCCAAACCAAGCCATGAACACCTCATCAAACATCCTGCAGAGCTCCCCAGTGAATCCTCACCCATTTTAGGCTCCTCTGCCAAGTGGGAGACCCTCAGGGGCTGCTGGTAACACCCCACTCTGTGTTTTTAAGACAAAATAACCTCATTTCCATCACCTCAGGTGCCAAAAGGTCTCTTCCCCACCATCACCCCCCTCCCCATTTCTGCTCTTCCAGATCCAGGTTCTGTTCCTCACACAGAACTGAGGAAGGAAACGGACCCAAACCATCACCCAAAACTCAAACATCAAGTTTTTCAACACCTGTGGATTTTAACAACATCCCTGCCCCACTGCTGGGGTTGATTTCCAGAGCTGACAATGCCAAGAGAGCCTCTTGATACAACCCTGAGAGGCCTGTAAACAAATCTGCCTTAAAAATGGAGATTAAATTGCAGGGTACATCAAAAACTGCTATAAAACAGGAGCAAAAAAAAAAAGGAAACATAAAGATAAATGAATAAACCACGGGAGACAAGGACAGAGCTGCAGGTTCTGATCTCAGCTCGAGGAAAAGCTCCAGGAGGGGATCAGGGTCCTTCATTCCCACCCCAGGAGGAATCCCCAGGGAATCCCACCGGGATGCAGCTCCCTGGGCTGGGGGGAGAAGGGAGAGCTGCACCTCAGCAGCTTCACTGCCCTTAGAATGAACACTAAAAACCCAAAATCATCCATCTGTGAGACAGCTGAGGTTTGAAAATGCATCAGAGGGAGAAATTATCCCAACCAACGCCTTGGTGTTCGCACACACCACTCAGTTATCCCAAAGACTGCCTGGATGCTGGAGCCTTGGGATGCTCCAAGTGAAAACAAGGAATTGTCCAACTCCAGGGATTTTATCCCTTCCTGACCTATTGCAAAACAGAGCTTGAATGTGCCAAAATCAGGGCACAGGGATTGCATCCCCCGCTGAGGACAGGCCTGGAACAAGGCTCTAAACCTAAAGCTGCTGCTAAAAAAAACCCCAAATCTCCTCCATCACCCTCTTCTCCCCAGGATCACCTTCCCAGGAAAGATGGAGCACAGTTCCAGAAGCACAAGCCACTCTTCTGCTTCCATGGGCTGCTCCTGCCAGGAATCCTGAAAATCCAGATGCCAAGCAGAGCCAGGCAGCAGCAGCAGCTCCCCGACCCTACAGCAGGGCCAGGGATAAAAAAAGACTCCCAGAAGCAAGACACGAGTTCGGCTTCCACGCTCCCTAAATCCCACCAGCAGCTGCTCTGGAGTTCCATGGAAGGTGTGACCCAAAGTGTGGATTCTATTCCCATCTCCCTGCGGTGTTGAGATAAGGTGACTCAGCCCTGATAACAGCCGATAACAGCTGATAACAGCAGGGCCATCTGCGCTAATGGGCCATCAGATCTCCTGGAATGACTCACGGAATTCCATCCTCCCATTGAGAGATGCCCCACCCAGAGGGGAGGAACTGCACGGTTCCCACCTGGATATAAACCGAGGCCTGGAACACCGGGGCACCACTTCCTCTGGATTCCCACAGGGGAAGAGCTCGAGAAGCTCCCCTGAACCTCCAGGGACAGAGCAGACGTTCCTACAGGGTCATCACTTCAACAAGGCCACGTCCATCCCTGCAAGGGGACACCCAGCAGGGTGCCAGGCTGGATTCTGACTCTGCTGTTTCTGATCATCACCTTGATTTTCATTTTTCCTGCTAAATTGCAGCTCTGGCTTGGAAGCTCTGGTGATAAATTCACGTGGGGTTAATTCCTCTGCTGCTTTGCTTTCAGACTAGAACCAATTTGGGTGCCTAAGTGGGGCTCCAACCCACAACTCTGGGATTGAGAGTTCCGAGCTCCAGGGCCGGGATGTGGAGCGGGGATGACGACGGGAGCTGGAGCGGCATCGCTGCCCCGGAGGAGGAGGAGGAGGATGAAGACGTGCCCGTGGTGGCAGAGTTCCCTGGTGAACACCCTGACAAAGTGAAGCCCAGGGAGGAATTCCAAACAAACTCCAAATGGAAGCTTTTAGGAGATCAGGAGGACTCGCAGAGTTCGGGTATTTCGGGACCTGCCAAGGCTGCCATGAGACAGCAGCTCCACGATTCCCCCGAGCCCTGGGCCCCAGGAGGGAACCACAGCAGCTCCCTGGAGCTCTGCACCCCCAGACAGCAGCGCCACGACACCCCTGACCCGTCCCCTCCCAGGAGACGGGGTCCTGGCACCCCAGAGCTGGCACCTCCCTGGTGGCAGCGTCAGGATCTGTCACCTCGGAGAGAGACACCGGGGACCCCAAGAGGGAAAAGGAGCCGAAGGGAAGGATGGACTTGGCTCGCTGGGAAGGGCCAGCACAGGTCACGGAGCCCCCCGGGGAATGGCTGGCACTGCCAGGACGCTGAGGGATCAACCAGGAAGGCTCCCAGGACGTCATCTGGGGCCAGAGCTGGGCTGCTGCTGGCCCAGGAGTGGCAGAGGGAGAAGCAGGAGCTCCGGAGGCACGAGAGGAGCAGGGAGCAGCTGGAAGAGGAATCCTGGAAGGCTCAGACCGTGTTCCGAGACAAGCGGGGCCGCAGGAGGAACCTGGCCCAGGAGCAGCTGGAGCAGAGGCTGAGGGCTGGAGCAGAGGCTGAGGGCTGGAGCAGAGGCCAGGAGAGAAGAACGATATTCCAGGTGGGGAAAAGGGCTGGCACAGCAGAGGCAGCAGCAGCAGAATGTGGAGGATGCAATCAAGGAGATGCAGAAGCCCTTGGCCCGTTCCATCGACGATCAGGACCTGGATCGAATGCTGAGGGAACAGGAGAGGGAAGGAGACCCCATGGCTGCTCTCATCAAGAAAAGGCAGGCCAAGGAGAACAAGGAAAAAGAGAAACCCAGGTACAAGGGACCAACACCTCCCCTCAACAGGTTCCACATCTGGCCTGGGCACCGCTGGGACGGCGTGGACAGGTCCAAGGGGCTCGAGCAGCAGCGCTGTGCCCGCGGTGCCAGCACAAAGGTGTGGCAGCAGCTCCCCCACGAGTGCAGCATCCAGGACAGGCAGGACAGAGCCCCAGGAGTGACCCACGGACACCCCCCGCTGCTGGAGCCCTGAGGAATGGCCTCTGCCCCTGGAAGGAGCCCTGCCCTCGGCATTCAGCGTCCCACTGGACATTTTTCTGAGAAGCAAGGCTGGATTTCCCTGTCACTGGGTTTCTTGTTTGTGTTCTAACAAACTCTTTTGTTCTGTGCCAAATGCTTTGACCTTCCATGGAACCCAAGCCAGCCAGGAATGAACTGATGCAAAAACTGCCGAGCATTCCACAAAACCAAAGCTACTCCAGCAACAAGAACCTAAGAAAAAAAATGTTTCTGTAATGCTGCATTATTTGTTTTAAAATCACCACGGTACAGAACTAAACCAGAACCTACTCTAAGCCCACCTGCCCTAAGCTACATTAAAAACAAGTTGTGAGGAGCTGCACAAACTGCTCCTGAAGTGACCTAAAGAACCAGCAGTTCCCAGAACCCCAGGGAGGCTCTGGCAGGAATGTGATCCCAGGAAAAGCTGGCAGTTACCTGTCAGTGCACGTGGCTGCAGAGGCAGCACAAGCACAAGGAATATTCCCTTAAGTGACCTGAAAATTGCAGTGGCGAAAAGGCAGCGAAAGCTGCTCCTCTCCCACCTCCTCTCCCTTTTCCAGGAGCTTTCCCAGCTGCCTCCTGAGATTATCAGCCTAAGTGGACTCGGATTTTTTCCTTAAGAAGCCAAAGCAATCCCGTTCCTGCTCTGCCTGCTGGATTTTACCTGATGGAAACCATCCCATGCAGGCTGTGCTTCCACAGGAACTCAGCATTCCCAAAGGAAAACCTGAATCTCAGCCAGCTGTGACAGAGCAATCTTGGGAAGCTTCTTGGAGAGCAGCAGGAGCCCAGAAATAGCATTTTTTTGGGTCTGACCCTCTGCCCAAAGTGATAGAAAGTTCACAAAGAATTAAGTGCACAAATTTTCACTTTTCAACAGCTAAACTTGGCTTTTCTCCACAGGGGGACAAGGGGGAAGGGAAGCAATTAAATTGCAAGGTTTTAGTGCTCATTCATGAATTTTCAATTCGAATCCCAGCCTGCAAATGTGGCTCTCTCCAAAGTCCATGTATTTGGCAGGCATAAAATCAGCCAACCTAAACCAAGCAAAGTGCTGCTATTTATACATAGCCATAGAAATTTCCCAGAGCAGGCTCTGAACATGCAAACCAAAATAAAAAAAATTCCAGATGCCTGCTCTTCGTGATCATCTGCAGCTTCACTTCTGCATTTCAAAAATAAAAATAAAATTAAAAAAAAAAAAAAGGTCAATATTGCACATTTTAAGAGCTGCTGGCACAGGAATTTCCTCCTGCATCTGCTGATGTCTAAATATGAAGCATTTTTGCCTCTGCCAGGACCCAACAGGGAGACAAGGTCACTCCATGAGCTCACTCCCTGCTTCTCCACCTGAAAAAGGAAATTTTTTTTTTTTTCTCCCACTTGCCCCCCCTGGGCAGGTGAACAATGCCCAAAAAAGTGACTCTGTTGCACCCACCTGTCCCAGGTGTCACGTCAGGAACGCACAGAAGTGGTTTTGTGTCTCAATGTCAGCTTAGAGAAACATCACCACGGGCAAAGAAAAGTCTTGGGGTGTTGTGGCTTTAAAGGGAATTCCAAGCCTGCAAAAGTGGCAAAAGGAAACAACTCTGGCCCAGCTGGAGTTCACCACTAATGCATGGAAGAGGTGCAGGATGTACAGCAAACACCAGCAGCTCCTCGTGCTGCTGAGGGACAAACCTTCCTCTGCTGGGGCAGCTCGGAGGATGCTGAAGGAAAGAGAGGTCTCCATCTGTTTTCTGGGAGTATTTTATGGAGCAGATCCTCTGACACCCCCAACTCAAAGCCAGAAGTTGCTGCCTGACATCAGATGCCCAAATCAGAGGGACACAGACCCATGGCCCAACACACCCAGACTGAGGGGCTGAGAGGGGAGAAGCTCTCCCTCCTTTCACCCCTCAGCTCTCTTAAAAGGCCTCCTGAGGTGTAAAAATCCACCTCCAAATTCCATCTCATCTCCAGTGGCTCTGGAAAGCAATCCTGCACTGTTAATCCAGGACACCAAGGAGGGGAGAGCAGATTCACCACGAGGTTGATGCCCCCTGGAATCCCTCAGCCTGGGCTCAGTACTCCCTCCAAAAAAAACCCAACAGCTCCACTGCAAAACTTGGGATCAGAGCTGGCAAAAGAGGAGCTTCTCCATGTGGGGAAAAGCAGGAAGCTTTTCCAGAACTGTGGGAAAAGAGGAGTGACATCAACGCTGGGATGGTGCTGTTCTCACCCCGCTGGGGTCTGCAATTCCAGGTCAGGCAGCAACCTCCCCCCAAAACTGCAGGGAAAAAAACCCCATCCTGCTCATCCAGCAGGGAGGTCCCAGGCTCTGGAACAGGTCTCTGGCACAAGAAATGTTTGGACTCCAGCATTGAAACTCTGTGAGAAGCGAAAGGAGCTCATCCCACCCTTCACAGAAAAGGAGGGAAGGCAGGGAAGCCTCCAAAATCCAGCCCCACCTCTTCTCCCAGGGGCTGTCAGGCCATGCCACCGCTCCACAAAATTGTCCTGGACTCAAACTTGGAATAAATCCTTGAAAAAAATTTCTCCCTGCAAAAAAAAAAACCCCAAAAAAGAAAGACAAAGCCAGCAGAAAAGCCCCGGTGCTTTTGTTGCTGCACAAGTTCTGGTGCCCGCAGGGCAGAGCTGAGAGCACAAACCCCTCTCCCAAGCATTTCCTGGAATGCCAGCTTCCATCAGGATTCAGGGTTCTCCTTGCCAAGCACAGGAAGCAGAAGAACAGAGGGTTTTGGGGGTTTTTTGTTGGTTTTTTTCCAGGAGTCCCAGAGAAAAGCCTCCTCTGGTGCTGTTTGCTGCAGTCAGCGCAGACTCAGGTGCTGCCACACCACCCAAAATTCCTTTTGGATCCAGGGAAAATCTTCCAAACCAAGGAGGAGAAGAGACTGGAGCTGCAGCTCCTATTAAGGCGTTTGCATATACATTCCCAACCTGGGTTCTTCCAAAAAAAGGGGGGGAGGGGGAGGAATTTTTGCAAAAAAAAGGCATTTTTTGATTCGGGAATGGCAACAACTACGATTGTTGAGAATCTCTGTGGAATTACAAACTGCTTGTTTTTAAAAAAGGTGGTTCAGTAGAAGTGTCCTATCTTTGCCTTGCTTGCCACTGGGTCCTTTTCCAGGAATTCCATGTGCTATGTCTTCTGGAGATCAGGGGAAAAGGGGCCGGGGGTGGAGGGTCCATCCAGTCCTGACAGGGTAAAGGGGCCGTGACTGTTCAGCACTGATGGGAACTGTGAGACAAAACAAGAATCATCAGGCAAAAAAACCCCACTTTTAATTCATTGGTCCTCCCATATCTGTGCAGAAAGAGGGAAAAAACCCCCAAAACAACAGCAAAACAAAGTAAAACCACCCCAGACTTCAAAGAATCCTCTTGGCTCCTCATTTTTAATTAATTTTTTTTAATGCCAAGCAGTGTCACAGTGACCCCTGAGCTGAGCACTGCCCCATATCCTCATTAATAAGTTATTTAATCCAGGTTGTGGGGAAAAGAGGGTCTCAATCAGTGAATTATCAGCTCTTTCCAGGGTAGAACACCCAGTGTCATTTCAGCCCTCCTTGTTTATTCCCCATCCTCATGGTGCAGATGAGGAATTTCCTTCCATCTCCATGGAGATGAGAGATCCCACCACAGAAGATTTAATTAAATTGTTTAATTTCAATGAAATTAAGTAACAATTAATTCAATTTATTAAATTCTACTCTTTGCCTCAGTAAACCCAGGCAGCAGATGTGGAAATTCCAGTGCCAAAGTGGAAGGTGAGGGAAAAACATGAGAATTACAACTAAAGGAGGGCTTTTTTTTTTTAATACAGGGGATTTTTGTCCTATATAGTAAAAAAAAACCTGGCCTTGGACAGTTCCAGGGATTCAGAGGTAGCCACAGCTTCTCTGGGCACCCTGGGGCCTCCCCACCCTCAGAGAAGTGAATTTTATGGATTTCTTCCAGAAAAATCACCAAAAACTGTGCCACAGAGATCAAACACGCACTCCTCCTCCTCACCAGTTGTGAGATTAATTAGTATTTTTCAGCAGGAATGATTAGAACAATCAATAGAGTGGAGAAATTCAAAATTCAGGAAAAACCCAGCCAAAAAAAGTTACAGGGAGGAAATTTTTACAGGAAGAACAGACCTAAAAAAAGAAAAAAATCATCTCTCCAGAAGCAGCCTGTGCTGCAGTAAATTTAAAACATCCCTGAAACACCAACATTTACAAAATCCTTAAATAAAACCGGGCAAACACTAAAATTAACGCTCCCAAAAGCAAACACGAGGGCAGAAAACAACTCCTATTTCATTGTCACAGCAGATTTTTTTGGGATAAACTGATCCCTGCTGGAAAAGGGACTGGAAATCCCTGGAAAAACAACCCTGGCACTCACCTGGAAGAGGGTGTTGGCACCTTGCAACCTGGCAGGGCTCAGAGGAGCCACGGGGCTCAGGGTGCTCCAGAAGTGGATGCTGGAGAGCAGAGGGCTGGGAGTCAGCAGGATGGGGGTCTGGAAAGGCAGGAGAGCAGCTGTGAGAGCCTTTTCCCATGGAATTCCAGCTTTTCCCACAGAATTCCAGCTTTTCCTATGCAATTCAAACCCTTCCCACAGAATTCCAGCCTTTCCCATGGATTTTGAGCTTTTCCCATGGAATTCCAGCCTTTCCCACGGAATTCCAGCCTTTCCCGTGGATTTTGAGCTTTTCCCATGGAATTCCAGCCTTTCCCACCGAATTCCAGCCTTTCCCACAGAATTCCAGCCTTTCCCATGGATTTTGAGCTTTTCCCATGGAATTCCAGCCTTTCCCGTGGATTTCCAGCCATTCCCACGGAATTCCAACCCTTCCCATGCAATTCCAGCCTTTCCCCTGGAATTCCAGCTTTTCCCACAGAATTCCAGCTTTTCCCATGGAATTCCAGCCTTTCCCACGGAATTCCAGCCTTTCCTATGGAATTCCAACCCTTCCCATGCAATTCCAGCCTTTCCCCTGGAATTCCAGCTTTTCCCACAGAATTCCAGCTTTTCCTATGCAATTCAAACCCTTCCCATAGAATTCCAGCCTTTCCCATGGATTTTGAGCTTTTCCCACGGAATTCCAGCCTTTCCCGTGGAATTCCAGCCTTTCCCATGAAATTCCAACCCTTCCCATGGAACTACAGCCTTTCCCGTGGAATTCCAGCCTTTCCCACAGAATTCCAGCCTTTCCCACAGAATTCCAGCCTTTCCCATGGAATTCCAGTCCCTCCCATGCAATTCCAGCCACAACACCCTCAGTACCCACAGATTTCAGCAATCCCCTTCCCCTCCTTCCTCCTGCTCCTCCTCCTCCTCCCTGCCAGCCCCATCCGGCTCTCCCTCCCTCCCTTCCCCGAGCAATCCAAGCCCTCTTTTCCCAAATCCTGCTGGAACCCCCGGCAGGGCAGCTCCTCCTCCAATCCAGCACCTGGAAAAGTGGGATTATGGATTTAAAAAGGAAAAGCAGCGGGCACACGCCCGCTCCTGGTGCCAATGCCAGCACCAACAAAAGGAATTCCCATCCAGCTCCTGGATATTCCAGGCTCACCAACCAAGCACTTCCCAGGGTGCCAAAAGAACAACTCCACTTGGATTTTGGGTTTTTTTTCCCCCCCTCTGTCTTCAGCCATTTCAGTTTTCAAGCAGCAGCTTCCCCACGGTTTCACTTTAATTCCGATTTATTGCAGGGGAGAGATTACACAGATACAGAATGATTTAACAGCCCTGCTGGATTCACTTCTCTTCCAAGTTTTCCATGAGACATGAAAGCTCTCCTTTCCCACACAAAGATAACAACCAAATTAAGCAGCTGCTCTTATTGCTGCTCGCTCACAAGACTTTGGCTTTAACTAAATGCTACTAACTGAGTAAAAAAAGCTCAACAGACACCTCTGTGGGTCTCTATTTTTGAAGGATTTTCAGGCCCAGCTGAAGGATTTGGGGTTTTCTGGAAGAATTCAGTATCCCCCTGGCAATTTAGAAAGATCCTGCTGGGGCTGGTTTGGGTTCTGCCTCCACATGCCAGCCTTGTGTGCACGGCTGGAACAGCACCCGGGCACATTTTGGGGTGAATTAACACCAGCCATGAATCAAACTTGTGTTTGATTAAAAAACAACAACCAGGGAGGGACATCCTGAGTTTCAAATCTCTGCACGCAATCAAGTACTCATTTTCCACTCGCTGTTTTCAAGCACAACATCATCACTATTGTTAGTTTAAAAAAAAACAAACCAAAAAAAACCCACCAAGAACAAAAAAACCAGGAAGGGAATTTGGTTACCTGAGAGAAAAGTGCTGGAGTAAGAGAAGCAGTTGGGAGAGAAGGACTCAGGATGCCCAGAGGACTTGGATCACTGCCTGTGATGACCAGAGTGGGAGCCAACTCCAGCCCTTTGGGTTTTTTAGATCTGGAGAGGTGATTGGCAAATTCCTTCTCCAGCACGGCCGAATCCTGCTGCTCTTTGGGCTCTGGGGATTGGTGCTGCAGGCTCTGGGCCTGCTCCAGCTGCTGGGAAGCCACGGATTCGATGTCCGTGTCAATGTCCAGGTCGGGGTTGGAGCTCAGAGGCGGCGAGGGGGGCGTGGAGGGCACCTGGAGGGTGGGAGACACCGAGGACATGGAGGGGGTCGGGGTGAAGCTGGTGTTCAAGTTGGGCAAAGGTGCTGGAGGAGCTTCAGGGACGGTCAGCTTGGGCAGGACGAGCGTCTCCAGGGTCTGCAGAGTCTCCTCAGAGCCCAGGGGAAGCGAGGTGGACACGGCAGGGGTGGCAGAAGCCGTGGAAGTGACGGCCACCGCCGAAGTGGTGGAGACCAGGGGGGCAGAGGGAGGCTTTTTGGAGGGCATGGTGACAAACTTGATGACAGAGGGGGTGGGGTCCTGAGGTTTTTTCTCCGCCAGCTTCTCAGCCGGGTTCTCGATCTTGATGGACCTGAAGAGCTTCACGCTGGAGGAGTTGAGGGAGTTGAGGGTGAAGGAGGAGTAGAGGCCTGAGTGGATGTAGTCATTGCGGCTGGAGGACTTAGCACAGGACTGGGATTTCTCCTTCCCACAGTTTTCCACGTCCTTGGGAGCGTTGGTGACCTCCCCAAAGCCGGGCATTTCGGGGTCTCCCTCGATGCGGCCCACGACGAGCGGATCCATGTTGAGGATCTCCGGGTAGGACACGAACTTGTACACAAACTTCTTCCCATTCACCTTCTTAATGATATTCTGTGGGGAAGAAGACAAAGTATATTTAGACCTTCTTCAGATTAATTTTCTTCCTACAAACACTGCCTAAAATAGGCAGAAGAGTTAAAGGCTGTAATCTTTCAGCAAAAAAAAAAAAAAAAAAAGGTTCTTTTTTTCCTGTTTTAAAAAACACCCTGTGTGTTCCAGTTCTGTTCCCAGAGCTGGCAGACAAAACACTGAGCAACAGGTGAGCTCAACCTGACATTAAACATACTAAAACCAGCCTAAAAACTGCCAAGAAATCCTGTTTAACATCTTAAAATAAATAAAAAATATCCATTATTCCCATCAAGGATCACTGGGTACAAGATCCACAAAGGGTAATTCAATAGCAGAACTTGCTAAAGGGTTTCTCCAGGATTGCAGAATTGAGAGCTTGTACTTCAAATCAAACCACCTTCATTCTTAATAAGATGATAATAAAGGAAAATAAGCAGCTGAACTAGTCAGCAGAATGCAGGCTAATCAGCTATTTCAATACCACAGAACTGCATCTGTCAAACTTGTTTTGCTCCTCAGTGAAATGCCACACACACTTTGGACTTGAGATTATCCTTATTTATCATTCTGTGATTGTTGCTGAGATCTCTCAGCACACCAAAGCAGATTTGTGCCACCCAGCAATGATCAACTTCCCACCTGCTCCAGGCTGAGGCTCCTCAGGAACTGAGATTTATTTTTATCTGCTCCACTCACACAGGAGCAGTCGTGGGACAAAGGGAAACAAAGGTGAGATTTGAAGATGTTGGATAAACAAAAGCTTCTTCCTCTGCTGGGCTGNGTTCTGGGGTTCTTGGAGCAGCTGGAGGAGGAACTGCCACAGGGTGATGGCACTGTCCATAGCAGAGAGCTGCAAGTCATAAAGGCAGGTTAAACCCAGAGCATTTCCCTCCTCTCCCTACAAGGGGGGGAAAAACGGAGCAGGGATTGTTATTTCCAAAGCCAGCAAGAGTAAAAAATTATTAGTCACCAGTCGTGAAAGATGTTCCCTGCAGAACTGAGGGGCTGAGTGCCAACTCCGGCGTCTCCTCCCACATGTCAGTACTTTTCACATGGGTTATATTTAGCCTCATTTAACTAAATCAGGTCACTTTGGGTAAGTTGCAGTGAGTCACTACCCCCAAAAAAATGTTTCTAAGTTGTTCCATGTTCACCCACTCTGGCTTGTGCTGCTTTGTGAGAAACAGCTCAGGTACGCCCAGGTAGGAATCAAACACCCCCTCACCTCCTCCTTTCCATTCCTGCTCCCACCTTGGAGAGAACTCAGCCCAACCTGGAACTGCAAAGCTCCAGGAAGACGATGCCAGAGCAAAACCAACTCCATTTCCCTTCAGCTTCCATTCCTGCCTCTTTGCCAGCAGCCTTCTCAATCACCCCTAATCTCTCCTTCAAATCTTTCTTTTGCAGGTATCACCCGTTTTTTTAATGAGAGTAAACATGAAACTAAATTAAAATTATTTCAAACACTGCCTTTGCTCGGCTCTTAACTCCTTCCATGTCTTACCCATGTCAGTGATTTAGGCTGGGACTTTCTAGGACTGGTATCTGCCAGTTGATTCCTGCACTGAAGCTACAGATGAATAAATTCATCAAGGACACACCAGGCACAGAGATAATATTTCACCTTGACCAGATCTGACTGCACCAAACACTATTTCCACAAATATTTTTAAGCAGAACACTCATCATTCTGTACAAGGTACACTGTGAATTAAACCAGACAAAATATTAATTCAGCATCTCCTATAGATTCTCTTAGTCCAGAACTGTTTAATTAATGCAGCTTAAACTTCTTTAAGCTGCATGAAATAAAAACAGAAGAAAAATGCTCTGGAATAGCGAATTACACTAAAAACACAGATAATCACTGTATTTTCCCTGTAAGTAAAGGGGGTCCAGGGGCTCCATCTGGATGAATTTGATATTCAAACACTATTGCCAAGCTCCAAAACAAAGGCATCAAGCCCAGCCTCAGGGAGCAGGAGCCAGGCTGGTGTTGCTTGAAGTCCCTGTGCACAGAGGGCTCAGTTTTAGATCCAGCCGGGCCTGCCAGCTCATCTTTGCTCCCAAAGCCTTTTATTCCAATCTCATTAGTGCCCAGCACTTATCCAGCCCTATATAAGGAAGGGAACCGTGTCCACAGCAGAGGCTGAGCACTCAGGGAGCCCTGGGACAGGATTAGAGCTGACAGCTCACACAGGGCTCTCAGGGTGCCCCGGGGCAGGTACCTTTCTGGGCACAGCCCATGGCATTCCTGCCCCTGTGCAGAATCCCTGCCTCATGGCACACCTGCTGATGTGACATTGATCCAGCCAGGTAAATTGCTGCAATTACATGGAACAATCTCAAAATGAAGGACACCCACACCCCCTCGTTAGGCTGGCCCGAGGTGCTTTCCCTGTTAATTACTGCACACGTACAGCTCCCTGCTTGCCCAAATTAATTGCTCGGCACTCGAAGAAACTGGAGGCTGTGCTTCCAGACTCTTCCCACACTGCTCTGTGCTGTGCCAGCTGATCCATACAGGATTTAGGGACCAGGCAAACACCTCAAAACTCCTCCAGGACCTCCTGGTGTTGCCATTTGCCACCAACATCCCCAGAACGCCGGGGCTGTGCCTCGTTATCCACGGGGATGATGCAGCCACACGTGGTGGTGTGGAGAGCACGAGGACTCGATTCTGCCACCCTGCAGAGCTGTCAGGAGCAGTGAGATGAGCTAAGAGAGAGCAGGGAAATGAAGCTGAGTGGTTATTCCCACGCTGCGTTTATCTCCAGCACTGCACCAAACGGCGCTCTCTGATGCAACGTGGAAATCACATTAGCAACAGGATTTCACAGTGGCAAAGGCTTTCTTTTTTGTCACCCCTCCTGCTAAAAATCCACGCAGTTTTCATCCCAGAATTTAACTGGTGTTATTTCATGAAGCTGCCTCCCTTTAGGAAGTCCCACCTTGCTGTTAATCCCAAGCTGACCAAAGCCAAGCGTCCCTGCCCAGGCCACAGCTGGTCTGGAAACCAGCTGGAGATGCACAGAGCTGCCAGAGTGGCACAAAGTTCTGTAAAACAGCACACACAGAGTGGCCAAAATGATGGAAGAAACCAGAGATTAAAAAAAAACAAAACAAAGAGAAAAAAAAACCACCTTTCCGAGAGATGAGCTAAGTTGTTCTGAGGAGTGTTTACCAAAGTTAAAGAGTTCACACTGCTCAAATCCTGCAGTTTTCCAGCTGGAAGGATCCTCCTCCCAGGGGCAGAGTTACAGACTGGACTGGAGTGCAATTTTGATCAAGTTCCTCCTGATGTGTCTGGCATTTGCAGCTCCAGGCGTGTCACGATTCTGCCGCCCCTCGGAGGACAAATTGCACAGCCCCAGCTTGAAAAAGTCTTGTCTAAGAAACATTAAAAGGGTGGAGAGGTCTCATTCCCTGGCTGTCACAGAACAGGAGCAGAGAGCACTCTGGAATCGTTCATGGAGGGGTTTTACTGGGTATAACAGAAGGAATATCCCTCTTTATTAAATATTCACTGTGTTCATCTCCAGGGAATGATGGAGAGCCCGCAGTGCAACCTCAAGGAAACCTCAAAGAAATGGGGAAAATGGAGTTTTTCTGGAGATTATAGCCAAAGGGGAGGCTAGAAAACAACCTTGGTCAAAGCAGTGGGGTCCCAGGTGGATTTTACCCCTCCAGAGTGCAGGAGCAGGTTGTGATCTGGGAAAGCCCAATGAGTATTAGGAGACAATGCTGTGTTATGAACTAACACATCTCCTTCAGCTTCAGTACCCAAGTTGCTTCGATACAGCATTAGAACACATCCCCAAAAATGCTGTTTCTTCAGGAAGAAGCAGAATATAAAAAACCATCAGACAAGATGCAAAATTAAAACCAGCAGAGGTGAGCTGAGCACTTCTCTTTGCCTGAGAACCACCAAACGTGGGGAAAAGGTTTTCCTTTCTGCAGCCCCTGGGGCAGGAGGCAGCTGCTGCCTTCCCTGAGCCCTTCCTTTGGCACCTCAGGGATGGGAAGGGGCTCAAGAACCCCCTGTCCCACTCCTACCCTCCACTGCTGAGGGTGAAATGTTCTCAGATGATCTGTAAACAGCATTTCAACTTTTCAAATTTCCTCAAAAGGCCCCAATCTCCTCCTCTCACAGCTCCCCACCAGCACAAAACCCCTCCTAAGCCCAACTGCTTTTCCTCCACGATGAACACACCAATAATTACAAACACACCACTGCAAAACATCCTTTTGCTGAAGGCTCTTTTCCCTCCTAAGAGCCTGAGGAGAAAGGAAAAGGCCTCACTGGAGAAGGGAATGAGGCAGAGAGAGGCAAAAGAGCCTTTCCCCTCCTGCACCATGTGAGCAGGAGGAAAAAATAGTTGCTGGAGGCAGAGGGCAGCTCTGCTTTGTAATGAGGGAGCTAAAATAGAGCACTATTATTGTCTTGAGATCTTCTTGGACGCCTACGGGTGACCCTCGGAGCTGAGCAGGAGCAGCAGGGTTTGGCTGCACAGCCCCAACCGTGAGCACAGCAAACCTGAGCCTCCTCCTGCTGCTGCAGCTCTGCTGGAGGCTGGGCTCTGCAAAGCCCTCAGTTCAGCCTGAAAAGCCAGGGTTTGGGATTTGTGTCCTTCCCCGTGACTTCTCCTCCGTGGCACTGCCAGCTCGGTGTGATCTGTGGGATTACAGAGCCCAAAGGATTGGATTTTCCTGGGAATGTGAGGGTGTGAGTAGGGCTGGCACTGAGGAGTTGAGGAAGTGGCACAGTCTCCCCCATGGGCACAATAAATCCCAATATTCACCCTCTGTGCTCCCAAAGAACCCCTCTCCACGCCCTGGGAAGGGAGTAAAGGCGGGATATGGGGTTTTAGGCCTGCCCTAAACCCCTCCTTCGAGGTCTTCTGGCACATTTCCTGTGCTTTGACTCAACACCAAATAATCTCCAACAATCTTTCACCTCCATTTGTTGCAGCAGCCTCTGGTAAAGCATCTGCAGCCTGATGATTTCTGCAGATGGGCTGAATAAAAAGCCTTGTCAGGCCCCCACACAGGAACAAAAGCCCAGAGGAAAGGAAGGATGTCAAAGCCACACAGCAGAACTGGCACAGTGATGGCTGTCCCAGGGTCACAGGGAGGGGACAGCCCCAAAAGGTGCCTTGGGAAAGCAGCAGCGAGCAGAGAAAACTCAGGGGAGACACAGAAACAGCTTCCAGCTCCAAAATAAAAACTGAAATAAAAGGCAGCAACAGGTCTGGGGGAGCTCCTGGTGCAGGGGAGCAAATCAAGGCCTCAATGCCAGGAAATTCCAGGAGAGCAGAGCTGGCTGTGATTGCAGCACAGAGTGCTGAGCTGCTCAGCCTGCACTTCCCAAAGCCATTCCCAGGGATTTTTAGCACTTTGGGAAGGCCACGGTGTGTGAGCAGGAGGAATTGTGCAGACAATAATTCCTGCTCTGTTGTGCAATGTTCCTGTGCAAGCCTTGGTGGCTGTTCCAGGAAAACAAACAGCGTTGGGTGAAGGAGACTTTTGGAGGTCACAGGCCCAAGTCCACCTTAGAAACCTCGAAATCTGAGCAGGATTTTCCCTTTCTTTGCCCAATTAAATAAATAAATGGGTGCCCCATCCCTTTTATTGTAGTGGCAGGTGTGACACGGCTGAGGAAGTATCCAATTAAGGGGTTATCAAAATAAAACCAAGCAACAATTTCACCAACAATATCTCATTCCTAAATAAACCTTCCCCAAAGCTTTTCCAGCTCCTGGGGCTGTGACTCACCTGAACCAGCACTTTTAGGATTTTATCAATTTTAATTAATTTTAGAAAGAGTCTACTGTCAGAAAAAAACCAAAAATCCACAAACCTGTGGTCTGAAACTCCATACCCTGATGTGGTGGGAAGCATGGAAGGGAACTGAGTCCTTTTCCAGAGCACCCAGACAGGTGAAACACCAGGTAAAAGCCTCTTATATGTATAAAACAAAGGAACTGAACAAGGAATCCAACCTAGACATGCAGAATTCCACACCTCCCTTAAAAAATTCCAACCCCTGGCAGCTTGTAATCAAATCATACCAACTCTAACAAAAACCAGGTAAAAATAAGGAAAAAACCACCTCAAACTGCAATAAATTCTTGTTTTCCCCTTGGCTCTGGCATTCCCTGATCCCAATCCAGGCAGGAAAATCAGCCTGTTGTGAGGGAAAAGCTGTGGCTAAAAGGGCAGGAAGTTCCTTGGAAGGAAATGCTGAAGGATGTCCTCACGATAAGAGCTGCTCCAGAGTGTTCATTGCCTAATCCCACTCCAAGCCTCTTCTTTTTCTCAACCCAAAACAAATGTTGCAATAAATTTTGTCTGCCTGGCTCAAAAATTAAGTCACTCGAGACGAAATTAAGGTGTTTTAGCAAATATTTGGGGGGTTGGAAGGCAACAGCTGCAGCTTTTTAAGCCCTGAGAAAGAAGCATTCATTTTTACTTCGTATTTTCCAGTTTTTCTTCAGTATTTTCTGGCCTTCCCTGCCTTTCTGAATTAGCCAGGATCGGGAACAAACCCTGAAGGACAACAATGACATCAGGATTTCCATGGGACTCAGGGCTGAGGACTCAGGTTGGCAGCAGATGAGCCCAACAGCTTTTCTGGGGATATTTTAATCCTGATGCAGAGACAAAGGGGCCCCCTTTTGTTATCAAATACGATTTTGATTATCACGCCTGACTTTTAATGTTCCACCTGATGGAAAACAGCAAAAAAAAGGGGATTTCAAAGCCCACCCTGTGTAATTCCTGCAGCTGCTCCAATCACTCTGCTCCTCCATCCCTGCCTGAGGATGGCTGACATCCCAACACCGACAATTTTATGGACAGACCCAATTTCCCTGATTTTCCACACTTGGATGGGCATTATCCCTTTCCTACCTCTTTTTTTTTTTAGGATACAAGAGCACAGGGAAGGTTTAGGACACACAGAGGGGATGGGAAAGTTCAAAACCAAAATGCCTTTGATCAGTTTGTGACCCTGCTGGGGATTGTTC
This sequence comes from Lanius collurio, assembly GCA_020086605.1. Taxonomy (NCBI): domain Eukaryota; kingdom Metazoa; phylum Chordata; class Aves; order Passeriformes; family Laniidae; genus Lanius; species Lanius collurio. The sequence continues at coordinate 1,777,520 of JACBWW010000063.1, read as the reverse complement.
CTGAGTAAGCCATAAAAACACTGATTTCCTGGAAGCTCCTAAGGAGATTACACTCGCTTCCTCCTCATCTGCCATGGGCTGAGGGCAGTGTTTACCAACAGCAGATTAAATTGGCTTCCACGGGCACAATCCCTGTGCTGGAAGGAAAAGCATCTCCGGTTCAGAGCAGGAATAACCCCAAAGCACAGGTTAAAAAACCCCTTCTGTCCATCCCAACGGCATGGTGAAAAGGAAGCCTCATTTCAGCTGGATAAAGCTGCTCCCGAACAATGTTTATGGTACACTCAGCCCCGTTGCCATGGCGATGGAACAACTATTCCCTGCAAACAGGCGCGGAGACCCTAAAAATAAACAGCCCGACCGAAATCACGCACACGCCGCCGTGTCAGGCACCGGGAGGGCGTTTGGTGGCAATGGGATGAGGGCAGAGAAATCCTAATAACGACTGGAGCTCCCAAAGCAAATCCCTGCCCTTCCCCTGGATGCTGGCAGGGCAGGGGGGGCTGCAGGGAAGGTGCTGGCGGTGGCACACACAGGTAAGGTGTGTGTGTGTGTCTAAGGGCACACCAAATAAAAAGCAGGATTTGCATACTTTCCCCTCCGCCTCTCCTATTGATGTGGGCAGGAATCCACCCAGTTCAGAGAGGGGAGTGCGGGAGGATGAAAAAAAAAATATAAAAAAAAGTGGTGGAGTGAGGAATTAAAAAAAAAAACAACCCAGTAACCATTGGATCCAAGCAGCCCTTGGAGCCAAATAACCAAACCCTGGAGCCACCAACACCCCCTGGAGCCAAACAACCGCTCCACTCAACCACCAAACCTCTGCACCCAAAAATCTCCAGGATCCCACCAACCAAATCCCGCATCCAAAAATCCCCTGGATCCCACCAAGCAGCCCCTGAATCCAAACAACCCCTGCCCCA
>JACBWW010000063.1:1733430-1761598 GCA_020086605.1 Lanius collurio | reverse complement strand
CCCCCCTGCAAAGAGGGACAACAAAGTCTCCTGTCGTGTCCCCCTCCTCAGCAGTGACTTCGGTGCTGTTTCCCCAGCTCTGGCACCTCCCGGCTGGCAGGGACGAGCAGCAGCAGGAATTAACTCCTGCCTCCCCCTGCAAGTGTCCGTGGGCTGCAGGGCTGGCCCCGGTGGATCTTCAGGTGCTTGGCCAAGTGGTCACTGCGGGCAAACTTCTTCTCACAGGCAGAGCACTGGTAGGGCTTGACCCCGGAGTGGGAGCGCTTGTGGCGGGAGAGCTCATCGGAGCGGGAAAACCTGCGGGACAGGGGAGGAATGCTGGGTGCTGGCCAGGACAGGGCACACAGGGAGCCTCAGATCTGTCCCTGCCACAGGCTCTTTGTCACCCCACACCCTCCAGAGGCACCCCTGGCTCCTGAGAGCAGCCCCTCCAAGGATTTGGAAATGGAGGGAAAAGAATTCACCCAGGGAGAGCTGGATTTCTTTCCCCTGCTCTCAAAGGACACTGTCCACCTACTTCCTCCATTTGTTTTCCCTCGCTGGAACCTTCCGGCAGCTGAGAGGCCCAGATGCTGAGAAAAAATTGGGTTTTTTGGGAAAAGAGCTCAGGCTGGCAGTGGCCAAAGGCCTCGGGCCAGGAGCCTGGGTGGGAATGCTTTCCTGGAGCTCCAAGTCCAGCCCGGAGCACTGGGAAGGTTTGTGTTCCCTGAGGCTGTGGATTCTCCCTGCAAACTCTGAGCATCCCCTTCTTTCTCACAACAGCAGCGAAATTTCCAGCCTGGGCTGGACTGGGAGCTGGGAAGGGAGAAGCTGCCTGGGAGATGGATGAAATTCTGAGCACAGGGGAGGAAAAGCAACCAGAGCCAGCCTGGAGCACAGGCCAGAGGCTCCAAGCCAAAGCCAGCGCGGTTCTGGGGTGCAGGAACGAGGAGCACGGGGATACCTCAGCTCACACTGCCTGTCTCTGCAATTCCAGCACCTGGAGGGGATCAAAAGCCCCAAAAGCTTTGGGAAAATCCCTTTAACCACACGTGTCCCTCTTAATTCCCCTGCACCTTTCCTCTGGCACACTCAGCCCAGACCTGGGGGCACCTGCAGTGGGTTTTTATTGAGTGCCACCCTGCCAGGGAGCTGGACTCCATGGCTCTGGATGTGTGGGATTCAGGGAGTGCTGGACTGGAGGCCTGGGCTGGATTTAGTGCTGCTCTGCACAGATGGCAGCAGCATCAGGGCAGGAGGGTTTTTCCATCTGGCTGGGACGTGCCCACGCAAAAAGCACCGAGCAAGGAGCTCCAGCTGCAGCCAGAGGATTTTGGGATTCTCACACCTGGGCTGGGAGATTCTGCTCACAAAGGGCTCTGTGGAAACAAAACCTGTCCCAAGGCCATGCTCAGGTCTTCCATGGGTTCTTTCCCAGCTTTATGGCCAGGAGCCAGTTCCATGGGCTCGGCTCCCCAAAAAGGGCAGATTCTGTCTCCTCAGAAAGAGGTGACAGATTTATTTAGAGTGAGGGACACTGGACAGAAGGGACAACCAGGCACAGGTGAGGACATTTCCTGCTGGAGAAGCTGCTCCATGGAGGGGGAGCAGAGCACAGCACACAGGATTCCATGGCTGGCACCATCCCAGTCCTCCTTCCCAGCAGGAAAAGTGTGGCTTCTTCTGTCCCCTGCCTCAGTCCCCAGGAAAAGGGTGGCAAACCAAACAGGATTCCAGCCAGAATTGTGGCTGCTGAGGAAGGGCTGAGGCTTTTTCTGGGACAAATATTGCCAGGAAAAGCCATTTTGGAGCCGAGCTGCTGGAATTGTCCTGAGCTAGACACAGAGAGTTTCCAAAGTTACAGCATCCCTTGGAAAAGGGGCATTGCCAGAGAGGGTTTAGGCACCCATTTCAAGGAGGATCTGGGGTGTTGGGAAGTGTCAGCTGCACATTCCCAGCTGCAGTTCTGGGCTGAGTAAAATCTCCCAAAAACGCTCCACCAACTCCAGCCCTCAGCTCTCCTTCCAAAGATTCCCTCGGGAAAGGACAGTGGGGATTTTACCCTGGATTTCCCCCTGCCCAAGACCTCTCCTGCTCCTGGGCAAGAGCCCCCCACCCTCGGGGACCCCCACTCACCTCCAGCCGCAGTTGGGCCAGGCACAGGTGTAGGGTTTTTCCCCCGTGTGCCGTCGGAAATGAGCCTTCAGGTGGGAACTCTTGGAATAAACCTTCCCGCAGCCGGGGTGGGAGCAGCGGTGGATGCGGAGCAGGGAAGGGGGGCCCTGCTGGCCACCGGGGGCTGCCTCCACCTCCTGCACGTCCCCTGGCCCTGTGGCCACCGGCAGGGGGGCAATTCTGACGTATTTTTGGTCCAGGATGGTGCCAGGGGGCTGGAGCTGAGGGAGAAGGGACAGGTTTGGGGCCTGCAGGCTGATGAGCAGCTGGGCCACCCTGACACCCCCACCCTGTGCCGGGGGGGTGACGCTGTCCCTCGGGAGAGGCTGGATCTGCAGGACAACGGGAATGCTGCCAGCAGCCACCGCCTGGACACCAGCAGCTGTCCCTGCAGCGTTTGGGGCATCTCCTCCTCCTCCTTCGTGCACCCTGGGGGTCAGCTGTGCCCCAGAGCCCAGCTCAGGTTTGCTCTCCACCTTCCACCCCGCGGGGTGAGGATCTCCGGGGTCATCCCTGAGGAACTCTGCCTTCTCCCTGAGGAACTCCTCGATCTCCTCCAGGGTGGGGATGAAGTCCTGGGAGAGGCAGAAGTCAGGCAGCCTGAGCTGAGCCTCGGTGAGCTGGGCTTTGGGGGGTTCCCCCTTGGCACTGGACAGTGGGACGCTCTCGGCGTGGCCAGTGCTGCCCGCCAGGACATGGCCAGAGCCCTCTGAGTGGCCACTTGTCCTGTCACCGCCACGTGCTGGCAGAAGGGACGGTGGCATCCTGCACTGCAGGGCACTGGCCAAGCTCTCGAGCAGGGAAGGGCTGGTCAGGGAGGGCAGCAGGTCCTGGCAGCTCACAGAGACCATTTGGTGAGTCCGCACAGGCAGCTCTTGGCTCAGCAGCCGCTGGGAGAGCTCAGCTGGGGAAATCTGCGTTCATCTGCAAGGGAACGGCACCAAGGTTATTTCCAAAGGAGAAAGCAAACACGCAAACCTCAACCTTTCAACAAAACCGGGCTGTGCACCGAAAAGAAAACAGCAGGACCTGGCAGCGGCCTTTGTTTTTAAAGAGTCTGCCGCTGAAAAAACACGAGCTGACCGCTTTCCTCAGCTGGCTGCCAGCAGAGAGGCAGATTCCCCCCAAAAGCAAACTCCCCTGGGCAGTTGGTGGAGGTAAAAACACACAAAGAAACCCTTCATCCCTCCCTGTGCCACCCACGCCGGAGGGCAGCTCTGCGCTGCTGGATGGCGCAAGGGATGACTCCTGATTAACCGGGAGTTAATTGTGATCCAGGAGAGGCCGCTGGGGCTTCTCCACACTGCAGATGTGGGCAGAGCCATGCCCTGACACAGACACGGGGCTGGGTTACCCCGCACCGGGAACCGGAGCTCCGAGGTGCTGCTGCCAGCCCGCCCCGGGCGCTCTGAGCGTTCCCCCGGTGCTGGGGGCACCGCGGTGCCCGGGCACGCTGCAGCTCTGCCCGGGCAGCTCTGCCCAGCCTCAGGCACACCTCGGAGAGCGGCTCAGCCTGGCTGGGGTCAGCTCTGAGGACAGAAACAGCGCGTTTGCAAACAGCTGAGAGAGAGCGCAGCGTCTCCAGGTGGGAGCTGTGCGGGCTCGGGAGGGGACTGGCGACTGTCACAGAGCCCACGGGCCCTGCTGGGGCTCAGGGGGCGTCAGGGAGGTGCCCAAGGACCCCCAGAGCAGCCACACGCTGGCCCTGGCCCCGTCCCCATCGTGCTCCAGAGCACCAAACCGTCCAGGACACAGAGATCGTGTGCATTTAATGCAGAAATGGGATTTCCAGGGGAAAGAAAACCTTTGTCCAAGTCCCCTAAGAACCTTCCCATGAGATTTCTGTGGAGCTGCAAACCAGTCTGGCCAGTCCTTGTTATCAGTGCTCCTCAGGGTCCTGAGAGCTGCGAGAGGGAATTTTTGAGTGTTCTGGATGCCATACAAATGTTCTTCTCCTTAAGGAATAACCCCACGTTGTTCCAAACCTGCCAGGAACGAGGTGCAGGGGCATTCCCAGCGCTGCCCAGTGTCATTCCCAGCGCTGCCCAGTGTCATTCCCAGTGCTGCCCAGTGTCTCCAGCACAGCTCTGCATCAACAAGTCATGGGGAGCAGGGCCTGTCCTGGTCACAGGAGAGGTGAGGGAGGTGTTCAGGCCAATCTCAGCCTCCAGGCTTCAAATTTTCACCACAGCCCAAATCTGTGCTCTGCACCACCCCTTCCAGGCAGTTTCACTCCTTCCTCCACTCCAGTTTTAGGATCTTTTTTTTGTCTCTTCTTCTCCGTCTCCTCTTCCTGCAGGGAAAGCCTCCCCCCTCTGGCTACCAAAGGCTCCTGTCTGCCTCTCCCACAGTGTCCTAACAACTGATTTTCCAACCAGATCCTGCAGAGCAGCTCGGGGAGTCTCCATCCCTCCAGCACGTCCCCAGGACAGCTGAATTAAACTCTAAACTCCTCACGGAGCACAACCCTTCTGCTGGGCTGACAGCGGGAATAAAAGCATGACCAGAGGGCAGCAAGGTCCAGAGGCTGAGCTGCTGGCCCAGGACCGAGGAGATCTGAGCGAGGCAGCCTTGGGGGAGTTCCTGGAGTGCTCTGCTCCTGTTTCCCATCTCATTTGTGGCAGTGCCGATGTCCCAGCTGGCAGAGCAGCGCCGTGGGGCAATGTGCTTGCCTGGTGGCACATTCTGTGCCGGCAGACTCCGCAGGTACCCGTGCCAGGTGTCACTGCCCTGTCAACCCAAGGCATTTCTGCAAAATGCCACCGGTGCTGTCACCCCAAAGCCACTGCAAGGAGCCCTGGCTCTGTCCCTCACTGCAAGGGCTGCGTCGTTCCCAAGCCTCACTTTGCCTTTATGTTCCTCCAGTTTTTCCAAGCCCAGGGAGCAGCACATGTGCAGCCCGAGCACATGGGGAACCAGCGGCTCGCCCAAGGTCAGCCAACAAGCAGCGGGAGCTGGGAACTCAGCCGAGGGTCACGGCTCCCCTCCCGTGACCGAGCAACGTGAACCAACACCTGTAACCTCCGCAGAGCCGGCAGTCACTCCGGGGCCGTGCAGAACCGGGCCTCGCCGAGCCTTTGGGGACAAACCCGACAGTCCCAGGCAGTGCCACGCGTGGCCGATCCCTCGGCGCAAAGCCATGCCCGAGGACAGCGAGGCTCTGGCTCCACCGCAGCCCCAGCGGGGCCGGGGCGAGCTGGGGACACCGAGCCCGGTGCTGCCGGTGCCGCGATCCCCCCCCGCCCCTGTGCCCGGCAGAGCCGCCCCGGGGAGCGCTGCCGGCGGGACCCCCGCGCCCCCCGCGCCCCTTACCCGGCTCCGCTTCCCGCGGGTCCCGCGGCTCCGCCGGGGGCGGCTCCCGGCCCGCCCCGCCCCGCCGAGGGCTCGGCCGCGGCCGCCGATCCCATTGGCACGGGAACACCGCGCCGGGAGGGGCACCGAGATGTCCCGGCTCGGTCCCTGGAGCAGCTCCCGGAGGAGATCCCGCGTCCCCGCCGCTGTTTCCTCTCGTTGCTCGTTTACACTGGAAGCCGTCCAGGTCTCTGCAGCGTTTCAGGAAAAGGAGGCGAGTCCCGGCACGTCGCGGGTGCCGCTGGAATCCAGGTGGATCCAGTTGGGTCCAGGTGTGCGGGAAGTTTTGGGCAGGGCTGTAGCGCTCGGATGGTGCCGCTGGGACAAGGAGCGAGGTCTGTCCTTGTCGTGGCTTTGGGGGTCCCTAAGGGGTCCCTGAGGGTGGCTTTGGGCCACCAAACCACACCGAGTTCCTCTGCTTGGGGAGAAGCGTGACATTTTGGGCCTGAACAAAACACCTGGGCCAGGGGAAGGCTTCACATTTATAAAATCCAAAGCAAAATGAAAAAAAAACCCAAAAAACCTCCAGCACCGAAGGTGCACAGGAAAGGAGGCCCGTGGCTGTTCCCTGGGCGCTGCTGTGTCCCTGGGTGTCACCGACCCCGTGTCACAGCCTCGCAGTCCTTAACACCACTGCTGATAACACGCATCAGGTAAGTACTGATAAGAACTGATTTAGGGCCTTGCAGAGATTGGGAAGGTTTCAGCTCCTCAGCACGCTCAGGTGCTCCCGCCTGCCACGGTTCAGTCACGGAGGGCTTTGATTTACAGCGTGAATTCCTGGGGACAACAGCCGGGAGCGGCTCCTGCTCGGGGCTTGCACCGCGCCCGGTGGAGCGAGAGGGAGCGGAGCTTTTTTGGGGGATAAAAGGAAGCGGCTGTGCGGCTCCACGGCCGCGGGGAAGAGCCCGTCCCTTGTCCCGGGGACACCGGAGGCGCTCGGAGCCGGGACAGCGCGACGCGGGGCGCACCTGGCCACGCCCATTGCCACAGAGACCCCGCCCATCACACCGATGTCCCCACCCACAGAGCGTTAACCCCGCCCCCAGCCTGTGGCCACACCCGCCTTCATTTGCATCTCTCGTCCCTCCCCTTTGTCCCTGGCCACGCCTTAATCCCCGCCTATTGGCTCCTCCCCATTTTTAGCCCCGCCTCCAGGCCCCACCCAGGAACTGGCCCCGCCCCTAACCTTCCTCCCGCCTATCCCAGTCACCAGACAGCGGTCTGGCCACGCCCCCTCCCTAACCACACCCTCAACACCCCTTATCTGGTCACGCCCCACTCGTGTCCGTCATTCTCTGGCCACGCCCCCAAACACCACCCCCATTCACGCCTCTTCACGTCCATCATCCTTTGGCCACGCCCCCACCCCTGGCCCCGCCCCTCCCCGCGCAGCGGTGGCGCCTCCCCGCGGCCGGCCCAGCGCAAACGCGGCGTTTTTTCCCATTTCCACACCTTTTATTTGCCCTCCCCCCGCTTTTTCCCATAAAAATTTATAATAAAAGCCTTCCTCTCGCGTCGTATACAAAATATTCACTCTACCGAATAAATAAAACACGAACGTCTCGCGGGCAGGATGTGACCTCAAAAGGAAAACCAGCATCCAGGCATCCATCCCCCGATCCTTCCCTGTCCGAGGGATTCCCAACAGCCTCAGTTACGCTCCCCCTCCTCCACTCTCCAAAGGAAAGGTGAGGCAGGAGTCACCTGTCAGGAGAATTCACACCTGGAAGAGAAAAGCTCCTGCTCACCAGCTCTGAGGAGCTCGTACCCAAACCTGAGGAGTTTGTACCCAAACTTGTGCTCAGACAGAATCAAATACAAGAGAAAAATCTGTGGTTGCCCAGGGAGTATCACCAACAGCAGGTGAGGGATGCTCTCACCCAGACTAGAACATCCCCTGCTGGTCTTACGTGTGATCTTAGCCAAAAAAGCCAATTTTGTGAGGATTTCCTCTTCCTCCTGCTCCCTCGCCCTGATCTCTTGCTACAAACCCCAGCTCTGCACTCCCCTCTATCACCTGTGGGTGGTTGCAGTGACAAATTTAAGGCCTTTCCCACCTAATCCCTCCACCTGGAGCTCAGGGGGAAGCACTTCAGGCACTTAAATTATCCAAAGCATCTTAAATTATCCAGAGCAGCCTCTGTGCAGGGAAAAGTTCCCCACATTTACATAAGAAATATTCAAAATAAAGGGGTTTTCAGCCTTGGGGCAGGGGAGCATTTCTTCAAGCATCTTCTTCAATTCTTCAAGGAGCAGCTCTCACCCAGACTAGAACATCTCTTGCTGGTCTTACATGGGATCCTAGCCAAAAAAGCCAATTTTGTGAGGATTTCCTCTTCCTCCTGCTCCCTCTCCCTGATCTCTTGCTATAAACCCCAGCTCTGCGCTCCCCTCTGCTTTATCACCTGGGGGGGGTTGCAGTGACAAATTTAAGGCCTTTCCCACCTAATCCCTCCCCCTGGAGCTCAGGGGGAAGCACTTCAGGCACTTAAATTATCCAAAGCATCTTAAATTATCCAGAGCAGCCTCTGTGCAGGGAAAAGTTCCCCACATTTACATAAGAAATATTCAAAATAAAGGGGTTTTCAGCCTTGGGTCAGGGGAGCATTTCTTCAAGGACACCCAACCTCTGGGAATAAGATTTTGTCTCAAATCCTTCCTGCTGCAGCCAGCAGTGGACAGAGCCCGGGGTAGGAAGTCCAGAGCCCAAAACCGTTTCTGGAAGTGGTTAAGCCTCTGCCAAATCCGTCCCCAAAACAGCTGCGTGTCAGACGTTGCTGTGGGAAAGGGAGGCTGGCAGGCCTATAATTTGAGAAGAACTAAAACAAAAACAGTGACCCCTGACGGGAAAGGGACAATTGGAGCGCTGAGCAGCCCTTTGAGGGCCCGGCTCAGACAGCAGGGGAGTCACCCGGCCTCCCTGCCAAGGAACAGGCTGACAAAACCCTGCCAAAATAGCAACGTTTCACCCTTCAGCCCAACCTCACAAGTGCATCTGGCTGCCCACACACCTCCACAAAAAAAAAAATCAGTCACAAACAGCTCGGTTAGGCCAGGCAGAGTCGAGGGCTGCTGGGGTTCTGTGCGTGCTCACAGCACCGATCCAGCCTTTCCTCCACACATTTTGGGTCATTCCTGACTGGGGGCCAGCACCTCAGCTCCTCCCTGGTGTGTGGGGAGTTCTTGGAGCCGTTGGAATCTGCCAGCAGCAGATTTGTCCCAGCTGGGCTACTGGGACAGGGAGTGGGACTGGCCAGGGGGACTCGTGCTCTGCTGCCAGCGGGAAGTGACTCAGAGCTGGGAGCCAAAACAACCTGGACATCCCAGGAGGGTTTGGGCCCCGGGTTAGGGCAGCAAGAGGTGCTTTGCCTCACTCTAACAGGGGTTTGCTCTGCCTCAGTGGGAATCTGGAGTCCTGACTGGGAAACAAATACATTTTAAGGCAGCCCAAACAGGCACAGGCAGTGCCCAGCTCCAGGTCTGAGTTTAACTCATCAGCATCTCCCCAGGCCTTCCAGGAGAGCTCTTCCTGCTCTATTTTACTGCCACAGGACTGAAAACCCCTCTGGGAACAGATTTCCCTTTTGTGTGGCAGCATCTTTTAGGGGCCACATGTGGGAGAGGCACAACAGGATCCAGGAGGGGAGAGAGCAAATGCAGGCTGAGGCACGGAGGTGAGGAGTGAGAGGTCAGAGTTACTGAGAACTGTGTGAAGAGAGCTAAAAACAATCATTAGAAGAAGAAATCAATCTCAGAACTCCTCTCTATCTGATGCAACCTGGTACACAGGTAAAGGTGAAGTCACCTTTTGGAACTGCTCCTAATGGGATGTTCCTTGTTTTTCCAAAACAAGGCACAGTGACTTTTCTCCTGGATGGTTTTGGATCAAGGTGTGGAAGGACAGAAGGGCAGAAATGGGGGTGCACACCTGGGCAACCCCCTCAGCCCCACTACCAAACCTTTGCCACCCCAATCCTTCTTTTTCCCAGGGAATCATCCCATTTGTGGAAGTATTGCTCAAGAAGTTGGGTAAAACTACAACAAGCAGGGGGAGAGGACACAGCTGGAGGTGGAGGAGAGGAGAGCCAATGATTTATCCCCTCCTGTGCTGCTCCTGCTCAGGAACACAAACCCGTTCACAGAGGGAAACTCCGATTCCCTTTTCCCCTCCCCACACAACCCCTTTGGTGCTGCTGTGCTGTGCTTCCCTCTGCTAAAGGCACCTTTGGAAAGCACTTCAGGCCCGGAGGACAACGCCCCAAAGCCTCTTATTTACACCTGAGATTAACCCCGTGCTGCCCCCAGCCCCAGAACCACCCCTGGGGCGACAGCAGCAGCTTGGGGACGGCTGGTGCCACACGAGGTGCCCCACGAGCGGCCCGGTGGGCACACACACAGCTGGTTCTGCCACGGGCTGCCACCCACGTGGCCACCCTGGTGTCACAGGGAGTACTTGGCCATGTCACCCTTGTCAAAAACAACTTTGGTTGCAAAGTAGATGGCGACCAGTCCGAATCCAGCAGCTGACACCATGTAGGCAGTGACCGACTGGGTGAACTGGACGATGGAGCCCATGAAGAGGGAGGGCACGACCTGAGAGAGGAGGAAGGCGCTGTCCAGGATGGCCAGGTCCAGGCAGATGCCTCGGCCAGGAGCCCCCGGCTCCGGCTCTCCCACCATGATCCGGAGGGAGACGTCGCAGGAGGAGCTGACGCACAGAGCGGAGCCGGACACGGCCGGGGGGGAGGACGGGGAGGAGGAGGAGGAGGAGGAGGAGGAGAAGAGGCTCCCAGTGTGGCCATTCTGGTAAGGCAGCTTCTGGCTGGAGAGCAGCCCTTTGGAGAAGGCCGATTTCTTGTCCAGGAGAGCGGCGTCTTCCTCCTCTTTCCTCTTGTATTTGTGCAGAAATACCTGTGGGAAGGAGGGAGGTGTGTGAGGAAGGAGCTGGGACTCTGAGGGGGCCTTGTTTTTGTGCAGGAGAGCAAAATGAGCTTTGTGTGTGTTCAGGGGAGTGCCAGCCTGAGCCTGGCCCACGTGAGATGGGCTCTGGGAGCCAGGCTGGCTCTTCCCCACTGGCACAGGATCCAAAGCAGCCCTGACTCACCAGGGGAGCCCAGCCAAGTGGGGCCTTGGCTGTGCTCAGGCTCTGGGGCTCAGCAGCCTGGGGACATTTCGTGCTGAGCCCTGGGCTGTCACCTCCTCACTGGGTGCCAGAGGAATCTGGGCTCAGCCCATCCTGGCATCAGCTGAGGCAGGGCAGGGGTGAAGGGCCAGAGTCCCCTGTGGGGTGTCAGCCAGGCAAGGCAGTGCAAACAGCAGCGTTTGGGGGTTCTGGGGTGGCTGACTGGGAACCCCAATGCTGCCTGCACAAAGGATCAGCCCAGAGCCTGGGACGAGCGGCCACTTCTCATCTGGGATGCTTCAAAGTGACACCAGCTGGGACACAACAGCCCTGGGAACTCAGGGAAGGGCTCTTTTCTCAGCTCTGCCACAAACCTCAGCCGGGTTTCTCCATCTGTGTGCCCAAAGTCTCTCTGCAGCCAGGAAAAGGGGGCAGGAGCAACCAAAATCTTCTCCTTCTCACCCTTTTTTTGCGTCACTCTGCTCAAGCTGTGAGGTCTCTGGAGCATTCCCCACAGAGCATTTGTTCACACCAACAGACCACGGTTAGGAGTGACCAAAGCCAGCTGTGCCCTCCCTCACTGCACTCCCAGCCTTTCCCTGTCGAGCCTTTGACAAAGCGTTGGGAGTGGGGCCTTCCCATGCCCAGCCTGGGGAGTTTGGGTTTCATTCCACTGATAAAACATCCACGGGAGATCCCAGCCAAGCTGAACATTCCCTCACCCCCCTGTTCTGACAGGATTCCTGGTGCCAACTGGGATGGGTTGTTCCGAAGGAGTTGTTCAATGGGAACATCTGGATGCCTGTGGTAACAACTCCTACTTGCTCCACGGCACAGCCAACCACTGCCCTGGGGATGAAAGAGCTGCTCTCAAACCACAAATTAATTCTGCATTTGCAGCACAAGAGAAACTCCCATTGATCCAGTGTGCAGCTCAGGAACCTCCTAGGACTTCTCCACAAGGATAACATCTGTGGGACAGGGTTACGAGCTTTTGTGCTGGTGTCACAAGTTTCACAAGGTTTATTTTCCTTGGAGCTGAGGGAATAGGAAGAGCTTTGGTTTTCATTTTACTGATCTTGATGCTGAGGACCAAAACTGGAAAGTAGGACCTGTGAGGGCTGAAAATCCTTGAGTTTTGGAGCCCCTCAAGCTGGCAGAGCTGCAGAATTCAAACAGGGATAACCAAACCAGACCAGTTTCCCTAAAAGATGGGAAAAAATATAAAAAATATGCAGGGCCAGGCTGCTCTCAGCTCCCTGGAGAAGCTCCCTACCTGCTTGTCGTGGTGGTAGAGGGATGCCAGCGTGTAGGGCAGGATCTGGAGGGCAGAGAAGGTGAATCCCGTCAGGGCAGCGGAGATGGTGACCACGGTGACACTGTGGGACAGGCACATGACAAAGGCAGCCCCAGGGAAGAACACCACGCTGGCCAGGTACACTGCCCGTGTCCCAAAGTGCTTCACCAGCCGGTCCATGATTGTCGAGAAGAAGATGGAGGTGATGCACTGCAGGAACAGGCCCAAGCTGCCCATCCGGACACCTGTGGGTGGACAGGGGTGATGGGCACTGCCCTGGCTGCCTCCAGGATTCACACAGCCAAAAATCCTTCCCTCAGTCCCAGACCCCAAAAAAATCCTTCCCTCTCATTCACTCCCAAACCCCAAAACATCTTTCCCTCTCTGTCAGTCCCAAACTTCAAAAAGATGGTGAGGCACAAACCCTGCCAGCCTGGGCTGGCTCAGGGAGCAGAGCAGCATCACCCCACAGGTCCCAGGACTGCCCCAGCCACCCTCCAGCCCCCTCCCTCCACCGTGGGCACCCCAGTCCAGCTGGAGGTGGGAACCCAAATGCCATCCTTGTCTTTGGAAATCCCTGTCTGCCCCTTCCTCCTGCTCTTGCCCCAGGATGCAGCACCAGCTGCTGCACCAGGATCTGCTGTTATCTGATGCCAAAGCCAGCAGCAGAACAAAGGGAACCAGGAATTGTGCTTAAGCCAAGGTAAAGTACAGAACATGCTCTGAACTGCAGTATCCGGTAGCAATCCGGACCTTACCCTTTCGCAAAGATCTCTCAGATTTCAGGGAATTAAAACCATTAACTCTTTGGAGCAGGGATCATTACTCAATACATGTTTCTATGACAGCCAGCACAATGCAGGGCTGACCTGCTGGCAGCTAAACAGTGCAAATGTTAAATAATAATTAAGCTGCCTCTAAGTTAAACAGACACCCAGCACAAAGGGGCAGTGTGCTGCAGGGCCCTCTGAGTGGAGAACTGCAGGAGGAGGGCCAGGAAGGTGCCTCCAGCATGAAAGATTTGGATTAGGGAGAGGAAAAGAGCGGTTGGGCAGGGAATCAATGCAGCAGCCAAAATGGGACAGCAGGTAACACCTGTGAGCAGGTGAAGTGTTACTGGAGCAGTGTCCCGGGGATGTGGCATCTACAGGCTTGTGATCAGCACTGAAGCACAGCAGAGGGGGCTGAGAGCTGGCAAAGCTGCTGGAGGGCTCCCAGAAACAGCTGGGAGGAGGGAATCTCCCAGCAGCACGCAGGGAAGAAGCAGCAGATCTCACCTCACTGCTACAGAGCCTTCCCAGTCCCTGCTCTCCAAAGCATGGGGAGCACCCTCACCCTTCATTCAAAAAGGAGAGGAGAGCAGTGCAAGGAGCTGGCAGCAGCCAGCAGAGCCTGCAGACAGAGCCAGCCCCATCCTGCACCCTGCCAGACCGTTCTGCCACTCAACCACCCAGCCCTGGGCCAGGGCTGCCCTGCCAGATCCGTGCTGGGAAGAACCAGGGGGTGTTTCCCAACCTGGTCTCCCGTGCCACGCTCTGTGAGCCATGGGAAAATGTTCTTTCCTGACCCATCTGCAGAAAGCCAGGTTTGCTGCAGCATTTTTTTATTCCCATCACCAGCAGAGCCGAACTCACACTAAACCCTCATGTGCAAAGGAACACCCGGCTCGCTTCTCACCTTCATCGTAGCGGCGCCTGGCCTCTGTGCCCGGCTTGGCCCTGGGCACGCCGTGGTACAGCCCTTCCCCAACAAAGTCCGTGTAGAACAGCATGAAAGTCATGAGAGCCATCCAGCTGCAGAGCTCGGCCACGAAGAGGCGCCGGATGACCCTGGGGATGCGGCAGTAGAGGCCGTGCAGCCGCGGCAGCAGCGCACACAGGTTCCTCAGGGCCTGCAGCACGTGCCTGGCCTGTGGCACGCAGGAGCCACGGGCCACCTGGCAGCAGCACGACAGGGATGGCTTTGGCGACGTGTCCTTGAGCGCTGGCCCGTCCAGGATATCCCCCTGGGCAGCCTCCTCAGTGACGAAGAGCGTGGCCAGCACACAGCCGAGGAAGATGAGGGCCAGCAGGCTGAAGAGGCAGCTCTCCTGCCCGCCCAGGTAGGGGGCTAGGAAGGCCCAGTCGATGGCTGGCAGCAGGTAGCCGATGCAGCCGCCCAGGCTGATCATGAAGGCGTACATGGAGAAGGCCTGGCGGCAGTTGTCCGGCTCCTGGAAGAGGTCGGAGAGCAGGGCCTCCAGCGGGGTGAAGCACACCTGGCCACAGAAATCCAGCAGGCCGATGCCCAGGATGAGGAAGGCGATCTCCAGAGGCCGGGGGCTGAGGGCACACAGGCTGGCCAGGCTGCTGGCGTGGGGGATGATGAAGAGGCTCAGCAGCACCCCGAGGCACAGCACCCAGATGAACGGCCTCCTCCGGCCGTAGCTGCTGTGCCAGTGGTCGCTGGCCGAGCCGATCAGAGGCACAAAAACCAGCCCAAGCACGGGGCCTATCCCTGGGAGAGAGATGGGGGTGTTACAGGGACAGAGCTGGTCTGTGTGCACTCTAAAAAGGGTTGTTTGGGGAACTTGGGAGGTTTCAGTGGGTTCAGCCCCGTCCTCCACACAGCCCTGCAGGGACAACTCTCCCCTCCCACCCTCCAGACTCGAAAGGTTAAAAAAATAAAAGACCACCTCAAGGAGGTGACAAAAGCCACCTACCCAAAACCATGGTCATGAACTTCTCCTCCACGCCCACTTCCAGCAGCAGCGGTGGCACGTAGGTGATGCCGGCGGCCAGGCACACCTCCAGCCCGAAGGTCAGCGAGTTGGCCAGCAGCAGCTGGGTCCGGCGGCTCTGGAAGGACATGCTGTCCCCAGTGCCCCGAGCCACGCTGCCCCGACCCCTCAGTGGCACAGGGCTGTGTCCTGCCAGCTGCAGAGCTCCCAGGGATGCTCCCCAGGCAAGGACTGGAGCTTCTCTTCCCGGGCTGGTGAGGAGATGCTGCTTCCCATTTTATCAACGGTGAAGGAACCGTCTTTTCCTCTTGTTGCAAGATGTGGAGAGCCCAGGCAGGGAGCCCTCTCCAGGCTTCTCCTCCTGCTCACGGGCTGTGGTCTGTGGGCAGAGAGAGCGTTAAACACAGCAGGGCCAGGGGTGAAGCCAGGCACCACACGGACATGTCACTGCTAAAAGGGACAGTCCCCACCCCAACACGGCGGGGAGGGTCTGGGAGAGGGGCAGGTTAAAGGATAAAACCTGCATCAGCACCAGGTTTGTCCCCACGGGTTTGTGACAGGTGAGACATGGTTTGCAAAAGCCAATCCTGCCCTCGAGGATTGATGACCTCTCTGTCCTGTGCAGCCACCTCTTACAGATGGCAGAGACACGAAGGCTTTGGGGTCTCCTCTCCCTCGGGGATCAATGAAGAGCCCCATCCGAGGATCAGGGCAGTGCCTGCAGCCACACGGGGCCATCTGCAGAGCCCACCACGGCCCTGCCTGATGCCCAGGACATCCCCCGTGCTGCCCCACAGGCTCCGGGGGAGGCAACTTCACCCAAATCCCATCTCCAGCCCCCGGGATGGGGCAGGGAGAACAGATGGTGCCTCCGTGCAGTTTCACAAACAAACCTGACCCACTTTAGCCTCATCTAACAGCGAATGGCAATTACCTTACTCATTAGACTGAGTCATTTATTTGCCCTGTAACTGCTCCCTTCTCTGCGGAGGGGAGAGGCCACGGGCCCAGCACAGGGGCTGAGCAGCCAGGCCAGGAGGGAGCAGATGCCTCTCAGTCCCAAATGACAGAAATCCTCCCAGGTCTCCAGCACCCAGCCCAGCAAACTCTGCTGAGAACACCTCGGGGAGGTGTCCTGGTGACATCGGTGCTCCCACAGCGTCTCCACCACGGCACAGGGGTTTGCAGGCAGCGACACACGGGACAGTTTGTGTCACTTCTGTCCCCATCTCGCCATCAGCTGATAACCCACGAGGGGGGGGCTGGGGGAAGCGGGCAGGGTGCGGATGCGGCTCAGGCATCACTCCCCGCCTCTTGTTGCAGCGAAGCCACTCCTGAGCTGCCAGGCTGCCAGTGACACTCAATAAACACCGATTATTCCCCTTCTGGGAGCCTTCACCTTCCCCCTCCGCACTCAGCCAGCGCTCAGCTGTCACAGAAGATCTTCCTTTCAACAACCGCGAACGTTTAAACGCCTCGCCCAAGGTCAAACAGCAAACAGAGGGGGAATGGTTTTGCTTTAATCACCAGAGCCGGCTTCAAAGGAGCCCTCGGCGGTCCCAGCCGGGCTGAGCATCCCTTCAGTGCCTGGATCTGCAGGGAAGCGCCGGGGGCAGCGCCCACCTTGCTCAGATGTGGGTTAGCCACAGGATGTGTCAGCCTGGCTCGGTTAGGAGGGGTGCCCAGCTGGATCCCAGCCCTGGGATAAGGAATTCCAGCTCCGGCAGCACCAACTCGGGTGCCGTTCCCAGAGCCACGAGGCGGAATGAAGGGAGCCACCAGCGCTCCGAGTGAGAGCTCAAAGGGAGGTGAAAATTCCACTGTCTGCGGCAGTCCGGGCTCTGGAGAGCTCAGACAGGGGCAGTCATCCCAAAATAAACCCCAAATGTCACGATTAAAAACTGTTTTCTTCCCTTTTACTGCTATGGCAGAGGCTGGGGAGGCAGCAGGGATCTGTCCATCTGCCCGAGCGCTCCAGTTTGGAGGCAGAGCTGGATTTCTTACCTGCAGGTACAGACAGACCTGTCCCTGCCCCCTGCACATCCTCAGAGGGCTTTAACGAGAAAATAAACCCAGAAGAAACAATCATGAACAGCCAGAGATGGGAAGTCTCAGCAGCAATAAGGCTGTGGATACGGTTGCATCAGATGATGAAATTTGCTGTTTGAGCTGAATTTTATCCCAATTCCCATCAATTACTCCTCTTTTCCACAGAATAGAGACAGGGAAATGACACCGCAGTGCTGAGTAGGAAAATCACCTGCTCTGGGAGGACAAGGAGTGGGAAAGGGAGATTTGGGGAGCCAGGACTCACCTCGTCCCTGGCAGGTGCTCCCTGCAGCCCAGGCTGGGCACACAGTGCTCAGCAAAAGCTGCTCGGTGTTTGCAGGGCAGCAGAGCTGGAAGGAGCACAGGTTTGGTTTCAGGGCCCTCCCTTTCTGCTGATAACAGCACCATTAACACCACACCACTCCTGTGCCCGGGCCCCTCACTGAGGGCTGAGCAAACACTGCTGGGCACCCCCACACACAGTGCTGCCCTGAGGAAACCCCACCTCTGGGCTCACACCTGAATTTTGCCCCCAAACCCCCTGATATTCACATTTATCACCTCACTGATCTGCTGGTGCTCCAGCAGAGATTTGGGTTGTGGGGTTGGTATTTTCTTTTTAAATCAAACAAGGTGCCCCCGCAGCTTTGCAGGTGCCAGGCTGGCCCTGAGTAACAGCCCCAGCAGCAGCAAGACCAAACATCCTTCCCCAAAGCTGCTAATCCAGTCTTTCCCAGGGGGATTTATCCTCTGGACTCTGCAGGGCTGCTTTGGCTCCAGCGTGGAAGGAATCAGGAAAATCCATCCCGGAGCTGGGAGATCCTGGTGGAACAGCAGCAGTTACACCTCAGCACCCTGCCCATCCCAGAGGGATTTTGGAGACCTCTCCCAGCCCCACTGGGGTGGCCACTCCAGGTGACACTGGCACTTCTCACCCTCTGGCCTCGGTTTCCCCAAATTCCCACAAGAGGGGCAGAATTTGTCCCTCTCTCCCCACGGAGTGCAGTGACGAGGGTGACAGCAGCCCCCCAAAAGGACACCCCAGGGTGAGCCCTGTGAGGTTTCCTGCTCTCAGCAGCACCAGGGAGCCACATGTGGGGCTCTCCCATGGGGACATCAGCTGCTGCTCTTCCTTCTCCCTCCCGAAGGAAAACCAAACCATCTCCCAGCCCGGGGTTTCTGCTTTGCAAACCCAACTTTTCCTCCCCTTTCCCTGCAGAGAAACAGCAGATCAACTCCCAGAGGCTGCCTCACCTGGCTGCCAGGTAGGAGGGCGGGTCCAGGGCAGGAGCAGAGCGTTGCTGGACAAAGGAGAGGAGAGGAGGGGATGAAGCCAGGGAAGCTTTGAGGAAAAAACAACCCCAAAACACCTGGGAAAGGTGGATGATGTGCAGGGCACTGATGGACACACAAAGACTGAAAGAAGCCTCTCCTCCTCCCAATTCTCCTGAATCTTTCCAAGACAGAGTCTTAGAACAAATCACATCTCAGCAGTGCTCAGAGTGCAGAGTGAGAGCTGGTGGCTTTAAAAATAAAATGTGGGGGTACTCACTTGGCAGAGAAAAACTCATTTATTCCTGGAAGAATCCATGTCCTGCTACTCCATAATCTTTCCAGTCTCTCCCGTGGGTGCAGAGGGGCCGAGAGATGACGTAAACTGTGGCTGTGGGCTCTGGTTTGTAGTGGTTGTGCACCTCCTCCCCAGCTCAACAACCAGCGGTGATCAGACAGCAGGGAATCTGAGCCGGGGGGGTGAGGATGCTGAGGCACTGCAATGGGTTGCAAAGAGAAGCTGTGGCTGCCCCATCCCTGGAAGCGTCCAAGGCCAGGTTGGAGCAACCTGGGGTAGTGGAAGGTGTCCCTGCCCATGGCAGAGAAGTGGAAAAAAAAAAGAGATTTAAGATCTCTTCCAACTCAAACCATCTGCTGATTTTATTATTAATTATTTCTGACCTGCCAGGGCTGCCTTATTCCCTTAGGAAAGGAAATCCCTGAGCTCAGGTGGGGCCGCTGCAGCCCAGCAGTGCCCAGGGGATGCAGCCCCTCACCCTCCCTCCCCACGGCAGGTTTGATGCCCACAGAGAGGGGAGGGCAGAGGGATCCCATTCACAACCCCAGCGTTACATTTCCAACCTTCCAAGGGGCTCTTGATGAACGCTACGAATTCCCTGGGAGCCCTTTGGAAGAAAGGGTGGGAGAGAGCCCGGGGGGATGTGGGGGGAGAGCTCAGGGAGCCGCCGGGGCCTTTCACAGCTATCAGTGTCCATTCAGCGCCGCTGAATGGGAAAAGCACCATGGAGAATAGCTCTGGCAGCTCCTCGGGATGGAATGGGAACTCACCTGACCTCTCCTGACCCCCTCCCCGGCCCCCCTCCCCTCCCAAATCTCCTTGACCCCATTCACAGCGCGGGGAGAGGGGAGCGCTCACGGAGGGAGGGGAGAAGAGCGATTTATTTGGGCTCTCTGAATTAACCCCGCGTTTCCTTTGAGCCCCGGGGCTCCATTCTTGGGGAAAGAGCAGCAGCAGCCGCTGGAAATCCCCTCCAGGGAGAACAAGGCAGAACGGGGAGCCCCGGTGGATTTGGGATTCCCTCCCTCATCCCACAGGGCAGTGCCCAGCAGCCAGGATAGATCAATCCATGGCAACTCCGACTTCCAAGGAGCCCCTTGGATTTGTCAGGACTGGGGGCTGCTTCTCTCCTGCCTCGCTGGAACCTCTGCACTGCAGCACCCACAACAGGATCCTGCTGCTTCCAGGGCTAAAATCCCGAGCTGTCCAGGCCCTTTTGGGCTCCTGAGGCACAGAGGGATCCCTGGCACATGGCTGAGGGCACCTCCATTTGGGAATATGGCCCGGAGAGGATGTGTGCCAGGGTGGAGAAGGCTCTGTCCTGCCTGCCCTTCACCCTGGTACCTCACACTCCTTCCAGGGATGCTTTAACCTCATCCCACACCACGAACATCACCCAGAGCACAGCCCCAGGCTCCTGTCCCACAGCCTGCTCCTTCCCTGGCCAAGGAATTGCTCCTGCCAGGAGCCTTTCTCCAAGCAGAAGATACAGCAGCAAAGAGTGCCCAGTTCCAGCCAGGCCTCCTCCTCCTCCTCCTCCTCGTCCTCCCGTTCCAAACAGGAACCGCCTGTCTGACTAACGGGGTCACTGACTCAGCAGAGGCCACGCTGACACTTGTGGAGCTCTCTGGGGGACAGACACGAGCCCAGGGCCACGGCAGTGCCAGCAGCTCCCTGCTCTTGGCTGGGCTTCACCCTCGGGCTGCCCGGGACATCCATGCCGGGAGCACGGCCAGGAGTCGGGCACACACACACTAGAGCTGGGCACCCTGCAGCCAGCAGGGGCCACGGCTGATGGGATGACCCTCACCTCATCAGGGGCCCCCAAAAGATGAGTTCAAGTCAGTGGTGATGGGGTGAAAAGCCCCAGTAAAGCTGAGCTCAGCTGCAGAGGGATCTGCAGCCTGGGCTGGAGGAACCGCACTGGGACCGATGCTGGTGCACAACGGGGTCTGGCAGAGTTCTACCCGCTCAGGACTGGCATCTCCTCACCAAACTTCATCAAGCAGATCCCCCCAAACTCCTCAACACAGCCAAAAGCAGCTGCATTTCAGCCCCGAGAGCCTCGGCCCCCCTGGTCACGCTCCCCTGAGCCCCCATCGGGTCTGCTGCAGGCAGCTCCAGACCTCCAGACAAGCTTGGCTGGCTCCACAGCAGAGCCACAGCTTTGTTTTGCTGCTGCACAACCCAAGCTCTCGCTTTTATTCATGAGAGGAGCCCCCGTTCCGGGGCAGGAGGGGAAATGAGATGATCTGCTTCTGCTTTTCACTCGTTTCTGCTGTTTAAAGACCATGCCCATCACCCCTGGCACTTGATCCAAATCAACCTCTCCACTGGCCTTTCTTCTCCACTTATTATTTTTTTCAGCAGAAGAATCAAAATGTAAATTGAACTGGAAAGGGGGAAAAAATAAGCCCCTTCCAGGTGCCCCCTTCTCCTCGGCGTGGGGACGAGCACAGATTATATCCGGCAGCACATGACCAGGGCCTGTATTTATGTGTCAGAGTGTAAAACCCACCCTGCTGAGCCGCCTTTTCTCTGCCTGGGGCTGGGGGCTTCTGCTCCGCGTCTCCTCAAACAGCCCCACAAAGGGGATTAAGGAGAGCCCCTCAGCCCTGCAGAGTAATCCATCAAATTATCCCTTGTTGGCGTTGCTGTCCTCTTCAGGGGGAAAAAAAAATAAAAAAAAAAAAAACCAAAAAATAAAAAGCCCTCCAAAAGCTTTTAAAGGCACTGAAATTACACTTGAGCCTGAAACACTCCACCCAGCTGCTGGAGCCCACAGCACAATGGGCTGGTTGTAAAGGGAATCCCGGCAAGTGAGGGGCAAGGAAAAAGAGACGGACGCTTAAAAAGGGCAGCGGCCTCCCCACGGCTGCAACGCCAACAGGTGGTTCAGACCCCCCCCAGCCCGGACCCTGCAGCAGATCCAGCCCAGTAAGGCCAGCTGGACATCCCAGTTACCCACTGAGAGGGAATCTGGGGCTCTGGGATGGGTGTGCTGTGCCCCATGGAGGTGTCCTCAG
Organism: Lanius collurio; assembly: GCA_020086605.1. Classification (NCBI taxonomy): domain Eukaryota; kingdom Metazoa; phylum Chordata; class Aves; order Passeriformes; family Laniidae; genus Lanius; species Lanius collurio. The sequence goes on along the minus strand of JACBWW010000063.1, from coordinate 1,740,307 downwards.
CAGAGGTGGGGCTTGTGAAGGTCTGCACTCATGGGGGAGCATCCAAACCCCTCCAAACCAATCCAGGGCGGGTCCAGCACTGTCACCCTCTGCCCTCGCTGTCCCCACAGCCCTGGGACTGGCCAGTCCCTCAAAACCCCCACAGAACCCCCACCATAAACAAACCCCTCCAAACCAATCCAGGGGGGGTCCAGCACTGTCACCCTCTGCCCTCACTGTCCCCACAGCCCTGGGACTGGCCAGTCCCTCAAAACCCCCACAGAACCCCCACCATAAACAACAGGACTGTCCAGGGCTCAGGGCATCTCCAGCAGTGACCCCACAGGCAAAGCAAAGCCAAACCACACTCACCAAAATCCTGGGAACACTCAGAATCTGCTTTTCCTTCCACTGCAGCTCCCTAAATGGCACAGGAACCTCTGTGCTGCTCCTCAGCCCCTGCTTGGAGGGACGAGTCCTCCCTCTCCCCCAGCCCTGCCTGAGCAAGCCCGTGGGATTTCCTGGCTTTGCATTGCTGCAATCTTTTGAGGAAAATTCTCAGTGAAACGGGGAAAACAAAGTGCTTACCCCAACAAACTGGAAGTGGGAAATAGAAGAGCAAACTGGTTCTGGTGGCACACAGAGCAGCCACGTGGCTGTGCCACCGCAGCCACAGCGGCCAGCTCAGACTGGACACAGTGACACACAACCTCTGAGTTACAACCACCAGTGCTGAGGGAAAGAGAATTATTTCCCCCTCTATCCCAGGCAGGAGAAGGGGAGTCAGAAGCCCTCTCTGCTCTGCTGTGTTTGTTCACCAGGCTGGGAAAACGGGAAGTGAAACTGCAGCTTCTCATTTGCAGCTGGAGCAGAACTGCTGTGTGAGGGGACATCTGACCCCTCTGCAGGTCAGCTCCAGCTCCTCCGTGGCTTCCAGGCAGCTCCAGGACTTCTACCCCATCATTTCTGGCTTTATCTGGAGAGCTGTGACAGTCCTGGGTCCAGTGGAGTCTCGGCACAGGCTTTGGGGTGGGGAGGACAGTCCAGGTGTCCGAGCAAAAACCAGGGGCCAGAGCAAAGGCCAAGGCTGGCCACGAGGCTGCCAATGCAGCCCCTGGGCCATGGATCAGCTGGGGCAGTGCAGGAACAAATTGCAGAGCTCTCGGAAGGATGGGGGGGTGTCCCTGACCCCAAACTGTGCCCACACAGGGGTCAGACAAATTTCACCCCAGCAGGAGCCACCAGCACCCAACACTGAACTCCAACCCCCCCTGGCTTTGCCAGGAGCCTCAGGAAAAAAAGGGAACAACCCAAACTGCCACATCCTCAGAGAGCAACAGGCACACAACTGAGCCCCTCTGGCTGGCAGTTTTGGGAGGGTGGCCTCGAGCTGCTCCTCAGAGGAGGCACTGGGAGCCCTGGGCACCCACAGATCCAGGGGGGCCCTTCTGCCATCCCTTCATGGCCGTTTCTGCTCCCGGATATTTGGGTCCCTGCAGGGGAAGCAGGATGCTGACAGATCCCTCAGGCAGCCCTCTGACCTCCCCTGGCAGGTTGGGGGGGGTTTCTCCCGCTCTGTTTTCTGTCTGTAAAATGAGGTCATGGCTTTGAACGAGACAAAAGAGCCTTTGCAGGGTGAGGAACAGCCCCGGGACAGCTGGGAGTGCTGAGCCCCATCCCTCACAGCCAGGGCACAGCCCTGAGCCCAGAACACCCCCCCGGTGTCCCTGGCACGGCAGTGGGCACTGGGGACGTGCAGAAAGCAGGGAATGGAGCAAAAATCTCTAAGTATTTTTTAAACTGAGAGCTGCTCTAAGATCTCATTGTCCCCTCCCAACCCCACTCCCAGTGCCCCTCTGGCCACGCAGGGGGTTTATGCCAACATTCCAAGGCACTTTCTGCCACACCAGCCATGGCCAGCACCCTCTGCCACAGGGAGAGGTGGGCAGGGAATAATGGGAATTTTTTGGGGTGTTTTAAGGCAAAACCCACAGACCAGAGCTGTAAAAAAAGCAGTTTTACGTGCCTGGGGCAGCAAAAGCTGCCCAAGCTCTGCCTCCTGCCTGCAGCACATCAGCCCCTGGGGTTAATGAGAGCCCTCAGATCACTGCTGGAGCACAGGGAGACTTCTCCTTATCGTGACAGACCAGCCACGAGGCCTGGGTCTGAAAACAGGAGATTCCACGATTTTATTTCTGCCTGGTAATTGCAAAGATAAGGAGCAATCAGATTTTTATTTGGTAAGGCAGATAAATTTCACTGGAAGGTCTTGATGGGGAACTTAAGAAGCTTTTTTTCCCTTTCCCCATTCCCACTATCAGTTTAACGTGGTGCAGACTTCAGACATGCAGGGATTTAACATTCACCCAAAAAACAGAGCAGCAAGGAATATCTGGAAGGGAAATTTTCCACTTAAAAAAAAAAAAAACCAACCCAGAAACCAAGGCTCAAAGCTGCCATTTCTCCAGGAGGTGAATGGAGTGAGGCATTTTTACCACCCCCTCACTCCCCACCCAAACAGGAACCTCACTTCTATTTCAGGCCCTGCAAAGAACTTTGGCCCTAAATTATTAGCTTTTTACTAATTAGGCACAAGGTTCAAGTTCAAAGCTGCCTGGATTTCTCAGAGCCCTCTGAGCAGGGCTTTTGTGGCACAGGGCACAAAAGGGACGGGCAGGAAAGTGCTGGGAGAGCTGAAATTACTCCGTGTTTGCTGTTAAAACCCTGCAATGGAAGTTTGTGCACCCAGGACTCGAGCAGGGGCAGGTTTTTCTCTCCACACCGGGCTCCCCTTGCCATTATTTGCTGGGGTAAAGTTCAGAGAGCCACAAAGGAGCCACCTCTGACACTGCTGCAGCGTGCCCTGGGCTGCCACGGGCACACGGCCACAGCTGGCCAAGGGCTGGTGCCCAGCACCTCCTGGACCAGCCTGGCTGTGCCACCCAGAGGGAGCTGTGCCCAAAAGGCTCATCCTCTGCTGCCAGCAGGGGCCACAGGCAGTGCTGGATGGCAGGATCTGGGGCAGCACAAGCTCAGCCTGTTGGGAGAAATCAGGGATGAAAGAGGTTCTGTTGAATCATCTTCCCCCGGGCTGCCACAGGACTGCTCCCAACAGCACATTCTCCAGCCTGAATGGAGGCATCTCAAGCTCTGAGGCTGCAGGAATTTCCCCTGAAACAATATCCATGGGCTAGAAAGATTTAATAGCTGGGAAGTGCCCGTCCTTCCTTCCTTCCCTCCTTCCAGTTATTCCCCACGCAATTCCTGCGCTCTCCTTTTGATTTGCACGCTCAGACCCCTCTCCAGACTGCTCCCAGCCTCTCTCCTAGACCTGGCTTCAGTCAATTCCCATGAAAAGCTGCCCTTGCAGGCCCATTAATTGCTCAGTCGGCCTTGGCCGGGGCACAGCAGCCTTTTGTTCCAGCCCTGCTCAATCGTTTGTCACCAACATCCCCGAGCACCTCTGGAGCAGCAGCGGCCACACAAAGCCCTGCCCTGGCACACAGAGCGGGTACCTGGCACCACAGCCCGCTGCCACTGTTATAAATAAGGGACCAGATTATCAATTTAACAATTATCCATTTATTTTGTACTACATTGTAGCTTTGTTTAAATGTAATTTTGTGCTTTGTTGTAGCTTTGTAAGTTAGGATTTCTCTTGCAGTTTAAGAAAAAAACCCCCACTTAGTTGTGAAGAAACCGGCCTCTTATCAGGGCTTGCATTTACAACCCCCTCCTTACCCCTTTCGAAGCTGGCCTGCTGAAGAGTAGTAGATAAAGAAAAAAAAGAAAAAAAAAGAAGAGAAGAAAAGGGGCTGAATATGCAAACTAGAGCCGAAAAGACCCTTGGGAGTAAAAAATCCCTAGAAAATAATAATTTAAAACGAGCCAACAAACTTTTAAGAAAAATGAACCAGGTTGCTCTATCGGCAACTACTACCTGGGCAGCTTTTGGGTTTCTTCAAGTAGTCACCCTAATGAGAAAGTCTGCTGGAGCCACTGCCCTGAGGACGGCGAATCAGCACCATCCCCTCCGTATCCACCTTCGTGCACAGCCCCGGCCCGTGAGGAACACTCGAGGGCCCGGCTCTATCACAGGGAGTGGCAGAGCCGAAGTTCCTCCTCCTCCAAGTCGAAGCTGGGGCAACGAAGCTGGGCAGGGCCCCCACCCGAGCTGATCACTTTTAATAAAGGCTTAAAAGGGCCCATTTTTATTTCAGCCACTGTCACCTCCTTGTGCCTTTGTTCTCCAGCTCTCTGCGTTTATGAGCCACCACAGATCCCCAAGGAAGAGCTCGCCCCGTGACCACAACAACCCTTTATTGTCTCTGCACGGCCCCGAAGGGAGATTTTGGTCATTTGTGCCAGGATGCAGAGCGAGGTAGCTCAGGGGTGGCACTGACAGGACACCCAGCCTCAGCTCAGGGCCTGGAGATGACCAAAGGGGCACTTTGGGGAGCTCTTCTCCTGACTGAAGTGACCCCACAGCCCTGGGAGAGGGGGAAGAACAGGAAAACGCCCTGGAGCAGGGGCAGATCCTTCTCCAGGGGCAGATCCAGCCCAGCATTCCCAGACTGCTGATAGGAAAGGCACAAAATCGCCATCAGGGATAAAATCACTCCCGAGGTCCAGCCAAGCTGGAGGGTTTGGTCACACCCACTTCAAACCTCACCCAAGAGCCAGTTCTGCCCATTAATCCTAAATTAAGGGCAGGCAATTAGGATGCCAAACAGCATCAGAGCCGAGGTCTGCTCCTCACCTCAGCTTCTTCCTGCAGCAAGGCAGAGCCCAGCAGGATTCACTCCTAACATTTGGGAAGGGAAAGTGTGATCCAGGGATTTTTTTGCATGCCCCATTTCACCCAAAGTCTCAAGCCATAAATCTAAAGCAGGATTTCGGTGTTGCCCACAGCTCTGTGCACGTTATTCCTGGAGCTGGCTCCAGCCTGCTCTGTGAGAACATTCATGTCCTCTGAGTGCTGACAGCCTGCACGGATTTGAGGCACTGCACTCCTTATATTTCTGTTTTTCCTGAAGTCCCAGCTCCTGCAGACAAACCACCACGGAGAACTTCGGCTCCCAACAAAATGAAGGTGCAAAAAACACCCCCAAAAAGCAGCTCCCTTGGTTGAAGGGAAAAATTTTTACACCTCACACACCAAGCCCAGTGCCCGGCATTGTTTTAAGTCGCTATTTCCAAATGAACCTCATTGCTTTGCCAGAGGCCATCCCTAAACCCCCTGAGCATTCCAGCCCTGGCAATGATGAGAATTCATCTGCAAATCACCAAAATCTGGCTCTGAAATCCCCAGATCAACAACCCACAAGGCTTCCCTGGAGGAAGGACGGGGCCAGTCCTTGGGATGTGGGCTAAGAGCATTTTCTTTTAGCTCATGTGGAGCCACAGAGAGGAAGAAAAACGGTTCAGAGCTGCAGATCAGGCACCTGCTCCTTGCTGTGTGTGTTCCAGCCGCCTCCAGCCCCGAGACAAAGGAGCCTTTGGGACCACATTCCTCCATCACAGCCCTTATTTTGCCAGACAATATTCACGGGGGTCTGTTTCTCCTCTTCTGCAGGCTGGCAAAATGTTAAGCAAATATTTGGGAACGGCGAGAGGAACTGACATTTTAAGATATGAAAACAAGGAGGAAGGGCACAAATGAGGGGACCTCCAAGGAACACCATGCAGACAAACAAGAACGAGATGGTGGCCTCAGAGTTGCACTCAGCTTTGTTTTCTGAACAAGCAGCTCTGCAGCTCAGCGGGTTGGGCACACCAGCAACTTCTGCAGCTCCGTGACACGGGATCAGCCCCTTCCAGCAGCGAGGAGCAGCACAAGAACAGGNCCACCACAAACCTCCCCAAATTTCACCTCAAATCCACCACAAACCTCCCCACCTTGACCGAGCGGGTCAAGCTTTGCTTTGATGTTGCCCCAGCAGGGAAGAGGAGAGAGCAGCACATTAAAGAGCACCTAAAGCAGCCCCAAACCCCACTCACACCTCTCAGAGCTCCTCTGGAGAGCTCAGCCATCCCCACTGTGACAAAAGCAGTGGAAAACTCCGAGGGGAGCAAAGCAGAGGAGCAGGAGAGCCCCTGAGCAGAGCACTGAGGTGATTCTTTATTTCTGAGAGCCTGCACTGCCAGGGCCAGCAGCCACACGAGCCCAGCCATCACCCTGAGCTCAGCTGAAGGGAAGGGAGATGAAACTCCAGGAGAAAAATCCAAAAGCCCCTCCTCCCCTCCCCAGCACTGCCACTTGAGTGCTCCTTCGAAATAAACAGTTTGGGGAAAAGGTTACCAAGAGTTTATGCTAAACATCATTTCCGAGGGACTCTGGGGAAGATAAAGTGCACCCAGGGCTGTATTTTCTAACTGGGGGATCAGGGCAGTGATTCCAGCCTCTCCCACCATGGATATGGACAAAAAAAAAATCTGATAAAAACCGGTTTTGCTCCTTCAAAATGATTCTGCTTCTGGAGTTTGGAGCGCACTGAGGCACCTACAATGGCTTTACTCCAGGGTGAATGAGCTGGGAAAGTGCTTCACTCAGGGGATGGCTCCGGGCGGGTTCTGCATGGCCACCACCTTCCAGCAGCCTCCCGAGGCTGGGGAACCTCCCAGCAGCCTCCCGAGGATGGGGAACCTTCCAGGAGCCTCCCGAGGATGGGGAACCTCCCAGCAGCCTCCCGAGGATGGGGAACCTTCCAGGAGCCTCCCGAGGATGGGGAACCTCCCGGCAGCCTCCCGAGGCTGGGGAACCTCCCAGCAGCCTCCCGAGGCTGGGGAACCTCCCGAGGCTGGGGAACCTTCCAGCAACCTCCCGAGGCTGGGGAACCTCCCGGCAGCCTCCCGAGGCTGGGGAACCTTCCAGGAGCCTCCCGAGGCTGGGGAACCT
>JACBWW010000063.1:1666980-1678435 GCA_020086605.1 Lanius collurio | reverse complement strand
GAGTTTCCCTGGTTCATTAGGCAGAAAGGAGGTGAAAGCTTTATACCAGAATCAATCGGATTTCCTGACTCTGAGATGCAAATACAAATCTTGTGTTGCCAGGTGCCACAAGGCAGATATTTTGGAAGACGAGGTGCTCCACCAGACAGGAGGAATAAGGAAATGGAGAAGTCCCTGGAAATGTGTTTTTTTAGGGAATAGCCTCCCAAGCCTGTCAGTGAAAGGGTGGCACGGGGGCAGCCAAATCTGTGCACCCCCAGCCCCCCAAAAGAGAATGACTGCCCTTAACCTGCCTGAAATCCCAGACAATCCCACTGTTTGCCAGGAGCTGCAGCCCCAGGGCGGGGCAGGACTCACCATTGATGACTGGTGTGAAAACTGCCATCCCAGCAAAGTTGGGATCCGACACCGTCCTGTCCAAAATGAGCCCCCCGACGCTGCAGGGGGAGAGCAGAGAGATCAGTGCTGGCACACAGAGGGAGGCTGGGTTTGGGGACAGGGACAGTCCCACCTGCTGATGGCCATGGCAATGATGACAGGCTCCCAGCCCGAGTACAGCACCTCCCGGGTGGCAGAATTCCTCTTGGCAATGACGATCCAGATGGGCAGCAGGGAGATGAAGAAGGCGCACACCAAGGGGTTCACGTAGGCTTTGCTCTCTGGGCAGGGGGGAGAAGAGGCAGAGAAATCAAGGGGAAGAAGCAGCAGAGAAATCTGAACCTCAGGAGCTCCAGGAAGGGCAGGGAAACCTGGGCCAGGCCAGCCTGAACTCTGCAGGCCGTGGTGTTTCCCTCTCACAGGGGGTGAGCTGCACTCACGGGGTGACCATAAAACACTTGGGTCTGTTTATCAACACATCTGAGCGGGATCCCTTCAATTCCAGCTGCTCATCCCCACTTTTCCCACTCCTGGCAGGACCTCCCAGTGCTGCTTCACCCCTGGATGAACCTGGCTGAGTCACAGCCCTGCATCCTGGCTGAGGGGAAGGAGGAGGAAGTTGGGAGTCTCCAGCTGCAGCCCTGCCCTGAGGAGCCCCAGCTGGAGCTGACAGCGCCACACTGGGAACCCCAAGCTGCCCTCTGCCACTGCTCCAGCCCCAGCCTGGCACCTGGAAGGGGACAACCTCTCCCTGAGCACTCAAGCTGGAGAGGAGGAGCTGTACAGGGCAGTGAGAAGCTCCAATCCTTCCCTCACCTGACCTAGGCCTAACTGAGGGAGCTCCAGAGCAGGAACCCTACACACCCCAAAGGGCAGAGGAGGAGGGTGAGAGGGAGACACAGCAGCCCATGCAAGGACAGGGAGACACAGAGGCCTTTTGCTGCTCCTCACCCAGCTCCTTGTACAAGCCCCAGCTGATCCCTGACAGCAGGGCCAGGGTGATGAGGTCCCCCAGGCTGGCAGCAATCGGTGTGGCCACGTTGTCAGGATTGATCCCCATCTTCCTGGAGCCGATGATGACCCCAATCATAATCATGCCTGCAGCCAGGAAGAAGGAAAAAAAACCCCCAGGATTTGGCCAAGGAGAGCTTAATATTTCAGGAAGAGGTGCAGAGAGGGGGTGAGTCTCACCCAGAACAAGGGAGGCAATGAAGGCAGTGGCCACGCTGCTGGCACACAGCAGGACAGCGTGGTCGAGGCTGAAGTGCCCATCTGGGATCCAGCCAAACACCACGGCTGCAATCGAGGCCAGGAAGCCAACCACGGTGGCCTGGACCTGGAAATGGAAACCACAGGGTCACCAAGACACCAAAACAGCCCCAGGGTGTGAGGAGAGGCTGCCCAGAGAAGCTGTGGCTGCCTCATCCCTGGGAGTGTCCAAGTGGACAGGGCTTGGAGCAGCCTGGGACAGGGGAAGGTGTCCCTGCCCCTGGGAACAAGAGGAGCTCTAAGATCCCTTAAACCAATTCCATGACTTTGCTCTGTGATTCTAAGAGGGAAGCACCACTCAGGGGGATTAGAATCCAGCATGGACACACCCAGTCCAACCTGCAGGGCTGACGTGGCTGTGGCACACACAGAGGTGCCACCTGCCTGCCCATCAGACACAGAACACTGACACTGAACAGCAAAACCCAGGCTTAAACCTCCCACACTGCCAAAGCTGGGCTTGCCCCAGCTGCAAATATTCCCCTTCCCTGTCCTCACCTGTATCAGAGCCATGTTCCCTGTTATCATCTTCCAGAGCTCTTTGGGTGTATCCATTTGGCCAATATTAGCCTGCAGGAGGAAATGCGACACCATTAAAGACTGGCAGCACTTTACACCTGAAAACAGCCAGATTCCTGTGCCAGGAGCAGGGGAGGACCTCAAACCCTCAGCTCTTACAGGGGAGTAATTCAGCAGAAAAGGGAAGGTGAAGAGGAATCAACATCAACCAAAAATCTGACGGGACCGTTGCAGAAGCAGCGAGATCTCTGTGTCCCCCTGCAGCCACACGCTGCATTTCTCATGGAATTCACTCCACTGCCCCTCCCCTGGGTCAAGCTGCCCCTCAGGCCAGCCAGGCAGGAGGGGTCAGGGCTGCAGAGCCTCGGGTCAGCTCCGTGCCCCTGCTCCCACAGCGAGCGAGGCCGGAGCAGCAGCACGGGGGGCACCGCGGGCAGCACGGGGGGCACCGCTGGCAGCACAGCCTCCTGTCCCTGATCAAAGCTGAGCAAACAAGGCTGGGGACACGTGGGGACAGGGAGAGGAGCGGGAAGCCGTGGCACAGGGGTCACCTGGCACCCGGAGAGGCTGATCAGGACAGCCAGGAGATGGAAATTGCTTTAATTCCTGGTGTAGGATCCAAAATAACCCAGAGGAATCGCTGCAGGGCACGAGCTCTGCTCCTCCCTCCCACCTCCCAGTCTTTATGGGAAGAATGGATAAGTTTATATCCAATTTGCATCATTAGAAGCTGATGAATTTAGGAAATAAGGGAGAGGCTCAAACACTGGAGTGGGAAATGCACGTTGGAGGTGCTGCCTGACAGCACCAAACTCGTTCACAGCAACACAGCAGCAATTTCCTCCTCTCAGGTGGGAAACAAGCAAACCAGAAATAATTGATTAATTAATCCCCCTGCTCTCCTTGCTGGATGTGTTGAGAGCTGCCAGCTCGTTTCACTGAGATGCCCCCATCTCTGGGGCAAATTGTTCTGGGCAGAGAGGAGGAAAGAATGGGGGAAAACCAACAAAAAGTTGACTGGAGCAGCACATCCAGCACAGGAATTTGAGCTCCATATGAAGCCTGACCTTAAAATTCCAGCCACATGGCAATTAGGCTGGGATTAACATAACCTCGCTGTAGCCACTGGCAACTGGATTTTAATCCTTTAACTAATGGGGGAGTTTTGCCTCTTAATTGTGAAAGGAATTTCTGAGGTGCCTTAAAGCAGCACTAATTAGAAACCCAAAGTCTGAGAAACCACTCCAGGCCACTTCCCTGTGGGGAGAGCTCGGGATCCACGGGGGGAAGCTCTGGGCAGAGGGGAGCTCCCTGCACAGGCCTGGGACCAGAGAGCCTCCTGTCCCACCAGGCACAAGGAGCTTGGATTTGATCATCTTGGAGGGATTTTGCAGCTTTAAGGATCCTGTGATTCCATGATTTTGCTCCCTGCAAGGGCCTGGGACCAGAGAGCCTCCTGTCCCACCAGGCACAAGGAGCTTGGATTTGATCATCCTGGAGGTGTTTTGCAGCTTTAAGGATCCTGTGATTCCATGATTTTGCTCCCTGCAAGGGCCTGGGACCAGAGAGCCTCCTGTCCCACCAGGCAGAGGCACAAGGAGCTTGGATTTGATCATCTTGGAGGGGTTTTGCAGCTTTAAGGATCCTGTGATTCCATGATTTTAAGGAGGCTGAGTGTGAGGAGGCAGCACAGGAGGGAAGGCAGAGGCCAAAGCCTGGCTCAGGGTCAGGAGGGGACACCAGGACAGGAGCTGGTGGGTGCTCCCTGTGCTGGTGTCCCCATGACTCTCCTGCAGCCACCAGGGCAGACTGGGCAAAGTTCTGCATTCCTGACTTCCCACAGCCTCATTCCTCTGCCCAAGCTGCCCCAAAGCTGCTCCTGCCAGCCCCAGGAGGGGACACAGAAGTGCCAACTTTGTCCCAAGCCCTCCCCTGCCCAGCCCGTGGCCAGAAGGTGGCCAGGGCCAGGAGGGAGAAGGGCCAGCGAGGATCCTGTCATGGTCCCAACAATGCAGAAGGAATAAAACAAAGGGATTTGTTTTCCAGAGCAAAGAGGTGAACAAAGCTCAGCCTCTGTCCCTGGCATTGGAGCCCAGCTGGGCCCAGCAGCTTTGTCCTCCCTGAGCCTGGGCAGAGGAGCCTGAGGAGCAGAGTCCCAGTTGGAATCTCCACTGGGAAGGAGAGGAGAGGACCTGGGAGAGCAGATCCAGAGAGAGACCAGCCCAACCATGCTGTGCCTTCTCCTGCAGCAAGGGCAGGGCTGAGAGCAAGGGAAGGAGCCAAGCAGGGCTTGTTCTCCATCCCCCACCTCAGTGAGCCCTTCCCAAGCAGCTCCTTGGGCCAAGGAACATCAGCCAAGGCTGGGAGCAGGAGTCCTGCAAGGGCTCCCCTCAGGAACTCCCAGCCCAGAGGGTTAAAATCTCCTGGCAGCAGGCAGAGAACCCCCTGCAGGTGGAAGATGCCACCATGGGGACCCAGGGACATCAGGCAGGAGATGCTTTGTAGAAGCAGGGAGTGTCCTTGTCCCTGCCAGGAGAGGCTGTGGGTCCCTCTCCAGCCCTGCTCAGGGCAGAACACTGAGACACAGAGCAATTCCTGGGCAGCTGGGCTGACACAGGGCTCTGAGGAGCTGCCAGAGGGCTCAGGGACCCCCAGGGATCCCCAGGAACCAGAGGGAATTCCAGCAGGAGGAACTCCCAGCTGTGATCTCCATCGCTTCAAGAGCCCTGTGAGCTCCCACTGCGAGGTCCCCTCTGCTTTACCACTGTCCCCAGGCTCTCTCCTCGCCCTGACTCCTGCCAGCCCACTCTGGTGACATTCCTGCTCCCAGTTCCTGGTGGAAAAGCTGGATCCCAGCCAGCTCCCACCCCATGCCCCCAGGCCCTGAGCAGCTGCAGGGGGAAGTGACCTGTCAGCAAAGCTTAAAGCCCATTAATCCTTCAAATCCCACGAAAACACCTGCCCAGCACGCTGAACCCCAGGCTCTGCTGTCACTGACACAGGGAATTTGGGGAATTCTGCTGCCCATCCACCACCCCCACACACAAACCCCACCCAGAGCAGGTGTCCCTCAGCTCCCTGGACACTCACAGCTGTGGACAGGCGGGATGCCAGCGTCATCTCCAGGTTCCCCTTCAGGCCCAGCAAAGCAGGAACCAAGATAAACACCTCAGTCACGTATTTGAAGACGTCCCAGTGCTGCAAAATCAAAGCACATTAAATAAAAGCATTGAACAGAACCGTGGTTGGCACCAAGCTTTGCTCTGGGCTGTGTCACCCACTCATTGTCACCTCTGGCACCTGGCACTGAATGGACACCCCAGTGCCCTCCCTGCTGCCACACTTGGAGCTCTGCAGTGGTTTTGCCACTTCTGACATTTGTAGCAGTGACCACATGTTCCTGCTGGGCTGAAAAAGCAGCTCTGAGCCAGCAACTTTCAGTCAAAAATCCCCCAAAGAGCCACCACTGACAAAATGTTTACACACCCAGAGGCCAAAACAGGGAAAGATGGAGAGGCTTTGCCCAATCCTTGCAGTTTTTGGCAGATTCGAGTGCTGAAGTTTGGTCAGTCTCAGCTGAGAGCCCTCCCTACGTGTGTGTCTTGCAAATATAAAAATACAGATATATTTTGTTCCAACCCCCAGCCCACTGAGGCCACCTTTCCCTGCTACCTGTGTTAGCTCAGGCATTTCCTAACTCCTCTGGCTCTCCAGCTGCCCTGGGATGAGGGACAGAGGCAGCCATGGTTATTTAGGAAAAAACAAAGAGTAATTGCAGGGGTAAGCAGCCTTATAGGCGAGCAGCTGAAAACACAAAACCACTCCAAAACCCCCCAGAGCCGCATTTAAACCCCCCCTGTGAGCCACCCAACCCTCACTGCCCAGCTTTTATTGCCAGGCTCCAAAACCTCTCCAGTTTGCCACTCTGCCTGCCTGCCACACTCCCTAAAGGACGCTGAGGAGCAGAGCAATCCCAGCTGGGGCAGTGCTGGGTGTGCTGAACGTCCCCTCTGCAGCTCTGGGCCTCCAAATGTCACCTGCCAACGTCACCTGGGCGAGGCTCCCCTTGGCAGTGCCACCCTGCCAGGGCTGTGGGGTTCTCTGCAGGACAATCACTCCACCTGCCTGACAAACAGCTTCCTGTGAGGAAGGACTTCAGTTATTCTTTGTTTGTTTTTCCACCCTACAGCCCCTGAGCCAACGAGCTGCAGTTTCCTGGGGCTTTGCAATGCTGCACTCACTTGAAAAATAATCATTGGGGAGAAAAGTGGAGGCAAACTTGAGATGGGTGAAGTGGGATCGTTTTCCCTCATATGGAAAAGGTGGTTCCCAGTTATAAAAATCCCCTTAAAGTTTCTCACAGCTTGGTAAGGCAAGGGGAGAGTGGAGAGGCCCTGGCAGAGGCTGCCCTGTGGCTGCCCCATCACCAGGAGTGCTCCAGGTTGGACTGAGCTTGGGGCACCCTGGGACAGGGGAAGGTGTCCCTGCCATGGCAGGGGTGGCACTGGATGGGCTTTAAGGTCCCTTCCCACCCAAACCATGTGGGATGTTGTGCCAAGCTGACTCTCAGGGACTCTCAGGTAAGACTTGCTTGGCTTTTTCCCAACCACAGCCCTCTCCCTGCTGGAGGAGGAGGCTCCTGAGGTCACCCAGGGAGGTTTGGGGTCCCCATCCCTGGACGTGCCCACAGACATGGCCCTCAGTGCTCTGGGCTGGGGACAAGGTGAGGATTGCTTGGATTTGATGATCCTGGAGGGATTTTCCAGCCTAAATTCTGGGGTTCTGTGTGATTTGAGCTCAGTACTGAAATCCTGAATCTGAAATTCTTCACCCAACACAGGCTGTGCCTCCTTTAAGACACCTCCAGGAGCAGCCCAGCTTGGCTCTCCCCAGCCTATTTTTAGGAGACTCTGGGATGATTTTGCTGCATGTCCAGCAGGTGAATCCCTCACTCCAACTTCCCCTGGCAGGACCCAGGGCTCCCTCAGTGACCACCACGCTGCCACTGCCCAGCAGGACGAGCTGGGTGGTGTCACCAGAGCCACTTAATGAGAGGAACATCATCATTAGCCAGGCTGTGCAAAACTTTCCCAGCTCCCAGAGCTCCCAGGGGTAGGATCAGGCACCACTTCCAGCTCTCCCTCACCTTGTCCCAACCCTGAATTTAAATTAATAATTTGTAAATTTAACTTTAGGGGAGGCTGCACTGCAAACTGGTGCCAGCAGCAGCCGTAACTGGAGCCTGCTGCAGCAGCTCCCTGAGCAAGACAGGGCTGCTCCTGGAGAAAGGGAGAAAAGCCATCTTTGGGGAAGGAAAACAAGGAGATTTCTGCAGAGCTCAGCAGCTTGCTCGCTGCAAAGAGCAGGACCCGTGGGCTCCTGCCAGCTTTCTTAATATAAGATGTTATACAACACTGGGTGTCTGTGGGGCTCCCAGGCCTCGGTGGCTCCTGCAAGGAACAAAGCTCCCTGTGGAGTGCCCACAGTGTGGCTCCATGGGGACAACCAGAGCCAGGCTGCTTGGGGAGGACTGAAAAAAAACCCCCAACCCCCAAAAAAGGCAAAAAAAAAAAAAAAGAATAAAAGGGAAAGAGAAGAGGAAATAAAAATTTCAGTTCAGGACATGGAGGTGTTAAAATCACTGTAACAGCCCCTCTGAGAGGCACAGAAATATGGAAATAAGCAGTTTGCAGGGAGGCAAACACAGCAGACAGGATCTTGCAGGCTCTGCCCAGGATCCCAGTGCGTCCCACACAGCACTGGAGGGATGAACTGGACGAGGGATGAGCCTCTGCTGGAGGCTCTGGGAGAAACATCAACCCCCAGGTGCTGCTCTGCAGCTCCCTCCCGGCTCACTGCCTGCCCAGCCCATCCAAAGAACCTCCAAGGAGTCTGGAAAACGATGATCAGGGCTCTGCTGGGAGAGGGGATTGTGCCAAGGGTCCTGCAGGGCACACAGAAGGCAGCTGGGGCACTCACAGGTACCAGCTCTCCCACCCCAGGGCTCACATTCTCCTCCTGAGAGGCGAACCCCAGGGACACATCAATGGCACAGCGTGGCCAGGGCTGCAGCTTTGCACAGCTTGGACACCAATTCCAGCAGGATCAGCAGCCTGAACGGGCACCACGGAGTGCACAGAGCCCTCAGCCCTCCCCAGCCATCCCAGGGATGGGGCTGCAGCTCCACACACTCCCTCCTTCCACCCCTGAGCCCCAGGAGCAGCCCCTGCAGCAGAACTTCCCTTCCCCACCCTGTGGCATTTCCACGGCTCATTTAATCCCCAGTTTGAGCTGCTGGCAGCACAGGCTGCCCAGCCACACGCTGAGCTGCTGGGGGACATGGGAATGACAAAAGTTTTATATTCCTAAGGGCCATAAAAATCAAGGCAGGAGAACACAGGGCCGAGCCGCAGCCTCCCGGCCCTGCCCGGCCACAAGGGCTGTGCCTTCTCCAGGAAAAACTTTAGGTTGTGTTCAAACTGCTCTGGGCAACTTCCAGAAGAGCCAGGCCTGAGTTGTGAAGGGAAAACATGCTTGAAATGTCTCTTTTACAGAAAATGATTCCAGTAAATCTCTCCCGGATTAATTCGCCCCGTCCGGCCTTTCCTGTTTGGAGTCACTTCCCAGCTCTGCCCACAGGTTCCAGTGAGAGAGGCCCCAGGATGACCAGAGCTCACAGGCATGCAGGGAAATCGCTGCTCTGGGCAGGACAGCACGGGGAGTGTCTGTCTGACCACGCACAAATCCCAAAAAAAACCCCCTGTGACTTCCTGGCACCGGGCTGGGCTGACCCAGCTGCCCGCAGCACTCGGGGCTGACACTGGAGCCTCGCTCTGCCCACACCACCAGGGCTTGTTTACCTCACCCAGCAAACACAGCAGCTCCAAGCAGAGCATTTTTGGTTGCCCACAGCTCCAAAATGGCTGCGTCCCCATCCAAGGCAGTCTCACAAAGCTGTGGATGAGCCCAGTTTTGTGCCTCGGGGGTGGCAATCAGCTCTGCCCAGCCTGTGGGTCAGGGCAGAGGAGAAGCTGAGCTGCTGCCAGACATGCATGGAAAATGTGGTGGAGAGCAGCACAGGAGCCTCGGTTTGCAAAGGCACCGTTCCCACATGGAAACACAACCAGGCTGTCACGTTCCCACGGTGCCACCTGCCACGGGGAACACCTTGGTTTTCATCTGCAGGCAACTGCCAGCTCCCTGCTGGCCTTTCCTAAAAATCACCCTCTCAGGAGGAACGCTCCGTTAGCCCTGTCATCCCTGGATGCCTCAAGAGCACAAGGAAGTGGTGCAGGAAGCTCTGGAATGAGCCACACGGTCTGGCACACACTGAGAGAAACATTAACCTGGCTGGCACGAGCCTGGAACGGCACAGCAAACACCCAAGGCGGGAATGGGACACGAGGAACCAGAACCTGGGGTGTCACCAGCCAGCACCAGGGAAGGGATTTATCTCCAGCTGGGATGCACAGAGTGCTCTCAGTTCCCAGGCAGCAGCGTTGGCTTCACCTTCTCCTCTGAGCCACAGCTAGGCAGGGGTTCCCTCGCCTCTCCCTCCCTCATTCCACACATCCCTGAGGGCTCCTCAGCTCCCCCTCCCCAGCCAGCACACCAGGGAACTGTTTCCCTCCTCTCTGTTGCTGAACCAGCCTTGGCTTTCCATTATTCCATGAAGCCAACATGTAGAGAGCCAGGATCCAGAGCCCAGGGGAGCACCAATCCTACCTGCACAATGTCCAGCACCATTCCAGCAGCGACCGTCCCAAAGCCTGCCAGGAGGAACGGGAAGAGGACCTGCAGCCCGATGGAAAAGGAGGTCTCCTTGAGGGGCGAGGCGGGCTCGGGCCCTCGATCCGTGCTGGTGTCATCGCTCTCATTGCTCTGGCTGCCGTTTTCCAGCAGGGCATCCTCTTCCCTCACCCCTTTGGCGTTGGCACGGGACTCCAGCACCACCACTTCCACCCCGGTGCCATCTGGTCCCAGGAAATCCGCGGGCTCCGCGCGCTGCCCGCGCTCTGGGCTGCCGAGGCAGTCCCCGGGCACGATGGGCAGCACGGCCCCGTTGGCCTGGGGGGTCTCCTTCTGCTCCAGCTTGGAAGTCATGCTGCAGGACAGGCTCTCCTGACCCTTGGCTCGGTGGGCCTACAGCCAGCAGCTGCTCCAGAAGGGATCTTCTGCCAGCAGCTTATCCAAACGGCCTTTCCAGCATCTAGGAGCGACCTCTGCCAGCCCTGCTCGCCCGCCCGGGAGTGCAGAGCCTGCTCCTGCAGCAGAGATCCCCATCAAGCAGCATCCAGGGATGGGGGACACCGAGCACAGAGCGAGCAGGGACAGGGCAGGAGCTGGGAACGGCAGCAATTCCCTCTGGTTCTCCTCTCCAGCGCCGTGAGGTGCAGCAGCCACCGGGGCAGGATCCAAGCTTTCCTCCCTTGATGTGTGATGCCTTAGTGCATCTTTTCCCAGTTTTTTTCCAGCAGAACAGACGCTGGGATGGGGCAGAGGGAAAACCAGATGAAGTAAAGAACACAGAAGTTTAAGCTGAACCCTGAAGCAGAGGATTGGCTTTTAGAGATGATCCCACTCAGGCTCTTCTTGCTACCAGGGCTTTGCTGCTTCCTCCAGTGGCACTGTCCCTCTGCAGAGTTCCAGTCTGAAGGCTCCCGAGGGCTTTCTGCCAGAACAGCCAGCGATTCCAGTAAGCTTCAAGTGTCACCGCCGTCCTGCTCCTGCAGAAGAATTTCTCACCCAGCAGCACGAGGCAAGCACAGCTCTTACTCAGAGTAACAGCGGCTCCCCGGTTAAGGTCACTCACGGAGCTGGGCAGGGCTGGGCTGGCACTTGGGCAGCCTGCGATTTAACGTGGTTTTCCAAGAACTCGTCTTTCACCTGCAACACACGGGAGGAAAGCAGATATTCTGTAGGGTCCTGAGGCAGCCCGCGTAGGCAGCTCGATCCGCTTCCTCCAACAGATGCTGAGGTTCAGCCTTCGCCGTACCCCGAACTGTCCCTTGGCTGTTCTCCCACAGCCCTGGGCACCCTCAGGGCTTGTGCCGGGGGATGCGGGGGCAGAGCCGCCCTCTGAAAGGGGCACCCAGGAGGGACCCGCAGGACGATCCCCGCGGCCGGGGCTCCGCCGTCTCCCGCTGCCGCAGCGCCGGAGCCGCCGCAGCGCCCGCAGAGCCCCGCAAGCCGCCACCTCCAGAGCGATCCCCGCGGGGATGCGCGGAGCGCAGCGGAGCCGCCGCTCGGTCGGTCCCCTCGCCGAGCGCCTGCGTCCCCGCGGTGCCGC
>JACBWW010000063.1:1623704-1666580 GCA_020086605.1 Lanius collurio | reverse complement strand
TCCATCCATCCATCCATCCATCCATCCATCCATCCATCCATCCATCCCTCCCTCCCTCCCTCCCTCCCTCCCTCCCTCCTCTCCCCTGGTGGCTTTACCTGCTCTCACCAGGGCCATGGTGCTGAAGGCACCACGAGCTGGGGATCCCTCGCTGGGGAAGCCTCGTTGTGCCCCCCTGGGGTTCACAGGTGCCCAGAGGTGCCCCGTGCTCCCACCCCCAGGGGTTCCTCCACAGACCCCTCCACCCAGGGAGTCACGGCTGGATCCAGGCCAAGCAGCACCCCCGTGCTCAGTGGTACCCACCGGATTTCAGGGCTCTGCCAGGCTGCTGTAGCTCACAACAAAAGGTCAGGAATATTGTCACGTACACTCGGCCTGTTTATGCCAAACTGTCCCACAACAAATAAACAAAAAGCATAAAAACTCCTGCTACAGAGGTCAGGTCCTCATTGCTCTGTAGAATTCTGTGTTCCTGAATGAAACCAGCTCTTCTGATTCATGCTTTCCTTTTATTTCCCCTTTTTTTTTTTTTTTGTGGTCATGAGTGGAAATTCTGACCAGTTGTTTTTCCTTCCTGCCTTTCCTTTCCTCCCAGGAAACAGTCAGCAGCGAGTTATTACTCAGAGTGATGATGTGATCCCCAGCTCCAGGCCTTGGAGACAGGTTCTGGGCCAATAAGGGTGGCTGTGACAGGAACGTGTGTGGGGGGAAAGGGGAGGGCAGCACAGGAGCCACATTCCCACATGGAGACAGGGATCAAGCGTGCCTGGAGCTGGTGACTTCATTTCTGAAGGAAAACGAAGCAGTCGTGGGCAGTGGCAGCGAGGGATCCATTGTGACCCAAAGCTGGGACTCTGCTGCTTTGGTTCTGTCTGCTCCCATCAAGGACCGGGCACAGGGAGGTGTTCTCCTGAAATATTTGGGGCTCTGGGAGAAGACGATGGCTGGAACATGGACAGATCATCAGAGAAAGCAGCATGAAGGTGGCACTGATAAGGGACTTTTTAAATGGGTATTGAGTGACAGGACAAGGGGCGATGGCTTTAGACTGATTGAGGGCAGGGATAGATTTTGGGAAGAAATTCCTCCCTGGCATAGGGTGCCTGGAGAAGTTGTGGCTGCCCCTGGATCCCTGGAAGTGTCCAAAGCCAGGCTGGACAGGACTTGGAGCAAGTGGAAGGTGTCGCCATCATGGCAGGGGGTGGAACTGGGTCCCTTCCAACCCAAACCATCCTGGGATTCTGGGATTATAAGGCATGAGGAGCCTCTGGGGTCATTCCACTCATTCTCAGGACCTCCACCAGCAAAGAGACCTCATGGAAAACCTGAGACACCCAGAGACACATCTCAACTACAGCCACAGCCGACTTCCATGCTCCAGCTGGGACTGGAGTTCCAAACCCAGCCTCCAGCCCGGCCTCTGCTCTCCTTTGTCCAAACAATCCTGCCTGTAAGGCTCTGCTTCCACCTTCATCTTTCCTTCCTGACTCGGAAAATCCATCCCTCCCAGAGCCTCCATTCTTCCCTCACCTCCCCAAAAACAACGTGTACCCAAATGTGACCTTGCTGCTCCCCAGCTGCAGGCTCAGGAAGTGGAAGTGAGGCGACAAAAGCTGCCTGAGACAAGGAAACAGAAATAGATAAAAACCCCCACAGGCGAGGCTGAGATCAAAAAAGCAGAGGATGAAAGGGCAGGAAATGGGTTTCCAATTGCAGGGAGCAGGTAGCAAAGGCAACAAAAATGTTTGGAAAGGAAGGAGTTGACCACTGAGCTGTGCTGGATCATGGAATGTCTCGTGGAATGTCGTGCCCATGTGTTCTACAGCAGCCATGTGACTGTGGCCAGCTCTGGGCCAGCACTCAGCAACGGCCTCTGGGGCCCCTTCCACAGGAGAATCCAGCAGAATAAAAGGGTTTGGCCAAAGTGACTCAAAAAATCCTAATACTGAGGGGTCAGTGCCCTGAGAGGTGCTTTTACTCCCTGTCCTGGCTCCACCACTGCCCGGATCTAAATGGGGTCCCAGCTGCTTCTGCCCAAGGATCCTGAAGGAACTGGGTTCTTAATTCCTTGTGAGCAGGAATCTCAGCAGGGAATCAAACCTGAGCAGGTTATGGAGCAGGACTTGCCCCTTCAGATGTCACTCCAGAGCAAAGCAGCTCACGAGGGCAGGGAAAATGTCAGCAGCTGGCCCTGAGCTGGGGGGGAAATGCAGATCCAGGAAGTTCTGTTTTGCCAGGCTGGAAGCAAACAAGCCCATCTCCATCCTTTTTTCCAAGGTCCATGTGACCACTGCTCCCAGCTGTGTTCCTGTGTCCCCCACGTGCTGTGACAAACACAGGGCAGCCCCTGGCAGGTCCCTCCCGAGGGCTCTTGGCCACGTGAGAGCACCTGGGCCTGGTTTTCCTGTGCTCCACAAGGTCAGCGGATCCGGTGGGACAGCAGGGACAGGGACACCTGTCATGGAGCCACTGGGGATGTGCCTCACATGTCAGCTTTGTTCCAGCTGTGAGGGAATTCATTTATATTCAGAATTAGGCTGAAGAAAACACTGATGAAGAAAACACAGAGACTGAGGATAAAAACCCCACACATTAATCTCTTAACTCGCCCCTATCTCCTGCTCCATCAAAACCCTCTCACTTCCCAAAATGCCAAAGAGGACTTTGGATTAACATGTTTACATAGAACTAGGCAGTCCTGCACTACCAACATTTAAAAATCCAAGTGGAAGGAGATCAGATCCAGAATATCTGACTCGGGCCCCTCCACAGGATCATCTCTGTGGTCCAAGACCAGGCACGGTGTTCAAGAGATCTGAGTATTTACAGAGCTCAATAAACCACACCACTGTGTTGGATTAAAAATATAAATTAAAAGAGGCATGAAAAGCACCCTGAGAAAAGCTTCATGATTTGAATGTTGTTTGTAAAACCCCCTGCCCAGGCTGTGACCCACCCCATGGCAAATCCCCGAGTGCCAAAGAGCATTTTCCCTTTGTCCCCTGCCCCCTGCTCTAACCACCCTTCCATGTGGTCATTTTCCTTCCTGCTGAGAAGTGACTGCAGCTTCCTCTGGGCCCCCCACCACAGCTCTGAAATCAGCTCTGAGATCAGCAGAGGGATCTGCAGGGAGCAGGGCCCTCCCTTCCCCACCACGCTGAGCCCTTTATCTCTGCCTGCCGCTGCCCCGGGAAGCTGTGGGAGCGGAAAGCCGAGCCAAGCCCCTGCTCCAGCAGCACACAGCCCTCCCTGAGCTGCTCAGCCAGGAAAATCATTCCCTGGGCAGCCTTTCTGCCCCACTGCAAGCCCTCAGATGGTGGCACAGGGCTGCCAGAGCTGTAGAGACCTCACAGCAGCACATAAAGGGTTGAGGCAAGAGCCCGAATTTGGGGACTGAAGGGACAAAAATGTCTGTAGAAGTTCCAGAGCACCAGTAAGGACTGAAGAGATTAGCAGGAATTTGTGCAGGGTTCAAGCAGCAGCCTGAAGATCACAGAAAACCAGGGAATTCAGGGTCACAGGCTGGGCTGCAGGTGAGGAATGCTCCTCTGTAGTAGCAAAAGGCACCACAGGCTGTGGCTGAGCAGTCTCCACACCCTCAGTGGAAGTGTTCCTCCACAGCACTGACACAGGGAGGTTTTCACAGCACCTGCTGGAGAAAATGGATTTCACCAGCTCCGTGGAATATCAAATGAAACGGCAAAAGAAGAGCCAAGAACCCAAGTGTCAAATGCAAAGTTGGAGGAAATGACTCTGTAAACACCTTGTTCCTCCAGCTCAGTGCCTGAACTCCCCATGGCCACTTGGGGCTGAAAATAAACCAAGTTCTGTTGAAGAGAGCCCAGCAACAGAGCTTTCTTTAGAAAATGCAGGTGTGGGATGTGACCTTCTCTCCAGGCTGTAGCAGGCCCACGTGGCCCCAGCTCAGCTGGCCCACAGCAGGCTGGACAACTGCACACACCTCACTTTGAGTCAGTGCTGGCACAAGAATGTCAACTTTGTAGGCTTGGGGAAAAGCAGGGAAAAAAAGGAAGTTGCTATGGATGTAACACACTGGAACTGAACTAACAGAGTGTTCAAATCACATCTGTCAGGCTGAGTTACCTGTCTTCAGAGCAGGAAATCAGGCTCTTCCTTCCTTCTGAGTCAGAGGTAATTGCTCTCCATGCTTGAGGCTCAGTGACTCACTGCAACACAAAAAGAATAGCTCCCAAAGTCATTAATCTGTGTTTTCATGATGTGCTTGGCATTATCAAGTAACTGCTCACACCATGCAAGGTGTGACAGCAAAGGCATCATTCCTGTTATTCACATTATTTGTGGGATGCACTAAGACTCCACACACCACTCAGGAAGGGAAACATTGCCAGAAACCCCTCCTGGGAACAGTGAAATGGGGTGGGAAAAGACCTGTTCTGTCAGGAGGTGTGTGCAGACACCAAACCACCGAGTGACTCTCTGGAATGGTGCCACACAGCCATGACCTGGCAGCAAATGTGATAAAATAAAGAGATTTAAGAACACAAAGGCAAAGCTGCCCCATGGAAAAAGCACAGATATTCATCAGAAGGGACTGGGAAAATGGGCAGAGATGGGAATGTGCTATTTCCCCAGAGGATCCTGCAGGACAAGGTGTGTTTAAAGCACTTTAGTGGCCTCTGAGGGTGCAGCTGCACTGCAAGATGCCAGTCCTGGCTGATGAGCAGCACTTAATGAGCTCTGCAAGGAGCTGCCCCAGCCAAATCTCATGGCACACGTTCACACAGGAGCTGCCAAATCCAGCCCTGCCTTCCCAGCACCCTCTGCCCTTCACTTTTCCTTCAGCAGCAAAATGAATCTTCTTCTTTTAAAGAAACAATCCTCACCCAAACAGAGGTGAGGGATTTTTGGTTGGGAGAAGATTACAGAACATAAAGGATGTTTTATGTCCTCAGGACCCATTTGATGGTACAAGAGGCAACAAATCCCTCCTTCCACGCCACAACAGCATGACCCAGGTTAGGATTTTTACAACCTCTGCTCTCTCATGAGATTTTTCTCATTTTTTCCCCATTTTCCCAGCCTGTCAAGGTCTCTCTGACTGGCAGCAGAACCATCAGGTGTTAAACACACAGCCACAGCCAAAGCTTTAAACTCAGTTTTACAGAGATTTGCCAGAGAAAAAAACCCAACAACCCCTTCTCTGCACCTCCCACTCCCAGGGCTGTGTTTCATTCAGTGCTGTGCTCTCACACATCACTTTTGCTGTGCCTGCAAACAGGAGCTTGCAGGAGCAGTGACACCTCCACAAAAGAGCCAGAGACACGTGGCTGAACAAATCCCTGACAGGAGGGAACACACACAGAGTGCAGCAAACCAGAAAAGATGCAAACTATTTACTGCCCAATAATGCCTGGCCAGGGTGAGCTGATTTTGGGTAGAAAAGGGAGCAGCAGGGAGGGGGCAAAGATTAAAGCTGGCTGGAAAATAGGTGGGTATGTTTTGATGGAAACTTTATGGATTGCTCAGGTGTGGAAATGACTTCACTGCAATTACACAGCTACATAAAAAGATTAAATAATCATCAGAAAAGAATTCACATTGCTTGTTTTATTAGATGAAAATGTCAGTTTTGTTTCAATTATTCAGTAGGTGATACAGTTGTAGCCCCGTGGCCACAGTGATAAAATCAAACTGCAAATAAATAAGAGAATGGTGAACGGAAAGAACTGGAATCACAGTTCCATCAGTGTTTTTCAGGATACATTTCAGGGTATTTCCTGTACATTCCAGCACATTTCACAGTATGAATTTAGAGCAGAACATCCACCCATTCCAGTGCATAATTTAAGTTCTGAAAAACAGACACACAGCTCTGCAGCAGGAGGAGCTGCAGTGGGCCCTGCAGCACAGACTGTCAGTGTCACACAGCAGCCTTTTCTTTGGCTAACATCACTTTGTTAACTATTTATTTATAGAATTAATTTAATTAACTAATTAAATAAATTATTTGTCCAATTAACACTGGTAACCCCAACTGTCAAGGCCAAAAGAATGCTGAACCTTTTGGTGCTGTCAAAGGCAGGCAAGAAGTGCAAGATGAAGCAGACTCAACATCCATGGCCTGTCTAGCCCAGGATTCCCAAAAATCTGAAAGTGGAAACTGCCTGCACTGGCAGTGAAGGAACAAACCTCTGATCCCTCTGACCTGGAAGAAACTGAAGGGATGCCCATCTTTCACAATCAAGTTCTCAGAAGAGCAAAGGAGAAGCATAAATTGATTCAGTGAGAAAAGAGATGAGCAAACAACAGGGATTTAATTCCTTATTTAAAGTTGCAATCCCTTATTCTGACACCCAGTTTCACAACAGACCCTGAGCCACACCATGAGTCAGGGAGGGGAAAAAAATCACTAAAAAGATGGGAAGGAAAATTTTCAGCACCTCATCGGTTACAACAGCACAGAACTTCTGGAGTTCTGAAAACAGAGTGAGAAATCAGGGCAGCCATGGAGTGAACACTGACACTGGTTCTGAGTACCACGGATGCTGGTGAGAGCATCCCCTGGGAAGCAGCCTGGGAAGACCCCCTGGGAGCCCCCTGGGAAGCAGCCCATGGCCAGCAGCCCGTGGTCAGCAGCCCATGGCCAGCAGCCCATGGCCAGCAGCCCATGGCCAGCAGCAGTGCAAGAACCTCTCAGTGTGACTGCACCAGTGACAGAGGAACCCCTCCAGCACCACGTCACAAACCCTCCATGTGAGCTTCTGGCAGACACCTCACCTGAGAAAGATCCATTCACCATAAAAAACAAGTTTGCCAAGCAGGAGGATTCACCTTCTACTGGTGAGTGACTGCTGATTATAACTGAGATTTTTAGTGATTACCAATTTCAGAGGCTTAAAGTGCTGAAAAAAAATAGTGTCAGATGGCTGCACATCAGACCAGAGAGAGCAGAAATCAGGGTTTTGTTGGGTTTTGCCAGGTTCCTATCACACAACCAGCACTTTTTCCATCTGTATGTAAACCACAATATACAAACTCCCAAATTCCAGCTGTAGCTCAGTACACAACACACAAGTGCATCATCAGCCCCATGTCCCAGAGTCCACCTGAGCAGTTGCTCTTCCCACATTTTCTCATAGCTCGTGGGAGCTGGAGTGAGGCTCTGGAAGTGTCTCAATGTCACAGTTCTTGATCAGCTGAAAGAGGAACTCCACCTGTTTCTCATAATTCTCAATGGAGATTCTCTCATTCAACCCATGGATCCTGAAAGAGAAAGGACATTTTTCAGTCCAGGGTGAATTTCTGACCCACCTACACATTTCTCCAGCACCTTGCTTGGCTGTTGAATTCCTAAAGCAGTGCACAACCTAAAACCACAGCAATACACACCAAAAACTGCACTGTAACCAACCCAAATGTACTTGACTCAAAGGCTCAGAGATCAACAACAAAGTCTGGAAAAAAAAATCTAAAACTCTAATCTGGAAAAAATCCTAATGGTCCATTTCTTGGCCATTTCTGTCACTGTCCTGTACAGCTACAACTCCTGCATCATCTGCACCTCAATAAAATGAGAACTGCAATTAAACAAACAAGCCTTTGCATGATGATGTTACCACTTTGCTTCAGGAAATTTCCAGTTTTAAGAAGCAAATCAATTCAGAGTGGCAGGTGTCCAAATATATGGATAAATCTCCTGCACAAGGCCAGCTACCAGAACAGCACCTCTCACACTGCTGCAGCACACAGAAGATCCACTCAGCTCCACAGAACCACTGAATCAAACACTTAAATGATCCTGCCTGCATTTGAAGGAACAACAAGCCAGGGCTGACACTGTCCCAGGGTTATTTCCATCCCCTGCTGGTGCAGCACCCAAATCTGCAGGAAATGGGTGGCCTGACAGAGAGTGAGGCCAAGGTACAGAAGACTGGGTTTCCCTCTGCCCACTGCACGTGGATCTCCTCCTCTTTCCCTGGGCCCACCCCAAGAGCTGCCCATGTGCAGAGCTCAGTACCTGGGGAGATCATCCTGCCTCAGGAGCAGAGGGTTGAACCTGTAAATGGCCTTGGTGACGTTGGTGAAGTGCCTGCTGTCCGTGTTTCCAATGCACGTGCCTGCAAAATGAACCTCAGGTTTATTCTGCAGGAGAGGAACAACTGGGATTTCAAGAATGACCCATCTTTGCCCAGGAGAGAGGAAAAGCATCTGCCAACAGCTCTATAACCACTGCCTGCACCAAAAGCAGCACTGGGAACACTGAGAGGTGCATCCTGGAGAACATTCCTACAGGAGCTGCACACACAACTCAGCCTAAGAACAGCCTTGACACTCAGCCTCACCAAAAATTTAAGCTTCAAACTTCAATCCAGCAGCTACAGAGCTGGGAAGGAGCTGCAAGAAAGGGAAGGGGCTGGGATCCTAAGGAACAATACAGAAAAGCAGGAATGGCTTTGCCAGCTACGAAAACAATAAAAGAAGAACTAAAGCAAGAAGACCTCCTCCTCCTCTCCCTCACAATTCCTTTCTTCCCTGAAGAGATTCTTTTGTATGTGCAGAGAGCCCAATTCAAGGCTCATTGTTTCTGTCAGCTTCCTGTTTGCTTTTTTACTTCCACTACTAAAAAACAACATTAAAACTTTTAAAGCATAAAGAGGGAACGGAATAAAAAGAGGAAAAAACAGCTGTTTCCAGTAGTTAACAGCTGGGGTGGAGGAGTACACAGCAAATGGAAATGAGGCAGTGCTGGGGGAGGGAAAAGCAGAAGAGGAAACAATAATCACCATGTGCCTGCTGTTACCTGGGACTACACTGTCAACATCTGGGAAAGTGTCCAGGATGGTTCTTTGAAAAATATGAACTGCAAATGTCTGCTCATCCCAAGGACTGATGGGCAGGGGGTCAAAGGCCTCCACCACATCAATCCTCACTCTGTCATCAGCAATGGTGTTCCTGACTGTCTCCAGCACCTGTGGGTGAAACAAAGAGATAAAATGAGCATAAGAAATGAGAATGCAGTCCTTAGAGACATCAGCAGATGTTCAGCTTTCCAGAAAACATTTGTGTGTGAACTGTCAGTTGTGGCTGCAAATAAAGACTGAAACTGTGTCAGTCCCTCTTCTGAAGGGATGGCTGACACTTCAGCTGAACTTTTTAATCAGATGCACAGCCCTGCTTCAAGGTACTCCTGATCTGCTTCAGTCCTGGAAGGCAAGTGCTCAGCCTGCTGCTCTTGGAAGATATGGCATCCAAATAACCCAGAAAAAGCCTCCAGTGAGAGAAACTTCCAGCAAAGGCCTGGGAAGATGTTTTGTACTGACATTTCACAGCTGCCCTGGGCTGGACAGGCCTGTCAGACCTCCTCAGGTGTGCAGGATTCCCAAACTCTCCCAGGTCACAGACCTGAATGCTCCCCTTCCACCACCACAGATGATCCAGGTGCTCTTTGGCACAAACACTGGTGGGATCTCACCAGGGCTACCTCAGCAGCCGTCTGGGCCGAGTGGATCCGGAAGTTCACCGTGGCTCTCGCAGAGGAGGGGATGACATTTACCTGGGAAAAAGGAAGGACCAAAGCTTAAAAGGAAGTTAAAACCAGAATAAAATGCCAACTGCAAACTCAGAACTGCTCAAACAACTGCAGGCCTCAGATGCTTCACTGTTTCCACCAAGTGTGATGTCTCTATCTGTGTTGAAACACTGTAAATCTTATCCAAAATGCAGATAAATACACACAGAAATACTCATCAAATCAACAAAAATGAAATTAGCTCTTGCTTACACAGAAGTTTTTATCTTGAGCTAAGCCCTCTCCCTTCAGAAAATTTATACTGGGAAGATGTGAAACTTTATTTTGGGGGTCTTTTTAAGTGGTATTTTTACCTCATTGTCATGTTACTCTTCTTACCTACAAACTGAATATTTACAACTTTGTTAAACAAAAAAAATGCATAATGCTAGAAGAAAACCCCAAGGAGCCAGGGTGTCACTTCCCTCCTGGCCACTCCGTGTCACTGTTCAGCCACTGCATTTTTTCTTGCCCAGGGATGCTTTTCAGTCACAGATTTTTTTCAGGAACACACCAAACACGGGCTGTTTATCTTCCAGGGCTTCAGCATTTTTGGACAGCTCCACTTCCTTATCAGGACAGGATCTGGCTGTATCAGTCAGCAGCTGTTATCTCTCAGTCCAAGGTGCACATTTAACCCACTTAAGGCAAACACAGGACCTGTGCTACAAATGTCTGGGGGCCAGGGAAGTGCTTGGGACTGTGACAGTTTCAAATATTGCCATTGATGCTATGTAGGATTATACAGAAACCACATTTTCTTGCCTATCCTAAAATATTAACAAGTTTAACAGAAGATCAGACTCCTCTGAAAGGAAGTGATTTTCACCTGTAGCTAAATCCAAGTCACATCTGAGGTAAGAATGAGACTGTGGCAACACACAGGGGTCACACTGATCTTATAACTGGATATAAACAGCTGGAAATTAAATGTTCTAATTGTCTTATCATAACTCCATGGAGAGAAATCCCAATGGAAGTACCTTGATTCCTGCATTAAACATGGTGACTGCCGTGGTCGTTCGAATCAAGGCATTGGTGGAGGGTTTCCAGGCAAGGACTCTGCAAAAAAAGAAACAAATCCAAATTTTGCCAAGAAGTTGAATATTGCTAAAAGATAAGCACCATAATTTCACAGGCCGTAAGCTGAATGATGGCTTATTCAATTAACAAAGTGGTTATTAACAAGAAACCACTGAATTATCTAAACCATAAAATAACTGATTTCCTGGGAAGATTGGAAATGGCTTTATCTTTTAAGGGTGAGAGGCTGGGGATGTTTATCAAACATCTCTTTTCTTACCTGCTGACAATAGGTGAAAACAACCACAAATTGCTCATGATGATGTTGAGAGGAAACCTGAACTACGGAGAAGAAATAAAACCACAAATCAGAAAGTTTTTATTTGTCAAGAGCACAGTGGAGTCACTTGAATATGGATGAAACAATTCCAGCAGAAACAATAATCTGGGAGAAAGGCCAGCTTTTCTATCCTTCCTGCACAACTGGGCTCTAAATTCATCACTGGGTTACTCTCATGGCAATCTGGGCATGAAATCCTACTTCTCTCCTCACCTCTGCAGCAAGGTGCTCCATAGTCATGAGCTCTGGCCCGTGGCCAAACAGGTTGGGCAAGGGACTCTGCTCCAGCCTACAAAACAAATCAACATTTAAAAGGTAAAAAACCAACTCTCTGGCTGTTACTGCTCCAGAAGGCTGTCAGGAATTTGATTTGTGATGTGTATCCCTGTTACTGGAGGTGCAATCCTCTCCTCCTAAGTAAATGTGCAAGCACAGCTCCATGGATTTCTGGGCGTTCCAGTCACGTGCAAAGATTTCCTCTGAAGAACAGCTGAAAAAATCCCAAAGCCTGACTCCTATAAATACAAGGGAACCCAGAAAAATAGCACACAAATCCCACCATGTTTGGACATACTCAGTTTTTCTAAAATATGTCATTTCTTAGCCAATTTGATATCACAGAGCTGTAAAGAGATGATTTCTGCAGTCACATTATGACTCTATCCCATGTTTCTTGGCTTGGAGAATTACCAGCTGAGGTAGCAGGGATGTGCAAGAACAAATTCCAGAGAAATCCTGCCACCCAAACAAAGGAATCTCTGTTGTTACAGAGTAAATTAGGGCAGACAGCACTTGTCTTGCTTTTAAAGAATTGGCTGACAGTTGGAAGAGCTTGAAGTGAAAAGATTCTGCAGACACCTGGCAATTGTCCCTTGGCTGGGAGTTGCATTTCTGCCCTCCAAAGTGAGCTATAAAGTGCAATTTCAAATACAGAACAGGAATTTGAAAAAGACTCTAAACATAAAAAAGTCACATGTCAGTGATTTAGGAGTTGTTTGGACTGTCTTTGACACTGGGTGACAGGGAAGGTCTCACCTGGACATGGCTGCTGCCAGAATGCCAATACTTGTCTCCTTAGGAGGAAAGGATGAATGTCCTGGCTCTTTTTCCACAGTGAAGTTCAGTGTCATTGAACCTTTTTCTGTGACAGCAATCCTGGTCAATGATAAATCAATCAATCAGTCAATTAATTAACAAATAAATGATTAATGCAATTCCAAACACACGTGCACAGACTGTAGATAAAAATAACTACTCTGCATAGTTTTAGTATGATAAAAGCCACTCAAGCAGCAACAACAAATCATTAACACAGTGTTTAGATCTCTGGAGGACTGATGTCTTGGCTGCTTCTCCAGTGAGCAGAGATCTGCAGCACAGAATTAAAATGCTCAGTGGAACATCCTGCCTCAGCCAGCACAGCTGTGATGGACAGCAGGCAAAGGCTGAAGGTCCCTGCCCTGCACTTTGTGCCACTGCTCCTCCAGCAGCACCAGCAAAGCCACAGGCTTTGAAAACATTCTGTAGTGACATGAACTATGTCATTTATCCCTAATTAATGACTGGAAATGAATCATGTTCATCGTGGTCACTCTTACATGGCCACTGGCTTCTTCACTCCTGCAATGACCCCATCCAGCACCGCGCTTCCCTCGTCCAGCAGGAAGGAGAGTTTCACTCCTCTGGCTTCCAGCAGAGCTGCAATTTTCCTTCCTCCCTTCAGACCTGACACCTGTGGAAGCCAGGCAGAGGAACTGCTCAGATCCAGCCAGAACACTGGGAGCAGAACTGGAGAACACCTTGCTGTTGGCTACATCACAAAGAATGCACAAAATCCCCTGGGGAACAGCTCCAGAGCAACAATAAAAGACCCGTCCAGGAAAATTAATTGGAGATTGTTAATGGCCTGATAACAGATGAATTTATATCTCATTGATGAGTCACTGACTGCTGCTTTAATTTCAATGATATCTCAGAGCTATAAACTCCACAGATTAGCAATTTCAGCCCTATTTATTTCAATTATTAATAAATCTCTGGGTTTGGATTTTGACAATGCAAACCCACCTCACCCTCTCCCTGTACCACTGGAACGTTTTTGCCAGTTCTTCCTGATCATTTGGCACAACCATGAGAATCTCAACCCAGCTTTTCCTGTCTCCAAAATGGGATTCCTGCTGCACCTTCCTTGAAGAAAAGAATTTGAAGTGACACCCTCTGGTGTCCTTTTCTCTTTGCTCATCACACCAAACCCTTTGTGAACATCACTCCAAGCCAAACAGTCAACACATAACTGTGACCTGGGGCCTGACACAGTATCTACCCACAGAACCAAGAAAAACAGGAAAGACCTTCCAGCTAAACAGTGTTTAAGCCTTGTTACCTACAGGAACAACGTGCACAGGTTGTTATTTCAAGGAAAGGAAAGGAAATACCTCCTCATCGTGGCCAATGCCAACATAGAAAGAGCGGCGGGGTCTGTAATTCCTCCTCAGCAGAAATTCCAGAGCTTGCAGAATGCCCTGCAGGAAAAGCAGAACGTGGGGTGCCATCCCTGTGTGGTAACAAGGAGAATAAATGCAACAGAATGCAGTGTGATGGCAGAGAACTGGGATGCTCTCACAGCCCTTGTGGTGTTCACAGCAAAGCTTTGATTTCTACAGCTCCCACTGGGGATATTCCCATTCCCTGGAAAAGACACTGCAGTGGGCCTGATCAATAATGCCCTGACAGGTGCCAGGGCAGGGGCACGAAATACAGAGCAGCTGGTTCTGGCTGCTGCTGGCAGGGACAAACTGCACAGGGAGCACCACAGAGCCAGAGTTATCCAAGGAATTCACTGCTCCCCTAAAGCTCTGTCACACCCCCAGATGGGCTCTCACTGGAGCTACCAAAGGCAGGCATTTTAAGGAGCAGCATGTTCTGTACAAGAAGTGCCAAGATGACAGAAACAGAACAAGAAACTTCATCTGAAGAATGAGAAATCAAATCTATCATTTGCTATGGCAATATATATGAAAACCAATATATTTGCTCTATTATTCCATCTCTCCTTTTCAATTTAAATGACTGTTTTTCACACCTCACCTCTATCTTGTCAGCACTTTTTGCCATGTTCACTGAAATTGCTGGTTATTTTTTTCCCATTTGTGGAGTTACTTGTGCAGTTCACAGCAGAAGGAAGCACGAACCCAAACTTAAAAGTTTCAATGCTTTGAAATAGATAATTAAACATCCTGAAACTTTCTAGGAGTGTGTCCAGTGTGAGACCAGTTTGCTAAACATCTGTTCAAATTTAAATATAGGGCTGCCATGGAAACAATCATCAAAGTCAGGAAGAGCCATTTATTTTTTAATTTCTCCATCAACCTTTTCCCAATGAGAAAACCTTCACAGATCAATCTTTTCAGGATATATTCCTCCCAAATGCATTTAGTACAACAGCTCTTTGTTCTGCCCCAGACTGGATAAAAAATGCAGGGTTATTTGCTGATGCAGAGTTTAATATGAAACTCAAGCCTTTTCAAAGGGTCAATTTTGGTTTTGAGGGCTTGTGTGACAGCTGGGAAAAGGGAAAAGGTCTATCCTTGGTTTCAAGCACAGCATTTGACAGAGAATAATGGAATGGCTTGGTTTGGAAGGAACCTTAAAGCTCATCCAGTCCTAAGGGCAGGGACACCTTCCACTGGCCCAGGCTGCTCCAAGCCCCATCCAAGCCAGCCTTGGACACTCCCAGGGATGGGGCAGCCACAGCTGCTCTGAGCACCCTGTGCCACAACATTTTAAACTGGCATTTAACTGAATACATCAGCATTTGAATACCATTCTCCTGATTCTACAAGAGTTCTAACCCTCTTTTCTTCACTAACAGTGGTCACTCCACTCCATGTTTAGGAAAAACTGGGAGAAAACTGCAGAGCTCAGGAATTTCTCCCTAAGAGAAAGAGGGCTGAGAGAGACAGAGCAGTGAATTTGCAGAGGATGGATTGCTCCCCTCTGCCTTCCCCAGGCTGTGTCTTTGTGGAAGGACATTACCAAGCACACGTACAATGGCAGAGTTTTTGTTATCCAGCGTTCCTCGTCCATAGATGAAACCTTCGTGCTCTGCAGCTGAGAAGGGAGGGAAATCCCAGCCCTCGGGGGGAGCGGGCACCACATCCATGTGTGCCAGCAGCATATAGGGCAGCAGGGCAGGGGCAGAGCCCTGCACTGTAAACAGGTGGCTGTATTCCCCAACAATTTCATGTTGGATGAACTTGGAAGAAAATACAGCCGGGAAGACTGTTAAGGAAAAAAAAAAATTAAAAACACATGTAGAAGAAAAAATTAACCATAATGGCCAATTTTAGCATTATTCCATAGAGCTGTCACCTAGGTAGCACCAGGGGGAAACTGTAAATAAGACTGACCACAACAGAGGATAGACGTTCTCACACCTTTACCAATCCATCTCATTTTGTATTTAGAACTTTCCTAAACAACCCCAGAACTCTTGCTGAGCAGTGCTGCAGCTCTTTTGCAGGGAGCAATGGTGGAACTACCACAAAATTTGGCTGAAGCAGCAGCAGTCATCCCCTTTTTATTTTTTCATGGCATTTAACCATCTCAAGGACCAAAACCCATCATCACAAAAAGTATTTTAAACCTTCTGGGGCCATTGGTACCCCCAAAACACTGTTGCAGAGGGGACACATGTGTGACATTCCTGACAGGCCTTTCTTCAAGAAAAATATAAAGATCTTTTCCCTTATATTCAGGAATGATGCATGCTCTCTTCTATTTGTTTATGAAAGTGGAATAGAGCAGCAGACACTGCCAAGAAGGGAAGTTCAGTACCTTTCTGAATGTAAGTCCCAAATTCTGCCATGGCAGCTGTATTCAAATCCTCTGGAGACCTGGACACAGTCGGGATTTTAATGGCCCCTTCAAAGAAACACAGAACAGCAATCACTCAGCACTGAAATCAAACAATGCTCCCATTGCACTTCAAAAGGGGAAGAGTATTTATGTTCCTGAATATTTTCCAGGCTTTAAACATTATTTCACAGCACAGCACGAGCTGCCACGATCAAAAAAAGACTGATGTGCTTCAGCTGGGCTGTGCACATGCAGCCACCAGCATTTCCTAACAGCTCAGCCAAGGTATCTCTCCAGATAATTTGACTCCACTTTTCATGCTGAAGTGCTGAATGATATTGTTAGAAATGCTACTGTCCAGGAGCAGCTGCAATTTGCTTGGGTGATCTGATTTCCCAGAGTCATGAACTCCTCTGGCAGCTGAACAGGCAGCTGAGTTGGCAGTCCAAGGTTCTTTCTCAAGAGTAAGTCAGGTTGTGATGGTTATTACACCTTCCTAGTGCTTTATAAATTAACATACATAAACACACAGGACTTTTGTTGGCCCTTTTGGTCTGCCCTGTCATTCAAACAGGCTCTCCAACATCCAGTCCCTGTCCTGCAGAACATGGGAATAACTTAGTCCCAGCTGCCTTTCCACAGAGCAGCTGCCAGGCGAGGTTATGGATTCTTTTGAGGTCGTGTGATTCATGAATTAGCACAAAAATCTACTGTGAGCCTTCATTTTCCCATTAAAAAAGAATGCAAACATGATTTGCTAGGCAATAAATCCTACAAACCAGCAAGGTATGAGGTTTACACAGAGGGTTTTATCACTTCGTGCCAGATTGTGGTTTCCTGCACAGTGCCAGCCCTCCTGAGAGCTAAACCCCTTAAATCTTCTACGTCACACAGCACAAACACCCCAGGACTGGTCACAGCAGTGAGCAAGAAAGGGAAAAAATCCCGACAGTGACTTATCCAGTGGACAAAGGGATGTCTGGGAACGCCGTCATGGGTGTCTGGCAAAATTCTGTGTGTACAAGCAGGAAGCAGTGGAGAAAATCAACAGAGGGCAAGAGTTAGCTCAGGAGCACCACAGAATCACTGAGATTGGAAAATCCCTCCAGGATCGAGCCCATCCTGTGCCCGATCCCCACCCTGAGCACTCAGTGCCACGTCCAGGTGACACCTCCAGGGAAGGGGACTCCAAACCTCCCTGCGCAGCCCCTGCCAAGGCCTGACCGCCCTTTCCATGGGGAAATTCCTCCGGGAAATTCCTCCCTGAGCCTCCCCTGGCCCATCCTGAGGCCGTTCCCTCTCCTCCTGTCCCTGTTCCCTGGGATGAGACCCCAAATCCCCTCCTTGAGCCCCCTCCTGTCAGGGAGTTGTGCAGAGCCAGAAATTCCCCCGGAGCCTCCTTTTCTCCTGGCTGAGCCCCCTCCAGCTCCCTCAGGACTCTCCAGACCCTTCCCCAGCTCCGTTCCCTCCTCTGGACACGCTCCAGCCCCCTCCACGTCCTTCCTGAACTGCAGCGCCCAGAACTGGACACAGCGCTCGAGGTGTGGCCTCAGCAGTGCCCAGCACAGATTTTCAATCACTTCCTTAGGCCTGCTGGGAGCCAACACCCGGTTCCTCCCCGGGAAAGCACCTGGGGAGCGGCCACCTCCACACCCGTCCCCCCGTGCCCTGGCTCCCCCCCTCAGGAGGGGCCCGTCCGGGGGCGAGCGGGGCTCACAGCGCTCGGGCCCCCTCACCTCGCAGCGCCTCCTTGAGCTCCCGCCGCTCGCCGGCACTGAGGGCGGCGGTGCCGGAGCTCCGTGCCCAGAGCCGCGGGACCCCGGCCGGGGCTCGCAGGACGAAAGCGCGGAGCAGGACGGCGGCCACCAGCGCCAGCACAACCGAGCCCAGCGCCAGCAGCGCCGCCGCCACCGCCCGCCGCCCGCCCGCCATCACTGACCGGCGCCCGCCCGCAGCGACGGGCGCGGCCCGCAGCCAATCGCCGCCCGCCCCGCGGGAACGGCGGCCAATGGGATCGGGCAGGGGGCGGGGCGAGCGCTGCCGGGGCTGCTGGGAGCTGTAGTTCGCAGCGGACATGGCGGCGGGCTGAGGGCAGGGAGCACTTACGGAACTGTTTGGGTTGGAAGGGGTCTTAAAGCTCGTCCCGTTCCACCCCTGCCATGGGCAAGGACACCTCCCACTGTCCCCGGGTGCTCCAAGGCCCGTCCAGCCTGGCCTTGGGCGCTGCCAGGGGTGGGGCAGCCCCAGCTGCTCTGGGTACCCTGTGCCAGGCCTGCCCACCCTCATGGGAGAGAATTTCTTCGCAGTATCCTGGAATGCTGCTCCCAAAAGGATGGTGATAAAAGGAGTTCCCGTGGAATAACCACCGTGAGGCTCATTGGGGCCACAAGTGAGGCAGAAGGATGCCCGGACTGGGCCAAGGGACAGCCCAGGAAGTGCCTGTGTTGTGCCAGCCCCACTCCTGACAGATTTTAATCTGCCTGCTTTTCAAAATGTGTCACTTCTTGCCTTGATTCCACCAGCCAGCATGACAGGACAGTTCTTATTCCCTTCTTTACAGCTGTTCTGACGTGAATGTGAAGATTTATTCCACCTTCCCCTGGCATAAACTGTCCCAGGATGCCAAATGCCAGATGGGCACAGCCATGGAAATCCTGCTCTTGAGTCAGCAGAAGAAGCCGATGATTGTTCACACATTCTTTATTATCAAAAAAAAGAACGAAACCAACGTTAAATTAAATAAATTACAAACATTTCTGAGCTGGTTATACATCATGCATTTACCAAGTAAGGCTTCAGAGCCAAACCACATCAACCTCACTGTTACTTAAGAGCAATAAAGGGGATTTTTTTACTGGAAGCTAAAATATTTCACCAATGTGACTTTGAGCTTCCCCAGTTCTCTGCCCAGGTACTTGGGCATTATGACTTTGGCCACACTGTGCCTCCAGCAGTGCCATTTGCCTGCTGATGTTACATTTATTGCCAGAGCTGGCCCAGAATTTGGCTACAGAAATGGGATTTCTCTCTGCCTGCGTCATGATTTGCAGGAGAGCCACTGCTGCTGTTTCTGAGCTGTTTCTCTTCACATCCCATCCCAATTCTTGTAGGAAGTTCAGGAAATACAATCTGTTTTATGCCTCTGCTCTGAGGATTCCTGCATTTGGCCTGTCAGACCCCAGGCTGGGAAATCAACCTCCTGTAATGAACCCTGAATGCAGAGCTGGGAATTGGAACTTCCCTCTTTTAATGCGATGCCACCTCAGAGACCCAAAAATATTGATCAGGACAGTTTCTTGTTGCTCTGCACCAATTTCTTTGCTGCCTTTTTTTTCAAACCAGCAAATGAAAGGAGCTCTCAGGCAGTACAGAAGACCATGAGGAATCACCCTCAAAGATAATTTAAGAGACTTAATCTCTTGATTTTACCTTGTAGAACAAGCTGTACCTGGAGATTGCTGGAGAAACCACTGCTGTCTAAGATTAAAATAAGTAATAACCATCAGCTAGTGGGGTTTTCTACCCTCCTTTGGTTTTATTATTCTCTCCTGCACCACATAATCAGAAATTGAGGTAGAGAAATGGTGACTTGGCTACTGAGATGTTGCATAAAACCAAAGGGGCAGGGTGCTGATGTTGTTTCCTTTAGTGTCTCTCCAGCAAGGATGGTTCAGGAAGCTCTATTTTCCTTAAAAATGAGACATCTGGGAGCTGTAGGAAAGCCCCACATTCTCTTCCCAGGAAGCCTTTGGCAATCAGCTCAATAATGTCTGTTTACTTCAAAACTGTAATTTGTAGTATTTTGGAGTAATAAAATAGAAATAGCATTTGAAAATAGAATCCACTTTCAGGTGCTCAACCCACTGGGCAGGCAGGACAATGTGCATGTAACAAAGAGTTCTTATTTCTGATTACAAGCCTGTCCTATTATTAAAAATAAAATTATTTCTTTAAGAAATTAGCCCTGCTGAGAGAGTACTGAGGTCTTTGGGGTGTCAGAAATACAGCACTGGTTCGAGGCAGTGTTTTTTGGGATGCTGGGACACAGAAGAGGAGAGGCAGAGGCTCCAGAGCCACACAGGAACATGTGGGGGGCTGCAGTCACAGCCACCCCAGGGTCAGTGCAATCAGAGAGCAGCAGCAGCTGGCACTGCCCCACCTCAGCAGAGCCACTGCTGCTCGAGAACCCAAGCCCTGAAAGGCTTTCAGGATTTGCTTGTATTTCACTGCATTGGGGAGGGAGGGAGCAGGGAAGGAGCAGGATGCCCAAATGATGCAATTCCAGCGTGGGCAGGAGGATTGTGAGGGACAAAGGGGTGGCTGAACCCCTCTGAGTCCAGGCCTCTGCCTCCAAACGAACTCCACTTGTGCAGCCCATGAGATGGCATCTCCTGAGCTCCTGCAGGTCACTGCTGCCTGCTCCAGGCTCTGATGCTCTGAGCAGAGCAGGGAGGAGGGAGGGATTTTGCACTTCTGGAGGGTGGTGGCCTCTTTGCAAACCTGTTGTATCCCCAGGTAGAAGCACAGCTCTCCACGGAGGGCTGGGAGAGAGGAGTCTGTTCAGGAGGGTTTGCCTGGTGCTCCCCGTGCTCACAGAGCTGTCTGGGTCTCTGAGTGGAACATGCTTCCAAACATCTCCTAAAGGGCACAGAAGAGGAGCAGGCTCAGGGACAGGGCACAGCCCCAGTGACACAGCTCAGGGTCAGAAACATCCCCAGGAGCTCCAACCCTTCCCAGCACTTCTGGAGGAAAGCTGGAGGCTGCTCTGCATCCAGCTGGGCATGGACAGCTTGGGGAAGGTCAGCCCTGGAGGGCTCAGATGTGGGTGCAAATCACTGCAGCATTAACAAAGTCTGTGCTGGAAATCTTGGTGATGATTCCTCCTTTGGGCATGAACCAAACCTGGTTCTCCAGGTTCCCCCCGTGCGTGGAGACCACAGCTCTGAACCTGAGCTGTGTGGCCCAGAATGGACTGAGGGATTCCTCTGTGGGGTAACCCCCCTGCTCCACATCCAGCTGCCTTCCAGAGCTCCTCAAGACAGGCATTTAAAATTATGTTTGCAATTAGCTTTCTGAAGCACTGTGGTTACTTGCAGTGGCACAGGAGATCTCCCATCTCATCAATCCCAATTAGAAGTTCTGATTTCTACCTCATAGCCATGGCTGCAGTGACCCCTGGCACCACAACTCACCTCCTCCAGGTTCTTGTACTCTGCACTGCTCTCATCCACAGACTCATCATAGATGGAGAGCTCTGTCTGGTTTGGCCTCTGTGCAGGGAAGAGTCAGGTCCACAAATCAGCAGAGTGTGGGGTCAAAAGGAATGAAAACAATGACTAAGCCATGCTTAAAAGGTGACACAGGCTCGATGGAAATGCCCAGGAGAAGGGGCATAGAAGGAATCCTGCTGCAGGTGTTTATCTCCTGTGACTGGGCTGGCATTGGCCTATCTCTCTGGTTTGATATGAGATACCTTAACTCGTCCTGGGGAGATAAGTGGCTGCCACTGGTGCCAACTCCAGCTGCCACACAATGAACCAACCCCTGTTTGGGGACAGAGCCTGTCTGATGCTGTGCCACCAGCATGGGCCACATTCCTGCCTCGGAATTCCTCCTGTTCTCCTCCCACCAGTGGAGCATTCGTGGATGCCAGGACTATTCCAGGTGCACAAGCTTTGCCTTCATTTCTGAGGGCCAAATTCTGCCTTTGCCTGTTCCAAGCAGCACCAGAGTGAGGGCACAGTGCTGGGACAGCTCTTCTGGCTCCTCCAGGCTGGGACAGCATTCCCCCCTCAGCTAAGGGGCTGTGTAAAACACTGACACTTCTGAATTCCCCTGGAAATCCATTCCATCCAGAGGTGCCCAACCCGCACATGACAAATGGAATATTAAAGATTTTGCTGGGTTTAGACCTTTACCACTTGAGATAAACAAAAAGCTTTATTAGGTGCAGTTATTAGCAATTTGTTATTCCTGCTTTGTGCTGGCACAGCCTGGAAACCTAACAGGAGAACCCTGTGGGCTGAGGGAAGGCTGGGGAGCAAATTTACCTCTTCCAAGATGGGTGGGTGGACAACTTCTCTGAGAGTGGCCAGTGCAAACAAAACAGCATCATGGATGGTCAGGAAGATGTGACTTCGGTCCAGGCCTCCTTCCTCAAAGACTCCCCCTGTGCTGATGTCGTTGTACACCTGGGCTGGAGAAAGGAGAGGCAGCTGAAGGAGGAGGGGAGCAGAGGAGGAATTCTGGGGCTGTGTGTGGCTGGNTCCGTAGGGAAGGCTCAGGAAGAAAGCGGAGAGGAAGCTCACGAGCCAGACCAGCTGCAGGGAGAGAAGGGAAGGGGAAAACATGGCAGGTCATGCTGCTGAACCGTGGGCTAGAGGATGTGGATGGAAATGGATGCAAAACAGATGGAAAATGAATAGAAAACGAGTGGAAAATGGCTCTGTGCTGCCATCCCGGACTCCCAAACCCTCCCAGCTCTACATGAATAGGCCAAGCCCTGAATTCTGCAGCTGTTCTAGTGCTACAGTTGGGATGCTTTGGAGTGAGCCATCCTTGCTGGGAAGTTTGCCAGGAGCCCCAGTTTCTTTTCAGCCATAAAAGCATCCAGGGTGTTTCTCCTGCTCCGCTCGTTCCATCCGAAAAGGATCGGCCTGGCTTGTCAGGAAGGGGCTCCTGCAGATCCCACCATCTGCTGCTCCCTGCTCCAACCCCGAGCAGCTCCTGCTGTCAGTCAGAGCAGTTCAGAAAAAATCAGAAATCATCTCTCTGAAAACTGCCTGAGCACCTGCTAGAAATGGCCTGAGCTGAGAAGATTTGGTGGCCAAGTTGGCAGAGGAGACCAAAACCTGCCCCACTCCAGCTCAGAGCTCTGCCATTTGTCATTTTTGTGTGTTAGCACTTGAGTGTCTCCCTCCATATGAGATCAGTCCTGCCCTGCATTTAAACATCCCCTCTGAAAAATCATTATCAGGTTGTTTTAATCCCATCCTGAAGATTAATAAAACCTCAGTTTGACCTTGGATGAAAAAGGGTAACTTTGATGACTTCAGTATCTTAATTTATATTCATTTAGTGTATTAATGGCAAGGAGGAGCTTCCCTCCCTCTCTCCATCCAGGCTTTGTTAGAATTAGCTGGAGTTGGCTGTCCTGAAACACATCCAGCATT
Source organism: Lanius collurio (assembly GCA_020086605.1). NCBI lineage: Eukaryota > Metazoa > Chordata > Aves > Passeriformes > Laniidae > Lanius > Lanius collurio. The sequence goes on along the minus strand of JACBWW010000063.1, from coordinate 1,643,638 downwards.
AAGGTGAAGAACACCAATGGTCTGACATCACCCAGGAACGGTGCTCTCCATTTTGGGACAGGACACTGAATCCAGTTCAAATTCCAAGGAGATTTAGGTCAGGGGAATCCCGTTCACTGCATTGGCATCTGCCAGGACGTTCCTCAGGCAGCACTGGCCATCTCCACTCAGTCCACGCTCAGTGTCTGCCCAGCCTTTTGGGGTCTCTGAAGCCTGTGGGGTCCATCTGTGTTCCAGTTAAGGGGCAGCAACTTCCCCTGCCCTCCCCTGAGGTGCCAGAGCCCACAGACATCCCACAGACCTCCCCTCCCAGCCAGCAGCAGCAGAACCCCTTCTGAGATGTGCCCAAATTGATAATTCCTCTCTCCTCCAGCACCTGTTTGAGCAGGATTTTGGGAAAGCTCTTCATGACTCAGGCCAGCCCCTCTGGACTCCTGATTGCCCCGATAAGGGGGGTTTGCCAGGCCCTGACAGGATATTGGCTCAGTGTCCACACACAGCACTCAGCCGTGGGAGTCCTGTCCAAACACTGTCTTTTTATGTCAGACATTTCCAAATTCCGTTCTCACTCCCCCGCCACCCCCTGCCTGGGTTTATACATCAACCAGTGCCTGGAGTCCTTATCACACTGAAGGGCTCTCCTCACCCTGGAGGGCCATTGTGTGAGTTTTTAAGTCATGACTCCCAGATATTGAGCAGGGCCGGTTTGGCTAGTTCTGGGCAAACAGGCTCTGCACTTGATTGGCATTTAAACACAGCAGGTAAGAGTTCAGGCCTCTGTGATATGTGCTCTGAGCAGCAGGGTGCTCAGCTGGGCAGGAGCACCATCCCACCCAGAGAGCCAAACCCCCCTCCTGTGAGGGATTCATACCCCTAAAACCCCACAAAAGACTTTTTGCTCGTCCTGCCCCGGCCAGGGGATGCCTCCCCCCACCCCAGGCACTCACACAGTCCAGCTTGCTCTTCTTCCACAGGTAGAAGGGGTCAGCCAGCTGCTTGAGGGAGTTTTTCAGGTTCACAGCGATGAGGGCCCCCAGCACAGACTGTGGAGGAGAGGTTTGGTGTCAGCCAGGCCATGGGTGTGCCACGTTTGGCAGGGGATGCTTGTCTGCAGCATCTGCCTGCCTTGGGCCAGTTCCATCACAAGGGTGATGCTCACAAAGATCTCACTGGGATCTGGGCTGGGTAATTGGGATGATCCTTTCACTGTAATTTAGACTTGTATTTGCTCAGAGAAATTGTGGCTGTCCCATCCCTGCCCAGGGCCAGCTTGGAGCAACCTGGAATAGAGGAAGGTGCCCCTGCCCATGTCAGGGATGGGGTTTAAAGTTCCCTCCAACCCAAACCAGCCTGGAATTTTGTGATTCTGTGATTCCTGCCTCCAGACACCCAGTGCAGACAGGTCCCCAGGCCAGGAACGAACCATCCTGTACTGCCTTTTGCATCAGGAGTTTTTTGGAGCGAGGCTGAGCCTTTGTTTGGGTGTGGAGAGCGTGTGTTGCAATGGCTCTGCCTGCACAGCTGTTTGTGTTACCTTTGGAAGAGGCTCCAGGTAGATTCCCAGGGACAGCATGGTCACCATGACCACCAAAGCCACAAAGAAACTTGCCACCTGCAAAGAGGAAAGAAAATCACTTCTGCAAACATCAGGGCTTCCAAAAGCTCCCCTGGATGTTCCCTCCTCTTGCTGCTGCAGCCAGGGGCACAACTGGGCACTGCAGCATTTTATGTGAGGGGATGTTTGCCTCTGAAAACAGGCTGGGGTTTGCAGATCTCACAGATAACCCCAAACTTCCCTCATTGCTCAGTCTGGGGCGCCAGGCTGGGACTGCAGACTGACAGCTCTGCTTCTGTGCCCAGCCCAGAGAACCCTCCTGGGACCAGAATGGGCTGGGGAGGGAGGAAATTCTGCTTTAGCAGCAGTGACCTGAAGCACTTGTGTGTGAAACTTGTCCAGAGCTGCAGAGCCACGTCAGGCTGGCAGCCCCTGGCAGCTGCTGCGCTTTGTGCTGAGGAGGGAACGCAGGGAGGAGAGGACAAGGAGGAAGAGGAAGAGGAAGAGGAGGAGGAAGAGGAGGAAGAGGAACTAACTTGGGATTTCGCTCCTGCCCCATCCACGGCGAGGGTGACAGAGAGAGCACAGCAGATCACGTGGATTTTGAAGAAGGATCCAAAGAAGTTGCTGCAGCCCAGGGCCAGCATTTCCTGTGGAGATGTGGAGAATGTCCATCAGAAAGGACAGCTGCCCTTCCTGCTGACACGTGGCAAGAGAGCAGGTGCTTGAGTCTGGTTCAGGTGGCCAGGGCAGGCTCTGGGCTCCCTGCAGTGCATCCCAGACTCTTTCCTTCCAGTAAGCTCTGGGATAGGCTCTGGTTCAGCAGGGAAACCTGGAAGCACAATTCCACACAAACACGTTGTCATGTGTTGACACACTCAGGGCAGGGCTCCATGTGGTATGTGTGGCTCTTGTTGAAAGCTGCTACTGTGCCAGGGATGACAAAAGAGGATTATTTAATGTCCTGCCTCTCACAGTATCTGGGTGACACACCAGGAATCCAGGTCTTTCTCTGCTCCCTGAGAGGTGCCTGTGCCTTGCCATGCTTCAGCAAGCTGCCAGAACACTGAGTCTGGCGGGGGAACAAGGCAGAGACCCCGGCCCAAAGCTCCTTTCCCTTTCCCAGCCCCTCTGCAGCCCATGGGACAGGGCTGTGCCATGTCCTTTTGCCCCCCACATGGCACAAAGCCACGGAGCCTCCATGGGAGCAGCACGTCCGCTTTGAGCCGAGCACGTCTGAGCCCTTCCCGTTCACACCGTGAGCTTTTCCCTTCACGCCTGAGAGCAAAGGGAGCAGTCCTTGGCTGCCCCAGCCCCACCAGTACCTGGTTGGGGTCCACGTCGTAGCCATGCTTGGTTGCCAGGGTCCTCCCCATGGCCAGGTTGATCACGTAGCCCACGATGGCGAGCGAGAAAGCCGTGCCCACCATGTCCTTCCACTTGCTCACCAGGGGCAGTGTGGGCTCTGGGAACCTGCACACAGAATGGAGGTGAGAAGTTGTGGCACTGCTGTCCAGGGGCTGGGGGGGTGGGTGAGGAGCTGGAGGGTTCAGGAATGACATAATCCATGCCCACACTCCAGAGGATGGGGGTGGTTGTGTAACAGGGCACACTGACACTCCTGGAAGGGGACTCGTACAGCAGGGAAGAGTGAGGTGTTTTCCAGGCTGCTGGAGGAGGAGGAGGAAGGAAAACTGTCTGGAAGATGAGTCAGACCTGCACAAGCACTTACCCCATGCTGATCTTCCCCACTATTGGCATCCTGTATTTGTCGGGCATGTTGAAGCTGCCGGAGATTGCGGTGGCAACAATGACCTGAAAGGACAGGGAATGAAGAGCTGCGAGCAGGAAGAGCTGAGCTGGCTCAGAGCATTAACCTTGCCGTGCTCCCAGAGCTGACAGAATAAAACCAGCACCAAATCTGGGCTGGGGAAGGCAAAAACAGTCCCAGTAGGAGTTATGTTCTTCACCCTCAGCATCACCAGGGTGCAGGTGCAGGGATGAGCATGAGGATGGCCCAGTTTCTGACCTCAAACCATGTGGGGGCCGTGTCACATCTGCTGTGTAGATGCCCTGTTGCAGTGAGGCCCTGCTGGCAGCAGCAGTGTCCCGGGGCTGGGAGGGGAGGGGAGGGTCCCAGGGACAGCCCAGGTGTCACTTACAATGATGATCTCCATCGGGATGGGCATCCGGATCTTCTTCATGTACTTCAGGTTGAGCTCCTTGACAATGATCAGGAGCACAGCACTGACCAAGGCATAGACCAGGGAGGCCAGGTTGGTTTGGGGCAGACCTTTACAAATGTCGATGAATGTCTGAAGGACAGAGAAGAGGAGAAGGTGTCACGGAGAGCCAGAGACTCAGGACAGCATGAACAGAACAGTGGACAGCCCTTGTTACCATAATCAACACCCTGAGATGTGTGAAGTGCTAAAAACCCTCCACCGAGGGAGCAGCCCCCAGCCCTGTGCTGGTGGTTAAATGCAGTTCAGCACAGGATGCATCCATGGACGATGCAGGAAATCCCAGGATTGAGCAAACTTGCTCAGAGGAAACCTTCCTGTTGCTGACAACTCTGCCAGACTCCTGCTGTAACCCCAGATCCCAGCCCCATTTCCTCATCTCTCACTAAACCCACACAGACAGGGCTCACACAACGCTGGGTAGGGAGCACAGCAGCAGCCTGGGCTGTGCTGGGGCAGACATTCCCCTTCCCTCCACCCTTCCCTCGTCTCCTGGGGCCTGTTTCCCTGGCAGGGGGGGCAGTGAGGCCGTGCTGGGGGGGAAGGTGGCTGTGCAGAGCCCCCACTTACGTAGACGATAGCTAAGGGCCCGGTGTAAGACGGGACTGTCAAGCCGAAGACGTACTTGAGCACGGAGATGAGGATCTGCAGCCCCGCCGCCGTCATGAAGCCCCTGATGAAGGACTCGGACAGGTAGATGGCCACAAAGCCGAACTGCAGGAACCCCAGGCACAGCTAGGGTGGGACAGAGGAGGTGTTGGCAGAGTGGTGACAGCCCCAAGGGATGCAGAGCCCGTGTGGGGCAGGGTGATCCTCTGGGAGAGCACACACAGCTCTCCCACACGTGGCAGGGGTGTCCCGGAGCAGGGGTGGGGACAGGAGGGCTGAGGGTGCCATCCTTGGTGGTTCATATAGAGAATTCCACCCCAAAACCGAAAGATCTCCAAAAGTATCTATTTTGGAGTCATCATCCCCCTCGAAGTGGGGCCTCTTTGAGCATCTGGCACCGCCATCTCTGCTCCAGGGAGAGCTTGGCTGGCTCTGTGGTGGCCAGAGGACACAGCAGAGCCCTCACCTGTATGATGGCTGTCAGGCAGGCCAGGGTGGCAGAGATCTCCAGCCTGGCCGCCTCCAGGGCCGTGGTGTTCACACTGGTCTCGTTGGTGGTGTGGTTGAAGTACTGGAAGTCCGACTCCGGAGCCAGCTCATTGCAGATGTTGCCAACGATAATGCTGACCACAGCAAAGGTCCCTGCAGACAACACGGGGGGGTCAGCAGTTCCAGTCCTGTCCTGGAAGGCTCCTGGGCAGGTGGGGCTGTGCAGAACGAGTCCCTCAGCCCACCCCCAGCCCCACCCTGGGAGGTGGCAGAGGGTCCTTGGGGTGCCATCCCGCTGTGCAGCCACAATCAGGGATGCCACAAACCCCAGGCAGAGCAAACGTCCCAGTTCTGGGGCACACCAGCATTAAACTGTTCTGTGCAGACAATTCCTCACCTGGGACCATCTGATGGATGCCCCCGAGGAAGAGGTAGGTGATCAGGGGGAAGAAGGAGGAGTAGAGCCCGTTGACAGGAGGCAGATTGGCCAGGAGGGCAAAGGCCATCCCTGGAAAACATGGGGAAAACAGTCAGGGAAATAGAGGGACCACCAGGCTGGAGGGAGAGCTTGGGGTCATCAGTAAAAGTATGAAACCCCTCCCAGCTGGGCATCAGCATCACCTGCAGACCTTTACTCGAGCTGGCAAAGTGTTATTCCCTCTTGGAGACCCAGAGAGTGACGCTCCTCACCTTGTGGCACTTGGATTGTCCCCGCACTGAGCCCGCCGAGGACATCAGGCAGGATGTAGTCCTTGATTTTGTACTTGGGAAGCCACGCCAGTATTGGGAACAGGCGGAAGAGGGTGAGCTTGAACCTGGAAGCTGAACATCTGGAGGGGAGATAAAAAACCAAAAGCAAATAAGCAAAGAAGGGAAATGAAGCAAATGAGCTGGAATTGGGGAAGGATCTTCCTAGGAATGTCTCAGCCGTTCCCCCTCACCATATTCTGAGCCCTCTCTTTCCTGTACTGTTGCCTTCCTTTTTCTGAGGAATGGAGATAGATTTCCAAGAAAGTGATCAGCAGGGTTATTAACCTTTGTTTGCATAATTATAAACCTCTCTTTAGGGTGGCAGTGGTTTCAATCAGAAAGCTGATAAAAGGAAATCCCAGCTGAAAAGGTTAAAAAAATAATCCACACACCAATCCCTGCATCACCAATTGTGCTTTTTCCACTATTTTAAAAACCCTTGGAAAGCAGGACCCCGAATCCCAAATGCACTCAGTGCACACTGTTCTGCTGATTTGCCAGAGCCACCAATTTAATTTTCTTCAGCCCAATTTGCATTTCTCCCGTGCCTTTCATCCATCAAACCCCTGATGACCATGGTTTCCCAGAATAAAAACGGGATCTATGCCCCCAGATGTGAATGATACCCCCCCAGTTCCTGACTAAATCTGGTTTACATTCCATTGCATTCCCTGTTACCTGAAAAGGTTTCTCAGTTTCTCCCCGACGGGGTAAGTTCTGGTTTTCTTCTCAAACTCCTCGTCGAAGAGGCTGACGGAGTAGGCAGGACGTTCGATGACATAGCGAGGCCTGGCCTGGCTCATCTCTGGATCATTTGGAATTTTCCCAAATTATAAAAAAAAAAAAAGAAAGAAAAAGAAATAGAAAGAGCAAAGCCAAGAATGTGGCTGGAGTTGGCCCCACCTGCGGTACAACCGAGCGGACACCTCCAGCCTCTGGAGCCCTCCCCGAGCTCCTCCACCCTAAATAGTTTCCCCGTGGCAGAGAGGCAGGTCCTGGGAGTGGCTTCTCCCAGCTCCAGGGGCTGCTGCAGCTCCCCAGACACGGGAGCTTTCCCACCTCTTCGGAGGTGATGCTAATGAGCGGTGCTAATGAGCGATGCTAATGAGCGGTGCCGTGCCAAGGGAGCGATGCCCGGATCGCCTGGCAGGCGGGCACGGGTGTTAATCCCGGCCCCGGGAGCGCCTTTGTGCCTCGGGCGAGGCGCTTGACCTTTCCCATGCCTCGGTTTCACCATCGGTGGGGTTGGCAAGGCTTTGCCAGGCTGGTTTGGCTTGGTGGCAGATACTGGCACCGGGATCAAGGGCTGAATCCCATCTGAGGTGCTCCTGCCAGGCTGCCCAGCATTCCATGGCCTTCCCATGGCCAGGGATGAGCACCTGGTTTCCTCTAGGAAGCGATGCTCGGGGAGATAACTGTTGCTAACTCATGCCAGTGATGAAGATGCCAAAACATCCTGGCGGACCAGTCCTGCCCAGTATCTGGGTCTCACCAAAGGGATGATGAACTTCAGAGAACCCTTATTTTACCAGGCCCAGGGATGCCTGGGGAGAGGGGAGAATCACCCCGAACTGGCCGGGCTGGGAGGGGAGGGAGGAAGTGGTCAGATATAAAACGAAGATCTGGGTAATTATTTGTGTTTTGGTGTGTATCTAAGTGGGTCATTGCCCAACACAGCAGGGGAAGAGGGGGTGGAAAAAGCTGGTGATTCAGGCAGGAGAATGTCCCAAGAAACAACATCCAGGTTGCTGTGAGCGTACAGAGTGCTCTGAATGTGCCAGAACCTCCCCTCTCTGGGCACTGCTGGAAGTCAGAGCACACTTTGACATCGAGTTTGTGGCACTGGGATGAGCAAAATGTGGTTCCCCAGGACAGGTGAGAGCCCTGGCTGATTCCTTGGGGTGAGGACAGGAGCAGATTGTAGCAGAGCAGGGCAGGAAGGAAGGGATGATGCAGGGAGCTGAAACTTTGGGGAGAATTTAGGTCAGCAGGATCATTATGCAAATAGGAGCTAATGGGTCTAGCAAGGGAGGTCAGCAGCCCCACTCTTTAGAGATCACGAGGCAAAACTGCTCCAGCAAGGGGGTGTTGGTGATTCCAGCTCTGATCTGCACCCCCAGGGCTCAGGAGGGACCCCAGCCCACGCTGTGAAGCAGAGAGGAGACACCAGGTCCCTCCTCTGGTAGGGCCAGGTGCCTCATCCAGTGCCCTCTTCAGGCGTGCAGGGCACCCCTGCTGCTCCTTTTTCCCTGGAGATTCCTCTCCAAGAGCAAGGACAAGCTTTGCCTTTGGATATTAGGACTGAGCAGTGTCCTGGCCTCTTCCCAGTCCCTCATGCTGAAAGCCTGTCTGATAGGTAGTCATGGTTTTCCCACTTTTCCCATGATCCTGTGGCTCTTCCCAGACTTTCCCCCAGCCCCACAGCTCTGCTTGGAATTTCCAGTTCTCTTTGGTGAATATTTTGTAGGTCCAGACTCAGCAACACCTTCTGAGGGCTGGTAAAGCCCCCCGAGTTCCCGGTGGTCTCTCTGATCTCCATGCCTCCTGCCACCAGACAGACCCAAACAGCCAATTAAATCCCAGCTCTTTAATGAATTTCCCCTGCTGAGTGAAAGTGCTGGCAATCAGGAAAATAATAAACAGAGCAGGTATAGAGGGGAAAATATCCCCATGATTAAATTCCATCTTAAGCAAACAGGCTCGTGATGTCAGCGTCTCGGACAGAGTCGAGTTCTTGACTTGGCTTATCACAGCCTTGCCCCAGCTCAAACAGCAGCTCAGACCTCTGAGATTTGGGAATTAAAGAGAACGAGGAGCTGCAGGGCTGCTCCTTGAACAGAAGGCAAAGCTGGCCTGGTGCTGGTGGGATGAGCCCCCAGCAAGCTGCAGAGCTGGTTTAAACCCTGCAGCTGGGGCAGGACCCCGGAGCAATTCCATGAGTGGAGGGAAGAGCAGAGTGCCAGGCAGCTGCTGCATTGGGGGACCAGGTTTTTCAAGCTCTCTCTTCCAGTGTGAGCAAGGAAATAAAGGACAAAGTCTGGGGGAAGAGCTCCAAGCACTCAGGAGTTTTTCAGGAAGCCCATCCCTGCAGAGGGGTCGGCTGGAGTGGGTGATGCTCGGAAATGTAAAATTTTGACCTCACTAAATCACTGAGTGCACAAAGGGGTTAAATACTTGGAGCAAACAACACATGAGAGCAGAACTGCTCCACTCCAGTGACGGGATGTGGGTGACCAGCACTGTCCCAGCAGGTCACGAGTGTCTCCTCGGTCCAGACCTGGGTGATGCCAGCCCTGCCAGTCCCAAACCAGGCTGTGCATGCCAGGCATGGACCTTTTCTCCCAGAGTTCGTCTTGCAAGCACACTCACTGAGCTCTTATCTGCTGTCCCCGTGCTGGTGATAGCTGTGTTTGGGAAGAGGAAAGTCACATTGAGGTTCCTGGCTGGTGTTGATAGGAGCTGTTGGCACAAAGCCACTCTCCTGCACTGATGTAGGCACAGAACAGGAGCTCCAGTCCAAGGAATGAGTCAAAATTTGGTGGGAGAGCAATCTGATCCCTGCATTCTGTGTGCCACAAGGGCCCAGACTGATCCCAGTGCTAGAGATGGACATCCAAGGAGTGCTTCTCCATTTTAGGGATTAAAAATCTTGAAACAATGCTTCGTCCCTTGCCTCCCCCTCTCCAACCCCCTTCTCCTTGCGCAAGGCACGCCCAGCCCTCCGTGCTGTTTGCTTCAGGATGGGGTTCAGAGGTCCAGCCTCTTCCCAATCCCGTGTGAATCTCCATCCCAAACACCCCTCTCCCGGCCCCATTGCCCAAGAAAGGGCCATAAAAGCAGCTCCCCCCGATCCCCCAGACCAGGTCTGGAGGAGAACACAGGCACAGGTGCAAGGGTTTGGTTGCAACACCAGGACAAGGTCTTGACTCCCGTGGCCCCTGCCCGGTGCCTTCAGCGCCGCGTCCGCCCGGCTCCAGCTGCAGGTGCCATGGGAGCCCCGGGGCAAGGCAGGGAAAGGGCCCAGGTCCTGCAAGCTGAGCAGAGGAAGCCTCCCTGAGACCTGCATGGCACAGGTGCCGGGCTCTCGGTGCCACATGAGGCAGTGCCAAGCTCTGCAGAGCCAGGTGCTCCCCCAGACTGAACTCTGCCTCACCCTCCTGCCACGCTCCCGCTCCCTTCTCCCTTTCACGCCTCTCCGAGCGCCCAGGTGGGGGAGAAGGAGGTTCCTGCTGTCACTCACTCAGCTCAGGTATTTCAGAGGGATGTTGTATAATTCACCTCGGCAATCAGGCACCGGGAGCCTGGCAGATCCGCCCCTGCACTCCCTGGTCGCTCCCTGTGACCTCCTGGCATCGGGGACGTGCCAGGAGTGAGTCCAGCTGATGGCCCACACCAGGAACTCACCACCAAGGCACCCCAGAGTATTCAGCTGGGGCATTTTGGCACAAATTCTTTTTCACACTTAAAATCTGGTTGATTTGGTTTTGTTTTACCTTTGGCTCTGGATGACTGCAGGCTTCACCTACAAATGAACTGATTCAGGAAGAAAACCTGGCAGTGGTAAAGCCACATCTGCAGTCCCACATTTCTGGCACGAGTATTTTGGGATAAAAATAATTCCCAGTAATTTGGGGAGGGGGAAGAAGCCGAGGCAGGGAAATAGGGGTTATGTTCAGGGACTGGTGCCATGCACTGGACACACACATTTGGTAAAGGGTTTAACCTTTTCTTAACCTTTACCCATTAGAAATAGAAGAGGAAGACACCAGAAGAGAGTATAAATCAGTTTTGAAAAATATCCATGCCTCAGAAGAGGCAAAATGCCAGAATCCATAAAGTTCAGTCAAAATTTCACTGTTCCAGTCCATTTTCCATGAGGAACCACTGTGATGACTGGGGGAATAACAGCCAGAGGGAGAAGGGGGTGAGAGGAGCCAGGCGGAGCTAGCGGGCTCTGATGGATCTTGGGCAGGCATGGAATGGGTCCTGTGCCACAGTGCAGGGCCAGGAGGAGACATCTCTGCTTCCCTCCAGCTCCCACCTCCCATCCCACTGCCCGGAGCCTCTTTTCCCCCTGGGATCTGCCATCCCATTCCTCCACTCCTGCACCTTCACCATGCAGCAGCCAGGCGTGAAATCAATGTTTTCTTTCTGTTCAGCCCCAACATTTGGAGTGTTAAATAGGTGATTTCCATCAGGCAGATGGCCCTTTTCTCGTTGTGAGTGACCCAGCCCAGCGCAGGCAGCGGGCAGAGCTCTTGTGCTGCCGGCGCTGGGCCAGTGCCAATGTTTGATGTACCACTTCACACGAGTTTCTAACCAAACTAGCTCTGTGCCTGGTAACCAGAATAATAAAATCTGCAGGCATCTGCCAGCAACTGAAGGTGAAGCCAAAGTGTTTGGCTCACAGGGTGTTTATTAAGTGAAATGTTTATGTGCAGCAGCTCGGCTCCTGCGCTTTGCTGTGAGGGAGCAAACGCTGTGGGCACGGGGGATCTGCTCTGCACTGACACCAGGGCAGCAAAGCCCAGGTTGGACCCTCTTTCCCTGGGATTTGTTTGATTTCCTCACTTGTTCCCAACCCCACCCCGACTCCATTGCTGTCGTAGCTGCATCAGCGCCGTGGGATGGGGTGAAGCATCAGGCACGTGGCTTTGGGATGTCCAGACACCACTCATGGTCCTCTGAAAGCCACCAGCTTCCCTGCCCTGCTGTCCTCCAGGGCTGTCAGGGGTGAGGCAGAGCAGTGCCTGACCCCAAGAGCACCTCAGCCCAATCCCTGGAAGTGCTGTCTCCATCCCCTTCCTGTGTAAAAAGCAGCTGGGATGGGCAGGAGTGAACTGGAAAGGGCATTTAAAGGAAGGAGAAGTGAGACTTTGTTGTCCCTCACTGCCACATCTCTGCTCTCCACCTGTCTCTGACCTTGCCCTCGCCTTTGGAGAGCAGGTGGGCAACGCAAATCCAAAAGAATTAAAAAGTCTGTGGCATTCCTGCAGCACCTGCTGGCACTGATCTGGGATTCCTTCTGAGGCCTCATTCCTCCATGTGCTCCCATCCCTGTGGATCCACACTCGGAGAAGGAAAAAACACCTCTGGGGTCACCCAGTCCATCCTGTCCCAGAGGTGGAGGATGGGACGGCGTTTCTGTACCGGGAATCTCTGACCCGAGGCAGAAACGCTGTGTGACCAGGACAAATGTCACTGCAAGGACTTATCTCCAAGGGAAAGAAGGACAAGTCCCCAGCTCCAGGTTTCAACCTGCTTACAAATAAGGTGTGGACAAATTTTATCAGGGCAGAGCAGAAAGCATCCCAGCTGCAGGAGCTGTGGTTTTCCGCCATTGAACAAGACTGGGGATATTTCCTCTTGCTTACACATAGAGGAGCCTGCCCAAACAGGACCTAAACATCCTAAACGGCACTGGGAGGAGCTGGAGACCCTGCAGCCGGTGTGACAGGGCTCGGTCTGGGAGCACTCCTCATTCCCAGCTTTAAAATTCCCACCTAACCCGACTGTGAGCGCCGGGATGCCCAGTACGGCCAAATCCCCTTTCCTGGCTTGGATTCCTGTGCACAACCAGTGCTTCCCAACTGCTGCCCTCAGGCACTGGGCTCCACATCCCTTCCCTCCACCGCGGGATGTGTAACACCCAGTTTGGGCTGCAACATCCTCAAGGCAGGGACCACTTTCCACAGTCCCATGCACAGAAAGTTTTGCTCGTAACAAGAATCCAGAAACTGAGTGTCTCTCATCATTTGCCTCTCCTATGCCAGGCAAATCCCTCCACACATCTCAGCAGGAACCAGACAGGATAAGATGGCAGGATTTATTCTAGCAATAATTAATTCGCATATTTGGCTCTTCCAGCCTCTCTCTTCATAATAAATCAAGCTGCTGGATCATTGGTGTTGCTAATTCCTGAGTAAATCTGCCGCCGTAAATCCCCTTGGCGAAAGGAGGGAGGGAGGAAAAGAGAAGGGGGGAAAAAGAACAAAAAAAAGAAAAAAAAAAAAGAAAAAAAGAAAAAAGAAGTAGCAGTTCTCCAAATACTGCGACTCACACCCAGTGGCTGTGCAACCGGAGTGTAAATCCCCCACGCCCACCCAGACAAAGAGCCCGATTGTTGGAGTTACCTGCGCCTCGGGAGAGCGGCCGATCCTGCGAGGGGGGTGCAGATGTGGCAGGAGAGGTGCTCCCGAGGAGGTGTGCAGAGGTCTGCGCTCAAACGAGCCAGTGAGTCATTTATAAATCACCTCAGTCAAGGGGACCGAGGGCTGTGCTCGGCGCCTGATTGGCTTGAGGAGGTAATTGCGAGCAGGTACACTCGGGCTGAGCCCAGGAGATAGCCAGGGGAGATAAGCGCAGATCTGAAGAGGGAGAAGAGCCTTTTTGGATGTCCCCCCTCACCCCACCCCTTCCCTCTGCGGCCTGGGCCGTTTGATCCCCTCTGCGGGTCCCTCCATGCTCTGGGTGACAATAACCCATATTCACGTCACCCCGGGCCCCCTCCCTCCCCTGCCACGGGCCGGGGGCAGCAGAAGATGCTTTTGTTGGCCTCGGTGGGCAGCGCCCGCCCGGCCTTTGAGCTCCGGCCGACTCTCCGCCCCCGGGATGGACAATGGGGCGCTTTGTGCCAGCGCCCGACCCCGCCGCGCCGGCCTGGGGATGGGATTGGCAGCGGAAAGCAGAGTGTCTCTCATTTCCAGGTTCAAAGGGATGAGAGGAGAGGGGAAGAGAGGCGAACCCCGCTGTCTGCCCAGGAGAGAGGGTCGGGCTCTGTGTCCCGGAGCGGGGATGCGGTGGGAGGCTCGGCTGGGCTGGCTGTCAGCAGCCTCGCAGGCACCGTCCCCGAGCAGCAGCCACAGCTGGCCCCGCTCTCCTGCGCTCGGGCTTTGACAGGTTCTTCTGATGCCCCTGGCAGGGGACAGCGATGGAGCGGGGAGGGGCCGGGATGGGCTGGCCGGGAGCTGCAGCTCGGGAGCCACCCCTGAGCTCCTGCTCGATCTCCTGGCGCTGCCCTGGGAGAGGCAGCGTTTGAGGCTGGAAAAGCTCCTGTGATAGGTCAGGGAGCGGCCAGCTCAGAGCAGGGGACAGGGCTCATCCCCTCCTGCCATGGTGTCCAACCCATGGCAGCACCACTGTGCCGAGCTGCGGCCAGGCTCCTGGACTCCTCTCCAGGCTCCTGGACTCCTCTCCAGGCTCCTGGACTCCTCTTCAGGCTCCTGGACTCCCCTCCAGGCTCCTGGACTCCTCTCCAGGCTCCTGGACTCCTCTCCAGGCTCCTGGACTCTTCTCCAGGCTCCTGGACTCTTCTCCAGGCTCCTGGACTCCCCTCCAGGCTCCTGGACTCCCCTCCAGGCTCTTGGACTCTTCTCCAGGCTCCTGGACACCCCTCCAGGCTCCTGGACACCCCTCCAGGCTCCTGGAATCCCCTCCAGGCTCCTGGAATCCCCTCCAGGCTCCTGGACTCTTCTCCAGGCTCCTGGACTCTTCTCCAGGCTTCTGGAATCCCCTCCAGGCTCCTGGACTCCCCTCCAGGCTCCTGGACTCCTCTCCAGGCTCCTGGACACCCCTCCAGGCTCCTGGACTCCTCTCCAGGCTCCTGGACTCCCCTCCAGGCTCCTGGACTCCTCTCCAGGCTCCTGGACTCCCCTCCAGGCTCCTGGACTCCTCTCCAGGCTCCTGGACTCTTCTCCAGGCTCCTGGACACCCCTCCAGGCTCCTGGACTCCTCTCCTGCCAGAGGGATTTGAGAGCCAGGTACCGGCCGGGATGCTGCAGGTGATGAGATGCACTGGGACATCAGCATGGAAGGGCACAAGGAATGGGACCAGCAGGAAATGGAGAGGGGCATGTCCCCAGAGGAATTGGCCAGCAGAAGGAAGCTGCAGGGGGTTCTTTGCCGTGGAAGAATTGATGTCTGCCCCCAAGGGCAGCTTGGCACGGGGTATTCACGGGGTGGCTCTGCTGCCCTCACCTCCTCTGGGTGTCACCCGCCCCACTGGGATGTGCTGCCACCTCCGAGCGCTGGAAAATGATGGGAAAAGGGAGCAGGGAGAGAGCTGGAAGGGCAGGGAACACGCGGCTGGGATGAGGAGAAAGGGGAAGGCAGCGGTGTGGCCTTTCCTCGCTCCCAGAGGAAAAATTCCCGGTACCTTGTGCATGCTCGAGGCATCGGCAGGTGCTGCCAAGAAACCTCATCGTATGCAAATCAATCATTGTGTCTGGAGCACGCCAGAGGAACACCCTGCCCGAGGTGCCAGCGGGAAGGGGGCTGATTCATTGCCATCTGACCGACAGAGGTAATAATTGCCAAGCAGTTATCCTGTAAATATCATTAATAACTCGTATCGAGTGGTTTCTTTTTAAAGGGCAGCCAGATACGAGCGGAGCCCTGTGGGACAGGAACGCGTGACACAGCAGTGGGAGCAGCCCACGAGTGTTCCCAGAAGTCCCTGTCACAGGGCAAATCCCGGGAACACGGAGCTCCAGCATCCACAGGGATCCCGCTCCAGAGGCACCATGGAAAGAGGGGGAACAGCATCCTGGATGGTGCTAATTAACATCCAGGGCTAATGTGCAGGGTTAATTAGCAACGAGGCTCATGCTGAAAGGGACTTCTGCCATCAGTGAATGGCATTTTTCCTAGCAAAGCTCCACCGAAGAAAGATGAAAGGTAAAATTCCAAAGCTGGCTCCCGGCGTGAGGGAAATGGGACCAGCTGGTGCTCCTCATCCTCTGACCTGCTCTCTGCATCCTGCCCTGGGCAGGCACATGTAGGGCCCAGCAGGGTCAGGATGCCAGGTCCATGGGAATGCCCCTGACCCCTGGCACAGGCAGAGAAGGGCTGTCTGTGCACACTGGGACGCAAAACCAACCCAAAGTGACTCCATGCTGCAGTTGCTGGCACTGGGATTGGGATGCTGGTGGGGCTGGAGTCCAAATGGTTGGATTTTTGCACCCCCCAGCACTGGCAAACCCCAATGAAAGCTCTCCATCGTGTGCAAGGTAATTTTTCCACAGGGAATGACTTCAGGCTCTCCCTGTCCCTTCCCAGCTCTGGTGTCCCTCCTGCTCAGATGGATTCCCGGTTGTTTCCTGCTCCCTGTGACAGGAGCTGCTATTCCAAAGTCCTGCTGGGTGTGCTCGGGATACAGCGAGGTCTTGCCCTGTGGAGAGCCCAGCCCTGTGCAGCCATCGATGGTCCTGGGGCATTTCTGGCATGGGAGGAGCAGCCCCGGTCAAATTCCATCTGCAGGACCTATAAATGCAATTCATTCTGCCTCTTTCTGCTCTGCCCAAACTCCCCATGCACGGCCCGAGGTTGTGTCCACCAAAAGAGCATCCAGGATGGTGTGCAAGGCATGGAGGAGTGTCTGGGAAGCACCGGGAAGTCGGGGAGCACTGGGAGAAGGAAGGACACCCCAGGGGCTCCCCAGGTGCACAGACTGCTGAGCTGGTTATCTCCCGGGCAGATAGCAGCATTCCATGTGCTGGAACGCATGGATTTGTTTACAGATGATTAATATTAGCATTTAATGGGGGCAATAATTCAGTGGTAATAACTCAGTGGAGCCCCAAGGCTGGTGGCAGCAGGGACAGGCAGTGCATGCCCTGGGGCGGAGGGGGCTGGATCCTGAGAGGTGATGGGACCTGCAGGGAGCCTCCCTGCCTCCCTTCCCTCCCTCTCCCATCCCCAGACCTGCAGCCACAGCTGCTGCTTCCTTTTGGGTGGTTTTGCCAAGGAAATGGGGTTTGTGCAGGCACAGGCACGGGTAGGAGGCAGGGTTGGGAGTGGAGATGCTGCAGGTGGAGCAGGGCAGCCTCTGAGGAGGGAATCTGGTGCAGGAAGATCTGGAGGTGATGAAGAGGTTGAGAGGTGCTGGGAGGTTGTTCCTCATGGTTGATGTGCTGTGCAGGCTGTGACACCTGCACAGGGCACAGCTGAAGCCACGGGTGGAGTGTCCTGCTTGTCTGTCTGTCTGTCTGTCCCTTCAGGAGCTTCTAAAATCCCTCAGCCAGATGGCAAAG
The DNA here is from genome assembly GCA_020086605.1 of Lanius collurio. Taxonomy (NCBI): domain Eukaryota; kingdom Metazoa; phylum Chordata; class Aves; order Passeriformes; family Laniidae; genus Lanius; species Lanius collurio. Next base: position 1,626,962 of record JACBWW010000063.1, on the reverse strand, counting down.
CAGAGATCCAGGCTGCCAAATTCCTATGGGAATGAGATGGCCATTCCTGGAGCAGGTGCTGGCCATGGCTGATGCTGAAGGATGCTCTGAGCTGCTGGGAGGGTGGGCAGGGGCTGCCACCCCCGGTGTCACCACGGGGACACCACACCGAGCCCGGCTGGAGCTCGGAGGTTCCTGGGGCTGGTTATCACCGTTTCCTGCTCCCCCAGGAATGCAGGTCCTGGGCCCGGGCTGGGTGCCACCATCCTGCTGGCAGAGGTGGCCCAGCCGTTGGCTCCGTGGTGCCAGGGCTGGAGCCACGGCTCCCACCTGAAAGGGAACTGCCAGCACTGCCGTCCCCACTCGGTGTCACCGGCTGGCACAGGGGACAGCAGCTTGATCCGGGCAGGAATGAGGAACACCATGTCCCAGAGGGAGGCAGCAGGATTATTTACAGCCCCAAAATGAAGGCTGGAATGCAGAAAGGCTTGGGAGAGCTGCCCCTGTGCTTGGCAGCGCGTGGGCGTTGGGGCTGTTCTGTTCTCGGGGTGAGCTCAGGGCTGGGGAGAGGCTCTGGGCCTTTGGGGTTTGTCTGCCGGGGGAATTGCTGGGTCACAGCTTCTTGGGGCCTTTCCAGCCTGCCTTAGCCCTGTGGGGACATCTCCAGAGGCAAGGGAAGGGCCACACTCCTGCTGGGACCGTGTCACCTGCGTGTGTCGGTGGGGCCAGCCCTGCCACAGCGCTGCTGGCCCTTTTCCTCCCAGGGGGATCCCCTCCCAGGGCTGCAGCAGCAAGGCTGGCACGGGCACGTCCCCAGACTGAAGGATTTGAAGGGTGAGACATCCTGGCTTGGGGAGCAGAGCCCGTTCTGGTGGTCAGAGCCAACCACACCGACCCCAGTTTCTGTCTGGGGCATCACAAAGGCTCCAGAGGAATTGTCACCCCTAAAAAACCCTGCCCAGTGTGCGGAGAGCACCTGGCACTGGGCTGTGTGTCCTCACCTGGGGCTGGCTGGTGCTCTCTGGACAACCCTCGGGTCACCTTGAGCAAGGGCTGTTATCTTATTTGTGAAATAGGTGTAAGATATCTGCCTTCTCCTGGGGAACTCCAAATGTGCTCAGCAAAGTCTGCCCAAGGCCCAGGGACGTGAGCAGCGCTCAGCAGCTCTCAGGGCAGGGTGGGAGCAGCCCCAGCATCAAAAATTCCTTTCCTTGGAGCAGCCCCGCAGCGTTGGGGGCCCCCAGGCCAAGGGGTGCCGTGTGGAGCATCCCATTCCTCTGGAATCCGGGCTGGGGGCTGGCTCCAGGCACTGCCTCCCCCACCCCTCACGGCTTTCTGCCCGCTCTGATCCAGGAGAGTCAAACCCAAATGAAGCTTTTTCACTTAAAGCATTGAATTCCTGTGAAGGGAGGTTTTCTAGTTTAAAAAAAAAAAAAAAGAAAGAGGAATTTTTCCTCAAAAAAACCCCCCAAAACGTGGGAAGGTGTGTGGAGGAGAACGTGAGGCTTCTCCTTGCTTCCCCCAGCTCTGTGCAAGGTGGAGAAGGGAGGGAAAGGGGACGTGGTCCCATCTCTGCTGCTGTGTGGCCTTGGGCAACTCATTAAGGCCCGAACTGCTGCAGATCCAGCGATGGAGGGAGATAAGGCTTGAAATGAGCCCGCTCATTGTTCAGGCTCCGAGGTCAATGCCTGCAGAGCAGCTCAGGTGTTGGAGAGGACGCCGTGCTGGAGGAGGAGGAGGTCCTGTCGCCCCTGGTCAGAGAGATCAGCAGCCAGATTTTAGATGAAAGCCAGATTTGAGATGAAACTCCTTTTTTAGGAGTTTTAGGAGTGTTGGTGCTGCAGCCATGGCACAAGGCAAGGAGCCAGCTCAGGTGCCAGCCTGCCCTGGTTAAAGGGCATTAAAGTTAAATAAAGCATTTGGGGCCGGAGGGATGCAGTGTCCAGGTGGAATCTGCTGGGAGGAGGATTCGCTGCCCTGAGCCTCACCCAGGGCTTGAGGGAGGCTCTGTCGGTGCCCTGGCTCTGGTCTGGTCCAGCCACATCCCCAGGGATGCTGGTGATAAGAAAATCGGCCAGAATAAACTTCCTAACACCTTTTGAAGCATTTGATCTTTAAACTCCATTCAGCAACTGCAGAAAAACCGAATATTTCTGTTCTCTGTGTTATTTATTGCTGGTGGCCTCACACAGACCTGAGGGAGCTCAGCCAGGGCAGCGAGAGGAGACAAATCCACATTTTCCCTTCAGTCAGCGCCAGTGGAGCTGCAGATCACATTGTTTGTGTCTGTCCACACTCCGAGGAGCTGCTGCTTCATCCAGGACAGAGTCCAAACAATCTCCAGCCAAAATCGGGGAATTTGGGGGTAGTCAGCTCCTCCTCGGGCAGCAGGGACCCTCAGCAGGAGGCTGAAGCTCCTCCAGGTACACGCAGCACTGGAATTCCCTGGGGAAGGTGATGTCCATCCCCGTGCCAAGGGGCACACCTGTTATAAATAAGGGACCAGATTATCGATTTAACAATTATTCATTTATTTTGTACCACATTGTAGCTTTGTTTAAATGTAATTTTGTACTTTGTTGTATCACTTTTTAATAAAGGCTTAAAAAGGACCATCAGTCCTGCCCTTTTTTATTTCACACCCCTCCCGTGTGAGCCCTGCTGTGGCTCGGTGCTGCCTCGGCCACCACGGAGCTGCTGCCTGGGGCACTTGGCACAGGGACCGTGCCATCCTGATCCAACCAGCCCTTCACGGATTCCTCCGGGTGCTTTTGTCGCTGTCATCCCCACTCTGGGGTCCGTGCCGCGGTGGGATCCCCTCCACAGCGCTCAGCACCTCTGTAGGGCTTTGCAAACACAAAAAGGGCTGCGGCGAGGGCTGGGGCAGCGGGGTAGCCCCGTGCCAGGCTGGCTGGGGCCACCATGCCCATCCCGGGGGGCTGATCCTGCTGCTGTCCGAGCTGCGGGAAGGACACCCGAGGCTCGGGCTGCCGCTGACTTCAGCGTGTCCCGGGACCGGCCACAGCCCCTGATGTCCCTACGTGTCGCCTCTCAGCCCTGCCCTGTCCCCAGCAGAGCCCCGTTGTCCCCACACAACCTCCCTCCGGGGCTGGGCCACGGTGCCAGCGCCTGCCGGGTGCTGGGGCTGGAAGAGAAGCAGAATTTGCTGCGGTTGGGTGGGCACTGAGGCTGTGCCTCAAACCTGGGCTGATCGTGTGTGCCTCGGGGGGACAGTGACACCTCGGGGGGACAGTGACACCTCGGGGGGACAGTGACACC
>JACBWW010000063.1:1597955-1623323 GCA_020086605.1 Lanius collurio | reverse complement strand
CCTCTCTGGTTATTAAACAGGGCACTGTGGGCAGGAGAGCAGGAGGGCTTGGGTTTGGTTCCTCAGCAGTGGCCACAGGCCAGGCTCTCTGCCGGGGTGAGCTCAGGCACTCAGGTGGCTGCTCAGGAACTCTCTGAGTCACACAAGGCAAATATTTTCCCCTTTGATTTTCACCCTGAGAAAATCTCGAGCTGACCTTGTTAATCCCACGTGTTGCAAACCTCCCCCTGTCCTTTATCAGGTTTCGGCTGCGGGATAGTGTTACCAGCTTAGCACCTCTGGCCGCTCCTGCCAGCATCCTGCCTGGCACCGTGCCGCCCTGCTCTGTCTCCTGGCCTTCCTGGCTGTGCCAGGGCTGCCTGGCCAGCAGGACACCCTGCCCGGGAGGGACAGAGGGAGAAGAAAAGCTGGAAGGTTGTAGCTGGCTCCAGCACGGTGCCACACATGTGCCAGGTGAGTTAGCCAGGACTTCCAGAGGGTGGTGATGCCACTGGAGCTCCTGCCAGCTCCCGAGGCTGCAGCATCCTTCACAGGCTTAATTCCCGTGCCTGGAATGATGTTCTGTGGATGCACAAAGTGATGGGGCCCTGCTCAGTTTGAGCCCAGCACCTCAGAGCCTGCCCGAGGGCTCTGGGACGAGCTGTGCGTGCAGCTCAAGGCCCCAGCCCATCTGGGTGCTGCTCCTGCCTGTCCCTCTCCGGGCAGCCCGGGCTGCAGGGGGACTCTGACCCAAATCTGCAGCTCCCACCCGGCTCCAGCTCCGGCCACTCACAGGTTCCAGCACCCACAGCAGCCCTGGGCTGGTGCCAGAGGCTGCCCAGCCCCGGCTGCGGGAGCGCCCGCTCCACCCGGTGTGACTGCTCAGCCCTGGGTGTCCAAACTGCTGCGTGCTGGGGTAAAACAGACCAGCTTTGTGTTTGCCAGCGCTGGGAGCTTCTGAGGAAAGGGTGTGATCAGAACCAACATCGCTGCTGGCACGGACAGCGCTCAGCACCCGCTCCAGACAGCCCCGGCGGGTGCTCGGCCCGGAGCGGTGCCAGGGTGGGGGATGCTGCGTGTGAGAGGGGCTCCGGGATGGCCCAGCGTGGGGAAAGGACGTGCAGAGCGTGGGGAGGAAATAGTTAATGCCCCTCTCCTCCCAAAAGGAAGGGACAAATCCTCTCCCCGGCCCGGTGCCCAAATAAACAGGCGGAGCGTTGCGAAAGGACCAAGGTGGGAACGCTCCGTTCCTCTGCGCAGCCGGGCGGTCCAGCTCCAGCTCGGCAGCCCTCGCTCAGGTTTCACCCTTCCTGCCACCCCCCTGCCCTGCCACTGCCACCCAGGGGTGCTGTCCCCATGGGCGGGCCGGGTGATGCCAGGGCAGCCTCCGGGAGGCTCTGTGGGACAGCCTGAGGGGGGTCTGGAGGGAGATGGCGAGGGGCCAGGAGGTCCCTGGTGACCTCTCCGGGCATCTGAGTCCATCCGCCCGGCCAGGGGGATTCTGCAGCCGCGGGTGGCACGGGGTGACCGCGCCCCCGGGCAGCCCCAGCCGGTGCCCGCACAGAGCTGCTGGAAGGTGCCCGGAGCGGGATGGATGCAGGGAGGGAAGCGGAGCCTGGCTCTGCTCCCAGCGGGCTCCCTCTGCCGACAGCCACCCCGGCCGGGTCCCCTCGCCACCACTGCACAGCCACTGTGCACCTCCTCTCTCCCCGACCCGAAATCTACACCGGAAAAAAAAAACCCCAAACCAAAACAAAACACCAAAAATCAAAAAAAACCCCACCCCAGCCCCAAAATGCTTCCCCCAGCCCCGAGAAGCTGAACAGGCTCAGGGAGGAAAATCTAGAGCACAAGAATCTGGAGCCCCCATCCCATCCTCCTGCTGCAGGATCTGGGGAGCGTTTTGCAACACATAAATATAAATAAAAACGAAATATTTAATTTCCTTTAAAAAAAAAAGAATAAAAAGTACCCCTGGCAAAGTGCTTTTCTGAGAATCCTCCCCAGCGAGGTGGGAGGTAGAGGGTGTTTGATGGGGAATATGTGTGAGAGCAGGGGAAACTGAGGCACAGAATCGTTGCCTCCACAGTGGCGGGTCCCAGGAGGGCGCTGTGCCGAGGCCACCAGCCCCACTTGTCGCCCCAGGCCAGCCCATACCCACCCTGAGAGCGGTGGGGACACCAGGCTGTGCACTGGGGAGGTCACCCGTGGTGCCAAGGCCGTGGAGAGGCATCGGGAGCACTGCCCGGGTCCCTGGCACCGTCACCGCAGGGACATCGCCCGCTCGGGTGCCAGACGGCAGCAGATCGAGGGGGGACAGGGCCACCGTGACACTGAGGTGGTTGGGACACTCGGGAGAGCAGCAAATCCCGGGATGTGCAGGCAGCCGGCCCTGGTGTGTCCAGCGGTGGCCTGGCCAGTCCCTGTGGCCAGGCTGGGGTGGGCAGCGGGCACAGCCCCCCGGGCTGTGGGCATCGCGGGGTCCAGAGGCCCCGGGGTCAGCAGCAGCTCTTCTTGGGCTTGTCGTTGGGAGTGAGCTTGATGGAGTCGGTTAAATAACTCTCAAAAATCCCTTTATACTGGAAAAAAAAACGGAGAAGAGAAAGGATGAGCGACACCATCGGACTGCGGCGCGCTGGGTTTCAGCCCCGACTTGTGATTAAAGGCAAAACCCAGGGAAAAGCCACCTAGTGCGGGGCTTGGGGACACCGGTGTCCCCGCGGGACTGCCGCTAGAGGACAGTGCTGGAGCGCTGTGGGTGCCACCCGCCGCGGCCCCATCACTGCGGGAAAAGGAAGCGGCGATTCCCATTCCTATGGATTTAGGATCAAACACCGCTGCGTTTCTCCTTCTCGGGGTGGCAGCAGGAGCTATTCCGTATGGGAGGATCTGTCAGTCCAGCCCCGGCTGAGCCCGGCTCCCTCCCGACCCCCTGCCCGGCACAGCTCGGAGCAGGAGGATGCTCACCCTGCTCAGTGCCTGCTTCGCGAGGGTCTCAAAAGCTTCGGCCACGTTGATGTTGTTCTTGGCACTGACTTCGAAATACGGGATGTCCTTCTCCTTGCACCAGGCTGAGGCCGTTTCCTCGGGCACCTGAGGGGAGGGCGGAGAGGATGGAGCAACAGCTCAGGGATGGGACAGGGGACCCTCCTCACCCACCCGGGCACAGCTGGGCGAGGGCAGGGTGCTGGCAGTGCCCGAGGTTGAAATTCCTGCTGCTCTGGTGGGCACAGAGGGCAGCTGGGGGATGCTGCTTATCCCCTCCAAGAGTCCTGGGGGAGGTGGCAGCTCCTGGCCTGGAGCCCTGGTTTTCGTGTGAGGATAAGGAGAAGGCTGGTTCTGAGGTGAAGGATGAGCCCCCATAAGCCATGAGGACCCTGCAGCATCCCAGTCATACAATCATGGAATTGTTTAGGTTGGAAAAGATCATCAAGTCCAGCCATTAACCCAGCACTAAACCGTGTCCCCAGGTGCCCCACCTGTACAGCTTTTAAATCCCTCCAGGGATGGTGGCTCCACCACTGCTCCCCCTGCTCTCCCTGCTCCACCCTTACCTGCCGGTCACAGAGGTCTATTTTGTTCCCCAGCACCACCATGGGGAAATCCTGTTCCCTGGGAATGACCTTCTCCAGGAAGTCATCTCTCCAGTTGTCCAGGGCCTCAAAGGACTCCCTGTCTGTCACGTCGAAGGCCAGCACGCAGCCATCTGAGCCTTTGTAGAAGGTCGACACCATGGAGCGGAATCGCTCCTGTCCCCCCGTGTCCCAGATCTAGGGCAGAGGAGGGCACAGACAGACACACAACACGGGCAGGGTGGCAGCCCAGGGGAGCAGCTTCAGAGGGTGCTGAGCCCCCAGAATTCCCGTGGGATTCCAGTGCAGTTCATGGATGCTGAAAATCAGGCTCTGAAAACCGGGTTCTGCACATCCAGCCCTGCACCTCATGCCACCGGCGGGCATTCGGGCACAGCAGGACAGGGTGGGACACACACGGCCCTGGGATCAGGGTGGGCACCCCGGGCAGTGCCAGCTGCACTCACCTGCAGCTTCAGGGCGCTGTTGTCCACGGCAAGGACCTTGGTGAGGATGCTGGCACCCAGCGTGGTGCGGTAATCCTCGTAAAACGTCTTGTGCACGTACTGGTGCAGCAGAGAGGTCTTGCCCACGCTGGTGATGAGGAAAGGGGCACTGGTGAGGCTTTGCCCTGCTCGGGGGGTGGGTCACAGCCGCGGCTGCACACCCAGCACGAACAGGGGGCTTCCCTCCCTCTCTCCTTACCCCAGAGCTCCAATGATGATGATCTTCAGATCCACCTTCTTGCTGGCATCCATGGACAGGCCCTGCGGGGCGAGAGGGACCCGCGGGGCTGTGGGGGTGCTCCCGCTGGTGCCGGCGGTGCTGCCCAAGCCCTCTCCCTTCTCCCACCCTCCCACCGCGGGCCCGCGGATGTCGCTGTGTCCTCACCGTGCCAGGACCATGCCCATGCCGTGCCAGCAGCTGCTGCACTCGTGCCCCAGGCATGGTGGGGACAGAAACCCCCACGCCAAGCCCGGCCCACGGCCCCGCCCGCGCAGGGCTCCCGAGGAGCCGGAGCACGCCCAGACTCGCCGGTTCATCTCCATTCAAAGCTGCCGGGAGCCACTTCCCTGCTTCTCCCGCCCCCTCTCCAGGGCAGTCGCTCCCCCCTAAGCCTGGCACACGCTCCCGGGGGTCCTGCTGAAAATTACGTTTATTAAAGAAGGCCCCAGCCGGGTGGAATTCCTTGGTGCCTCAAGCACAGCTCAGGGAGCGTCCCCTCCCGGGGGCACCCCGGAATGTCCCAGCAGGATGTACCCCCATTATGTCCCAGTGTCCCCACATGCTCTGAGCCTGGTCAGGAGCCCTGACACCCCCTCCCCAGGTGGGACCAGAATCCTCCAGCAGCCCCAGCAGCTCCATCCCCACGGCAGCGTCCGGCACCGCCGGCCAAGGCACAGATGGAAACGCTGGCAGCCTCATCCCTGCATTTTTCCCTGATGCGCTGGCCAGCCCTGCGCCATTCCCCCTTGGAACACCAGCAGGGAACTCTCAGCTGTGGGGTTCAGGCCCCCCTGCACCCTCTGCCCCCCGTGCCCGGCCGTGGGCAGCATCCTCGACACCGGCCGAGCCTCGTGTCTCAGCTCACACAAACTCCCCGGTCCTTTCGCCAGCTTTTTGGCACGCCAGATGTTTTTAAACTCAAGATGGAGTTTCCCCAGCGTTTTTGCCTCCTCGCTGTTGCTCCGGGGGTCTCGGCTGCCCCCCGGGACTCACCTGCAGAGCACTCACCTGCCGGGGCGGCCGGGCAGCCGAGGCTCCCGGCTCCGCTCCAGCCGGCCCGGGGAGGGGAGAGGCGAGAGAGGAGGATCCGGGGAAGGGCGGCCGATCCCTGCCCTCCCGGGGAAGGCGGCTGCGGGCCCCGCTCCGTGACATCAGCAGAAAGGGGCCGAGATCCTGCCGGGGCTGGCGGAGCCGCGGGCGGGCGCTGGGATGTCCATGGATTTTCCCTCGATTGCCGGGCTCTGCCGAGTGCCCCCGGCTCGGGTCCGATAGGGGAAGGGGAACAAGGTTCTCCTCGTCTGCTGCGGTTTGGGATTGACTTTTGGCCTCTCCTCTGGCTCAGATTTCCTCCGGTTCTTTTCTGCCGCCTCCCCGGGACCCCTTTTGTGCGTCCCCTCTGGGGAATTATTGAGGGATGAGAACAAAAGCCGGGCGGGGCTGTGGGCAGCACCCCAGGAGCCATCCCTGCTCTGATAACACGGGATGGGACAAGCGGATTTGGGAGCTGGGGACAGAGGGGCCGGGATCCCTCTGAGGAGCTCTCTGTGGCTTCGTCTCCTTTTCCAGGCAGGAGAGGAGCAGGGTGAGAATCAGGGGCATTTCCAGCCCCTCCATCCCTGGGCACCCCCAGCCCTCAGGGGTCTCATGCAGCACCCCCAGCCAGCACGGGAACCCCAGAAACATCCCAAAAAGAGGGAACAGGGCAGGGAACATCCCTTGAAGGATGTGTTCAGTCAGAAATGGGATTTGGGGGATCTCAGCTGCCCCCATGGAGCAACCGAGGATGCCTCTGGCTGTCTCTCCCAGAGCCAGGCTGGTGCCCGGGGCTCTTTGGAGTGGGGAAACCTGCTTGGCCACGGCTGCAAAGGCACAGCTCTGCTTCCCAGCGTGTGAGGACAGGCCCCACGCCTCTGCCAAGCATTCTGCAGGACTTGGGGTTTGCAGTGGGAGCGGGGTCCCCCATCTGTGAACCTTCCCTCACCTTGAACCAGCAGCCCCCCAGTTGCTGGTGGTCCCCGTGCCCAGCTTTTGGGGTCCCTCCAAGAGCACCAGCTTTTGCTTTTCCACTTCCATCATTTTTGGAGAGATTTTTTTCCCCTTCAGACCGTGATGGGCTCTCAAGGAGGATCACCGCACTCAGCAGGACAAACCTTCCTCCCCCTCCTCTCCAGGTGTAATTTTGGGACCTGTCTGGCCAGAAAAATCTGTTTTTCCCCCCAGAGGGCAGGTGCTGGGAGGAGCTGGGCTGAGGCAGAAGCACTTGAGCCAGTTCTCACCAGCAGCAGGTAAAAGGCCGGCGTTTGCCCAGAGCAGCTCTCTCCTAATCCCTCTGTTCAGCCCTTTTTCACCGTCCCGCTTCACCTTTGCTCTTGCAGACAGAATTTATTGTTCAACCTCCCCCCACAACAACTTCTGCCCTCGTTCCTCTGGTGTGTCCTGACGTGACAGGGGTTGCTCACGCTGTCAGGTGATCGATGCCTCTCCACGCTGCCGGGGGTTGTGGCCAATCCCAAACTGCAGCTGATGCCCAAGGCCACTTCTGCTTTTGGCCAGCGGGCCTGTGCCCACCAGGGCACATCAGCATCAGCTCTGGCTTTGTTTGATTTTATGGAAAAAGGGGTTTTCCCAGAGCTCCCGCCCTCCTAATCCCCCCTGGGCTGAGATTCTGCCTGGATGAAGGCAGTGGGAGCAGCGAGGAGGAGGAGGGGATGGCCAAGGCGCTGCTCAGCAGCTCCAGCCACAGCCTCAGTCCCGTCCTGGCTGCTCCCCCACGTCAGCGATTCTGAGGAAAAGGCGTGGGTTTTGTGGCCTGTGACTGGGAGGAAGGTGATGAAACCCAGGCTGGGGCTGACACAGCCGGGGGAAAGGCTTGTGGGGACAAGGAGAGGACGGGCTGTGCCCAGCAGAGGCGGGAGAGAGAGGGAAAGGGAAGGAAGCAAAGGGCATCTGGGTGCTCCCCACACTGTTCAACCTCCTCAGGGGACCACAGGGCTGCTCTTTATTGGAATGTTCACATTTGCTGGAACAACTTCCCCTCCAAACCTGTCAAGGGGGCATGGAATGCTCTGGGATCCCAAAACCACAGCACCAGAGCAGTCCTGGGTGAGTCCAGCTCTCGCTGCCAGCTGCTGTTTGGGGACATTGGCTGGTCCCTGTCATGCTGGGGGGATGTTCCCCCCTCCCCAGCCCCGGACTCGTGCTCAGCAGCACCTCGGTGTGCTGAGGGTTAAGGTGGAAGAGGGACAGGAGACCTTTGTCCAGCTGCCCCAGCACTTTATCTGGGACTGCAGCAGGGGTGAAGTCAACACAGGAAACGTCACCGAGCCCACACTGGTCAGTGGCACAATCAGTGCCTCTGGGCAAGGCAGATATCTCCCTTTATTGCCAACCACAAGGCTCAGCCGCAAAGTTTACAGCCAGATCTGAATGCTCCAGAGCTCCCAGCCCTGAGGGCTGCACTGATCCGGGAAGGATGGAGCGGGCACCAAGCTGGGCTGGGACGTGAGCCCTGCAGCACTGCCCGGCCTTGGCACTGCCGGCCTCAGGGTCGGTGGGGAAAACAGAGCAAAGGCCAGGATAAAAATAACCTTTTCTGAGCTTCCCTTTCTCGCTGCCTCTGGGTGCATCACTCGTGCTCCCCGCTGCCCGTGCACTGTCACACAGCCCATGCACTGTCACACAGCCCTCACTCCGTCAGCAGTCACATGTGCCACGGTCACTCCCAGGGACCCCCATGGCCAGGAGCCCTCTGCAGCCCCCCACAGCCCCCCAGACCCCCCACCCTCTCAGCCAGCTCAGCAGATGTTTTGTCCCTTCTTGCTTCAAGGACCCACCAAGCACAAAGTCATTGTAAGTTCCCCAAGGGAATCAAAGCAAATTCTCAGGAAATCACCGGCTGTTCCAGGAGTTTTGTGGCACAGAAAGACTCCCAGGGTCTTTCCAGTCTCCTCGTTACCTTTTTGTTTACCAGCACCAACTGCTGACTGAGGAGAGGTGTATTCCCAGTGCTCCCTCAGCCCCTGCCCTGCCCACAGGCCCATGGGATGCTCAGGGATGGCCACAGCCACCTCTGGGATTTCTGCTCTACCTGGGCAAAGCATCCTCTTCTTTCTGCCCCGTGGGAATCCCAGGGGAGCTCCGGCCACGCTGGGAGTGCAGCCCTGGCAGTGCCATGGATCACCCAGCGAGGAGGGCAGGGAGGATTTAACTCCCTGTGCAACCCTGCGAGATGTGCAGGATTTCTGCTGGGCTGCTGCTGACAGAACACTAGAGGTTTGGGTTTATTAAAGCTTTTATTGGCTCAGGATTGAAAAACGGAGAACGTGCCGAGCAGATCACAGAGCTGCTCGAGCCGTTTTTATATCACAGTGTCCTGGCAAGGACTGAACTTCTGCTGGGCTCTTCAGCTCCATCCCTGCGTGTCTTCACCCCCTGGGGACACCGAGGCCATGGTGACATCCCCTGCCCTGCTGAGGTCTGTCCCTCTCCTGCCCCACGGGTGTCACAGCCCTAAGGGACGGCGGGGGCCAACCCCACCAAATTATTGCCGCGGTCGAAGACGGAGTAGAACTGACGGATGAAAACATCACCCAAAATCCAGAGGGGTCCCGTGGGAGGGGGGATGTCACTCCCCTGGAAGCCGCTGGTGCAGAAGGCCATGCCATCGCCGTACTCCTGGGGAAGCATAAGGGGAAAGCTGGGATGAGGCCGAGAGCCTCATGCACATGGAAACACCCAGCAATGGTGGCAAAGCAGAAACCAGCGGGGTTTGTCACCCTCAGGGACACACCACCAGCTCCCAGGGTGGGGCTGGACCAGCTTTGCCACTGGAGCTGCTGGGATTTAGGGTTGGTGGTGCTGGGGGAGCCGCAGCCGTACCATGAGGGTGTAAGCCTGGGCGCTGAGCGTGTAGGGCAGCCCGTTGATGGTGAAGGTCAGGTCAGGCATCGCGTCGAGGTTGCTGCACTCCACAGCGTACTGGAACAGAGCTGGGGGCTCAGGGTGTCCCTTCCAGCAGGGAGGGGTCTGAAGCTTTGTCCCCTCCTGTCCCCACCCTGGCTCTCACCTCTCCATCCACAGACACAGCCCCAATAAGGTTTTGCAGTTCTTTGATCTCCTTGGTGGGGCCGGTGATGAGCGATGTCCCGGTGTCCACGATGGCCTGGCAGCCGTTGGCACAGAAGGTCACTGTCCCACCCAGCTGGATGCTGGAAGAGGGGAGAAGGAGTGGGGGGGATTTGTCCTGCCTCTCCCAGCCCAGCCCTGCCCAGCACCACTCACTTGTCCAGCTGGATCTGCCAGTACCCCTGCTGGGTGACCGGCACCCAGTTCAGGGTGCCTGTGAAGCGGGAGGTGTCAAAGCCCCCAAAAAGCAGCTCTCCTCCCTGGGAGGAGTTGGGGTTCCTGCAGGAAGGAGGAGGACACATGAGGGATTTTTTCCATTTAGCATGAATTTACCCCAAATTTCTCCCCACAAATGCTGTAGGCCCAGAGGTCTGTGCTGCTCAACCTGATACCAAAACCCCTGCATTAGCTCAGTAAAATATCAGTATTTTGGCAGCCCCTCCCTCTCCCTAAAGCAATGCCAGGCTCTGAGCATCATCCCCGAGCAAAGCCGTGTCCCTACGAGCTCATGTAGACGGAGAAAATGGGCAGCTCCACCAGATTTTGGGCCATCATGTTGTCAAAGACAGGGGTGACCCCATCCACGGCCAGGGAGGGATAAGCCAGGCCCAGGATCCCATCGAAGGCAGCATCCAGGAAGGCTTCTCCCGGCTCACTGATGCTCTCTGCAAACTGCTGGTTGCTCACAGTGAGACCCTCGACCTGCAGGGAGGAGGGGGTTCCGTGCTGAGCCCGTGGGCAAGTGCCAGGCACATTGGCCAGAGCAGGGGACCCCAAAGGGCACTCACGGCTACTTGGTCGGACCCGATGATCCCCGTCATGCTGCCGGTGCCGTACTGGATGGAGAAGGGGGTTCCTACCACCTGGTAGGTGCTGGACTGGGTTGGCCGGAACCTGGTGTGCTTGGCTGGGGGAGGAGATGGGATCTGTCACCAGAAATGTCATTTTTTTGTGTGGCCACAGCTGCCAGGAGCCGTCACCAGGGAGGAAAAGTGATGGTGCAGTGCAGTGTCACTGAAACTCCTGGTTATGGGGACTCTGCTGAGTGCTGGAGTTTGAGGGGGAATGGAACCTCTCCCATTTCAGTCTGAAGGGTGCAAGGGCTGTTGGAGGGAGCAGCATTTAATGAGTCCCGAGAAGAGCTCTGCTGTTCCTGCTTTACAGCCCCAGGGCACTGCGGGATCCTGTCACATTCTCCAATTCCCGCTGGGCTCTGGGGCAGCCCTGGGGCTGCTCGGGGACGTTCCGTGTCCCATGGCAGCAGTCTGGGCTCTCTGGGGCCGGCTGATGGCTGACAGCCCCAAAAAGCCACATTTGTCCCCTGCTGAGCCCCTGGGCTGTCACCCCTTGCTTTGACCCCTGGATTTCTGTCACCTCTGTGTGACTTGTAGGGCTCAGCTGGGTGGGGACGGTCCCCAAGGCCTGGGGCTGGTGCCCGGTGGCCTCTCTGGGGTCAGGGGGTCCCCACTCACCGCAGGCTTTGCTGACACAGTAGACAGAAGGCACCCAGAGGTTGGAGGAGCCCGTGTCGAACACCACGGTGAAGTTCTGAGGGGGGGTCCCGATGGAGATCTGCCCAAAATACTCCATCTGCCAAAGAGGGGGGCAGAGAGCCCCGTGAGCCATCAGCACACCCAGAAATGCTGGCACAAGGGAGCCGGGGGTGTCTGCAGGGCACGGTTGGGGCTCAGTGTCCCAGCCAGGCTGTGCCAGGTGGAATTAAGGAGACAAATATTTAAGGAACAACAACGGGAGCTGAGGACAAAAGGCAGCAGGGTGGGGGCTGGGCCCTGAGGGGACCCTCGTCACCAGCCAGCAGCTTTGGGGACGGTCCCCATTAGGGAATGGGATTGTCCCGGGGAACCCCCTCCACCTCCGGGTGCTCTGTGGTGGGCTCTGCCCTGGAGAGCGTGTAACTTGAATTTTGGAGGAAATCTGTGCCCAGGGGGGTGAGCAGAGAGCAGCAGGGAGGGAGGGGGATGGCAGTGCCTGCCGTGAATGCGCTGCCTTGTCCTCATCCTCACATTCCCGGGGCCGGGCAGGCAGCGAGCCCTGGCACGCCGGGCACTGCCTGGAGCGGCGGGATTTGGGGGAAGCGTTTGGGCATCGGGCACTGCTCTGGAGGCTGCTCCCATCCCTCTGTGCGTCCCTGCTCACATCCAGGTAGTTGATGAGGGGCTCGTTGGTGTCCGAGAAGGCGGCGCAGTCCTCGCTGTCCATGTCCAGCCCCCCCTGGGCTTTCCAGAAGTGCGAGAGCCGCCCCTGATCCCGCAGCAGCTTCCGCAGGGAGCGGCGCCTGGTCAGGGGCACCCTGGGGAGAAGGGTCCTGGTCACTCAGGGAGGTGCTGCCGATGTCCTGCAGTCCCTGCGCCCACCCCGAGCGCCCTGGCACCGCCAGGAGGAAGGTTCAGAGCCCACATCCTGCCACTGCCACGATTTCCAGCCGAGGCACAGCAAAAGAGGGGCACTTTGATGGGTTTTAGGAGGCAGGAAATGAAGGCCAGAGCGGGCAGGGGAGCATCCCCGCCATGGCAGTGGCGGGACAGGCAGCTCGGTGTCCCTGCTGGAAAGGACCTTGGGGCTGGGCAGGGCAAGGGGAGCTCAGGCCGGTGTTTCCTGCCCTGTCTGCATGCACAGACCCCCTTTGCAGACCCCTCCTGCTGCTCACAGGCCCTGCCCGGAGGGGTGGAGAGCCCAGAAATCCCAGAGCGGTGCCACCTCCCCGGCACAGCCGCGGGGTGTCCAGGCGGAGCTCTGCCATCCATCACACCTGGGAGTGAACCCCCCGAGACCCTGGGGACCAGGGCTGCACCCTGGGGACCCCCTTACCTTCTCAGGGCGCCGGCCAGGGCCAGGCAGAGCGCGGTGAGGAGGAGCAGGCGCCTCATGGCTCGGTGGCTGCGCCCGCACCGGCAGCGCAGCGGTGCCGCTCTTATACCCACGGTGCCAACCCCGATAAGGGCCCTGCCAGAGTCAACACCGGGCTCGGGCACCCCGAATGAATCACTGGCCACGGCCCAGGCGAGGCTGAGCGGCCGCTCCGGGGTCACGTTTGCTTTTCTGGGTGAGGACGGCGTTGGGGGACCCGTGGGAGCTGAGCAGGGGCTGGTTTGGCTCATTCTGGGGCGGTGGAGGGAGGGAGAGGGAGCAGAACGCGCTCCCCATCCCAGCACCAGCCCCTTCTCCACTGGTGGAAACCCCCCCAAAACGCTTTAGGGGAACATTTCCCTTCATCTTCACCCCACAACCCCACCTCGGGGACCTGCCAGGGGCCATGGGGTGCCCCAAACCCTGCGGGGAGGTGCAGGAAAGGGATGTGTTTGTGCCATCAGGGCAGCCACCCACCTCATTTAAAAGGCACAGACTAATTAGCGGCGCTGAGCGGCTCGGGAAGGTGCAGCTTTCCCTTCCACACGCCGGGAAGGAGCAGCTCCCATGGGAGGGAGGAGGGAGCTCCCTGGGGCTTTACAGGCGCTGATGGGCTCGTCCCCGGTGAGTTTTGTTTAACCCGGGACGGGCGTCTCATTAAAGCCTCTGCGAGTGCAAACAGCAAATGGTGATGAGCAAATAAAGCCTTCAGATATGGGGGGAACGAGGAGGGGGGGCGAGTGGGGACAGGCGAGGGTTTTCCTGCTGCCACCATCTCCCAGGCCCGGGATGATGCTCTTTTCCTTCTTCTCCATGTTTTTGGAGTTAAATAATCCATGGTGGGTGCTAAAGGGGGTGTTTTACTCAGCGAGCCCCATTCACGTGATTAACAGGGTTTAGCACCGTGCTAATCAATTTTTTGTTTGTCCCAGTGAGCCTGTTTTATCTAATTAAATTTTATCTAATTAAAGCCCTCGCCCAGGAAATTAAAGTCCTCGTTTGTGAGGCACAGGTACCAACGGTGGCTGGGGACAGCTGAGTCACGTCCTGCTGTCACCGGGCTCTGGTGTCCCCATCCCTGGAGATGCTGCCAGGCCCCTTCTCTCCCCAGCTTTGCAGGCAGATTAAGCTTTAAAAATTCCATCAGATATTTCTCGATGTGAGCAGGAAAACATTGGGCACGGCACAGTTGATGCCGATGGCAAGTGCAGCTGTTTTTCCAAAACAAATGAAAATTCTCTGCATTCCCCCCCACTGCAATGTTGTTTGTTGTTTTTTTTTTTTTTACTGAGTGGCTTTTATACAAATTTATTATCTCCTTCCCCTTTTGAGATGCAGTTTAATGTCCCATCCTCCTTCCTCGTCCTAATCACATATTCATGGAGTAGAAAGAAACTTCCTAAAACAAAAGCAGCTGCAGCAAATGCCAGATCAGCTGAAAACAGCAAGTGGATTGTTCCAGACATGGTTTATAACCTGAAAATCCTGTCAGGAAAGCCAGCCTGAAGGGTCACTGTGCTTTGGAGATAAACAGGAGGGTGAGCAGCAGCACAGACACACCAAACACTTTAAGTGAAATAGTTTATTTTGTGAAAAAGATTCCCCAATTGGATCATCATAAGCTGCAAACTCCTGGCAGCGGATTCAGCATTAAAATAGGAAGATGAAAGTTATAACGAGGCCAGACCTTTCATTTAGGAATTTCTGCAGTTAAGCAAATCTATTTTGACTTTTTAGTTATTTTAGGGGCAATTTGAAAAGCTAAACTCTCAGGGGCACAACAACGTTTCTATTCCAAGTGGAACAAAGTGGAGGGGGGGTTTTCTCCATATTTTGGGAGCAAAAGGGCTGGATTTTCACAGCATATTGGATCAAAAAGGCTTTGTTCCATACATATTCCAGCTGTACCTCGATGTCTGGAGTGCAGAGGGAAGAGATTCCCAATTTCCAGCTCTTGGTATCCCTCAGCTTGGCAGGACCGGCCTGTGCTGCTCTGTAGGAACTGAGGAAAGGGGACTCCAGGTCCTGGAATATCCCAGGCTGGTTGGTAAGGAATGGCCTCTGCCGGGCAGGGGCTGTCCCCAGGTGTGTCCCACCCCTCCAGGGCCACACACCTGCCCTCAGCTGCATCAGAAATAGGTTTTGCCCCTTGGGTGGAAAATGTGTCTCTCACCAGCTGGGTGTGAAGCGCTTTCCTCCTTTTAAAAACCTGTTCTCAGGCTAAAAATGTGTTATCTGGGTTCCTTTCTACACGTTTCCTTTAGTGGAGCCACCCCCACGACTGATTCACATGGTGCCCCAGCAGAGTTTGCTGAAAAACCCTTTTTTCCTGCCTTTATCAGACACTTCTCTCACCTGTTAATCTGTTTATCCACCACCGAGCCCTCAAAGCGCTGCAGCAGCAAACGCTCACCTGAAAAAAAATCAACAAACAAGCAAGTTTTGGTTAAATAAACCCCAAAATATTTACCTGGGGTGCAGCAGCTGCGGGGAGAGCAGGACCAACACCTGATGATGGAGCTGATGGATGGTGGGAGCCCCACAGGCCCAGGGATGAGGAGGAATTTGGGAAGTGACCCCAACTTGTGAGCAGCTCCTGAGGGAGTTGGTGCTTCTTGGGATCTTCTCTTTGCTTTTAGACAATCCAGGGGGGATCTCTGGGGTGTTTTGTCCCTGGGAGAGGATTGCTGTGGGGTGGGGGAGATGTTTAAAGGCGAGCAGGCACCATCTCTGTGAGTCAAGGACCTTGAAAAAGGGGAATCTCTTGTTCCTGACCTTTCTGCCAGGGAAGAGGCTGCTGCAGGGCTGCCCTGCAGCCACAAACCCCACAGTTCCCATGAAACAGCAGCCCAGCACCCCCCAAACCTCCTGAGAACCCTCAGGATGGGCTCTGCCAGGCTGCTCTTGCACCCCAAATGTTGCAGAAGGTTTTCCAGAGCGTGGGCAGGTGGAGGCCCCTCCACCCCAGCAGACACGGAGCCAGGGGGTGTGAAAGGCTTTATCCCTGTGGAAGAGGTTTCCTTGGAAGGGCCCAGAGTTGGCAGCTGAGTTTCTCAGGGCTGGGCTGGGCACAGCTCCCTCAGCACAGCTCAGCTCCGAGGAAGCTCAGCTGGGATTTGGGACAGAGATGGAGAATTGATGAAGAATTGGTGGAGGGCTGCAAACAGCTGCAGAACAGCAGAGAAACACCCAAATATATTTAAATGAGGCCGCTGACAAGAGGGGAGGCGTCATGGAACCTCGTGTGGGCTCGTTGGTGCCTCTGACCTGGGGGAACAACGTGACCGCATCCGGCCCCGCTGCGCTGCTGGACCCTGCACTGCACCCAAAATGCTGCTGAAACGGCCCTAAATCTGCTGCCTGGACCCTGCACTGCACCCAAAATGCTGCCGAAACAGCCCTAAATCTGCTGCCTGCACGGCCCCAGCTGCCCCAGAGCTGTGGGGAAGGTGTGGAAGGCTCTGACCCCCAGGTAAATCAGCGCTGGGCACCGCGCTGCGGCGGGCGATGGCGTGGAAGGAGAGGGGTGGAACAACGGGGGCAGAGCGGGGCTGGGAATCCCCCTGGGCACGTGTTGATGCCATCCTGAGCTCCATGGGCCAACTGGGCCTGGCTCAAATGGCATTAAAGTAATTTGGGGCTTTCTGGAGCTTTTACTCACCTTCAGGCGAGTGCGGACGCCGCGGGTTGACGCCTTGCTGCCCGCCTTGTTGCTCCTGGCAAGCCTTGATTTCAGCACTTTTCTGGAGAAAAACCTGAAGTCCTGGGGGCTGCAGGCTCACAGGAGTTCCCTGAGACACCCAAAGAAGGTATTTGTGGTGCCAGGCTCTCGCTGGCTGCTCTCTCAAATCGGATTTCTCGATACCCACCCGATATCGGTGCCTCCATCTCGCCGTACCCATCTCAGCACAGAAGCTGCTGCTGCTCAGAGTTGGATTTGGGGCTTATTTTGCAATTTCCTTTTGAGCAGCTCATTTTTCAGATCTTTATCTGCTGCTGCAGCAGCGTCTCCTGCTCCACAGTAGGAAATGAGCCTTTTAAGAAGGGCAGCCCTTCGAGAAGGATATCTGGGGACAGGTTGGTTGGGGAAGGGAGGGGGGAAATTCCTGCAAGAAATGCACTTTTGGCTTGGCTCTGGTCAGACTGTTTGGGTGAGTGGAATTCTGCAGGGGGTTGGTGGTTATCAGGAAAGCTTTGGATGAGTTGGGCTCAGAAATGTGTCATAGAGGAGATGTGAGGATATGCTCCACAGGGTGGATCAATTTATCCATCAGCCTGTCCATCAAATTATCGTGGCTGCTTTAATCACGGTATCAAAGCCTCAGCTGAAGATCTCTCCCTATCAACCCTTTATAAATGGGGAGTTTATAGCACTGAAGGAAGATTTAAAGTGCTTTTTTTTGCAAGTGGAAGCTCACAAAATGAACACCCCTCTTGCTGTTTTTTATAAAATGAACACCCCTATTTTTTTATCATAAATCCCTGGAGTGTTTTTGCCAGAAGTCCCAAGGAAAGGGCCCAGCCCAGGCATTGGTGTTTCCTGATCTTCTGCCTTAAACCCTCTTAACTCCCACAGGATTGAAGCTCTCACAGCATTAAATCCAAGCTGTTTCAGACACAGAGGTGTTGGAGGGCCTCTGATATTTCTGTCTGGCCCTTGCCTGCTGCAGGAGTCTCACACCAACCCATGACCTTCCTCTGGTTACTTTTGCTATGGGTTGTTTTATTTTTTCCAGATTATAGTTATCTTTTTTGGGGGTTGGGGGTTTTTTTGTGGATTAAAAAGAGAAAAAGGAAAAAAATGAACCGTGAGAGGGGATTAAAGCAAGAAGAATAAATTTCAATTCTGTCGCCACGGTGGAGCCCAGAAGCTCCAGACAAGTCTCAGATATGAGCGTGTATAAAGCCATTAATTCAGTGATAAGGGAGGACCTGTGGCTCTGTGGGGGTGTGAGCCAGAGGGATCCTCACAGGGGGAGGGCTGGGATGAAATAAAACCCCTTTATTTCCCATCTGCAATGTCCAACCACCACTTCCAAGTGCTGAGCCCGATCTTCAGCTTGTGTGGAGCAGCGTGAGGGCCAACAGGACCATTTTTGTTGGATGCCACCAGGTCTTTCTGCCTCTCTGTGTCCCCCCCAGTGCCTGGAGACACCTCAGCAGGAGGATGAGCTCTTGTGAGTGGTGAGTGCAACACTCTGGGGCACAGAGCCCTTCAGAGCATCCCTGGAAGCAGCCCAGGCCAGGCTGGACGGGGCTCTGAGCAACCTGGTCTGGCTGAGGATGGCCCTGCTCGTGGCAGAGCGTGACCTTCAAAGGTCCCCTCCCACCCAACCCATCCCATGAATCCATCATTCCATAATTAACATCTTTAACATCTCTCTCCCCTCCAGCCCTACATTCCCCACTGATAATGAGGCTTTTGAAAACCCCTCTGAGGGCAGGATCCCAAAAAACAGGGGCAAGGAGCTCAAATCACTCTTGTAAACCAAGCCCCACATTTTGGGGCACATCCCTCAAAAGGACAAAAAAAGCAAACCCAAAAGCTGCCAGCAAACCTAAAACAGGCCCTGAAGCAATGGGGGGATTGGAAAGAATTCGGTGATTTCAGTCAGACTGGATATTTTTCTCTCGTTCAGGTGGATTCCTGCTGTCACCTCAGCTGTCACCTTGGTGCTCCAAGCTCTCCTCTTGCTGGCCCTTTACATCATGCTCAGCAGGAAAATTGGTAATTACTGCCTCAGTGGCTTTCCCTGGGGATTTCTTGCTTTGGGCACCACGGTGGGGTGGGAAAGGGGCAGGGCAGGGCTGAGCTCGGGTCCAGGCTGGGGGTGAGCAGTGCCAGTGGGGGTTGTACCACCTCACATTGCTTCAAAACCATTTTCTTTTATTGCTCTTTTAGTAAAGTGCTGGGAAAATACCAAGAGTGAACTGACAGAGTATAAATTCAGATGAGGCTGCAATTTGTAGCAGGAAATTGTTTCACACCCACTGCTGCTCACACTTGCACAAAGCCCAGCTCTGCTCGGGGTCAAAGTCATTCCAAACTTGCCAGAAGAGGCCCTGACACCGTGATTTGTCACTGGGGCCTCTCCTGGTGGCACAGCAGGGCACTGGATCATCTCAGCAATTGAATTTACGGGTGTGTGCCTGCTCCAGTGCACAGCAGCAATCATTTCGGGGTGGACTGGTTTGCACTGGGGCTGCTGGAGGGGCTGTGGGTGGGGTGTGGGGGGCACTGGGCTCACTCTCCTCTTGGTCACAGCCCAACATTCCCAACATTCCCACCATTCCCGTGGGATGCAGACGAGCAGCAGCCCTGGGGAGCATCCCAGCCCTCATCCCCGTCCGGCCCCGTCACCAGGAGGGGACAAGGCACAACAGCCCGGGGCACAAAACCCAGCCCCAGCCTATGCAGGTAACGGGGTCCTGCAGTGCCAGGGCGTTGTCCTGGCACAGGGATGGGAATTTTGGGTGGCATTTGTGTGATGTCTCTGAACAAGGGGGGAGCAAAGGGCCAAGCAGGAGCTGCTGTCTGTTCCCACGGCTCCTGCCCAGCTGGGCTCTCCTTGCCCGGTTTCTCCCAGGGAAGTGAAGTGGGGAGGGATCACGCTGGTTCACTTTGAATTTTCACCCCTGAGCACGTTTGCTTTTTCCCCCTGATCCTTTTTTTTCCCTTTAACCCCCTGGGAAGTGCTGGGGCTGGTAAATGTTTCCTGTTTTTCAGGGAGCAGTGACACATCTTCAGACACCTCGGAGGACTCCGACAGCCCTTCCTGCCCTCAGGTACCACACACACAGAGCCCTTGCCAAAACATCCCCATCCCACCTTTGTCCAGCTCCAGACCTTCAGAGCAGCTTCAGAAGAGGCAAATCCATCAAACCCCATTGAAATTCCATAAATAATGCTGGGGGGTTGTTGTCCCCTGCCACACTCAGCATTCCAGTGGGGAAATCAGAGTGAAGCATCCCTGGGCACATTGGGAAAATTAGGAAAAAAATCTTCCCTGTGAGGGTGGGCAGGCCCTGGCACAGGGTGCCCAGAGCAGCTATGGCTGCCCCTGCATCCCTGGCAGTGCCCAAGGCCAGGCTGGACAGGGCTGGGAGCAGCCTGGGACAGTGGGAGGTGTCCCTGCCATGGCAGGGGTGGAATGGAATGGGCTTTAAGGTCCCTTCTCACCCAACCCATCCCATGATTCTCTAAATTGGTGCATGGGCTCAAGGGCAAAGGCTCCTGGGGGGGTGCAGGGGCCTGACCTGGGGTTCATTTTGCTCCTGCAGGGCCCCGGCTCAGAGGAAAACATCAACTACACATCCCTGGTGTTCCTGGGGAAAGGCCACAAGCCAGGCTCTGCCCAGGACTATGAGAACATGAAGACTGGCATGGATTATGTCAACGTGGAACCAGAGAAGAGGAAAATACATTTCTGGCCCTTCTCCAGCCCTAAGACACCCAAGGGTGTGGAGTACACCGAGGTGAAGCTGTGACACCTGGGTGAAGCTGTGACACCTGGGTGAAGCTGTCACACCACGGTGCTGCTGCTCAGAGGTGCCCAGAGCCCCTGGCAGCTGCACAGCTGGGACTGTCCCCCTCCCCTGGGGCACTGCCTGGCACGGGCTGCACCACTTGTACCACTCTGACCCGCAGGCACAATTTCCTTGGTGTTTTCCTTAAAGGCAGCTCTGTTCCTGAGGGCTGTGGGGTGCTGCAGGGGAGGGTTCCTGAGCTCTCCACTTTGGTGCCATGGCCCTTTTTCCCTGGTTTCATGAAAGCAAATGAAACTTCCCCCCCCAGCCTCTCAAAATGGGCTGTAGTTCAGAGAGGGGCACGCAGCAATCCTCCAAATACCCCCTGAACTGGCTCAGCTCTTCTCAGTGGTGTTGCTTTGCTCCTCAGCCTCAGAAAATCCTTTTAAATGCAGTTTTTCCACTGGCTTTTCCCTCACCACCCGGCAAGGATGATGTTCCCTGTCTCCCACCTTTTGCTTTCCGTGCTTTGTCCCTGCCCCAGGTGCTGGGGTTGGTCTCTCCTGTCCCTGCTGCTCATTCTGCATTTTGTTATTTCAGATTTTTCAAGAAATAAACTTCCAGAGTGCCTGAGAATGGGAGCTGTGCCCCAGTGGGAGCTCTGTGAGGGGGATGGAGCTGCTGCCTCCCAGCACAATGCCCCTTCCTCAGGGGTAGAGCTGCCCCAAGTGTGTTTTAAACGGGCTCAGCCACGCTGTGATTTAATGAAAGGTTGTGAGATGATTGATTTGGGATCGATCAGGGCAGGAGGAGCCAGGCACTCCTGGTTTCATGACCTTGGTGTGCAGATCTGGCCCAACTCGAAGGGCACGTGAAGGAAAATGTTCCAAAAACCCCAACAAGTTTTGGGTAACATTGGAAAACCCAGGAGAGGCGTGACTGTGGAACTGGAGGTGAGGCCAAAACCAGTCAGTGGAAGCTTCTGAGAAATCTCCTTCAAATGCCTGGTGATTAAAAAGTGTAAATACTGAAGATTTCAAAATATTTTACTCCTCATGTCTTACTTTACAGCTTTAGCCTGTGCTAGTGGAAGGAATAATGCCCGTGGCTTGCAGGGAATTGGGAACCTTTGCTGGGACACTTGGACAGCTCCATCAGCAGCTTTGGAGCTCGACTGCCAGAGCAAATGGATGCTCTTTCCTGCCTCATCTGTGATTGATTCCTGCACAAAAAGAGCTCCCTGGAGAAGGGCAGGGGCCAGGCTGGGACTGCACGGGAACCGAGTTCCCTGGTCTGCCAGCCCTGTGTGGTTTTGGAACCCTGATCCCTGCAAAATCAGCCCAAAGCAGCAGCAGCAGCGTGAGAGCAGCTCTGCCTGGGATGCGGCAGATGCTGAACTCGGGGGTTGGGGCTGGGAGGGGAAGGGGGCACGGAGTGGGGCAGGATGTGCCCGGCTGAGCTGGAGCGGGGCCAGGGCTGCTCGCAGCAGCTCCTCGGGGGTGCCGGTGCCGCATTCGGGGCGCTCCAGCGGGCACAGGACAGCCGTGCCCAGCCCGAGGGGACGCCACTGCCCCGTCCCTGGCCCGGGGAGGTGGCAGCGGGGCAGTTCGGGGCCAGAGGAGCTCCGCAGCCCCAGCGGGAAGCCTGCCGTGCCCCGGGGCGTGGGCCGGCTCTGTCCTGCCTGTTTGCTCAGCCCCAGGGTGCGAGAGGAGGACCTGGCAGGGCTCTGGAGCAGATGGAGCCGCGTTGCCGCCTGCCGTGCTCAGGCTGCTTTGCTGGCAGCGGGGGAGCTCGCGTCCCTCCCGGAGGATTTTGCGGGTGCAGCATCCCCCCCTTCCCGGAGGATGCAGAACCCCCTTCCCGGAGGATGCTGAACCCCCTTCCCGGAGGATGCAGAGCCCCCTTCCCGGAGGATGCAGAGCCCCCTTCCCGGAGGATGCTGAACCCCCTTCCCAGAGGTTTCCCCGAACACACGGGCGGTGGGTGCTGTGGTCAGGCAGCGGCCGGAGGGGCTCTGCCCATCCCCCGATGGTCGCAGCGGGCACGGCGCGTTCGGCAGCGAGGACAACGCTGGCAGCGACGCTTTTCGGGGCGAAACAGTGGGATTTCTGCAAAGCGCGGTGCCACCAGGCGGGGACAGCCGCGCTCTGCAGCGCCAGAGCCGGGGCTGTCACAGCTGGTGGCAGCTGCCACCGCCTACAGCGTGCCCGACTCTGTCACCCCCTCGTCGCAGGGCGGGTACAGCTCCCTGGCGTGCAGGGGCACCCCGGCCTGGTGGCTGTGGCTCAGGATCGTGGTTTTCCTGCTGCACAGGCTCCCGCTGGAGTTGGGTCTGCGCAGCCCGGCCCGGCGGCGGCCCCGGCAGCCCCGGCAGCGCCCGGCGTCCTGCAGGAGGTGCCCGCTGAAGAACAGGTAGATCCAGGGGTTGCAGCAGCTGCTGAGGCTGGCCAGCAGCATGGTGATGCTGAAAGCCACGTCGGTGGACTCTGGCAAGGCAAGAGAAGAGATGAAACATCCCCAGGGGCTGGGCAGGGGCTCAGTGGGCAGCGGGAGGGATCCGGGGGCTCTCCTGGCTTTCCTTCGGGCAGGAGTTTGCAGAGCCAGGCTCTGCCCTTCAGGCGGGGGATGTTCTGCAGGGGGAACGTGCTGGAGCACACCCTCTGAGAGGTGGGACACAGCAGTTTCTGGGCTTTCCTTCAGCCTCTTTGCTGCCCAAAGCATCTCCCAGAGAACTTTCGATCTTGGGTGAAGTTCCTTCTACTGCTACTAAAGCTTGTGAGAGTTTTCAGGAAAATAATTTAACCAATGAACTCAGCAACCTCCTTCTGAAACCTCTGTAAATTGCCACAGGACAGGGAAGACACACATGGCAAAGATGTCTGTGCACATCCCTATGGATGATGGCCAGAAATTCTCACTTTTTTCTGGTGCAAGGAATGATTCGCCTCAGAAAATTGTATTTCATAAACATTACCAGGGCCAAAATCTGTAGCCCTACCCACAATATTTTTTTTTTAAATCACAAAATGACAGCTTTGATTTGTTAAAAAACCCAACCACACTCCTGGGGCTCCCAGGGCTCTGCACCCTCTTCGGGACCATCCCCCAACCCCCCCCAACCACTCACCATCATCGGGAGCATCCTCATCCCACACTGACCACATCTGCACGCTGAAGAAGGGTGCCCAGCAGGTGACATAGGCGGCCACGATGACGAAGGTCATCCTCACGGTGCGGATCTTGGCACGGGAGATGGTGCGCACGCTGCTCACCCGCGAGGCCTGCCCGCCCTTCCCCGCGGGGCCGGGGGCAGCAGGGGCGGCTGCCGTGGGTGCCCCCATGCCAGGGGCACCGCTCTGGGTCTTGCCCTTGAGGTTCTTGCAGATCTCGTGGCAGATGAGGCTGTAGCACACGCTGAGGACGCCCACGGGCAGCACGAAGATGCACAGCGTGGTCCAGGTGATGTAGGCACGGGCTCCCCACGGGTACCCAAAATCTGCCCAGCAGTCCAGCACCCCCGAGCCCGGGCGCACCTCCCGCAGGGAGAAGATGAACACCTGGGGCAGGCTGAGCAGGCAGCTGAGCAGCCAGGTGGCCCCGATCATGGCGTAGGCCTGGCGGCTGGGCTGCTGCAGCGACTGCAGCGGGTGGCACACGGCCAGGTAGCGGTCCAGGGTCATCACCAGGAGCATGTAGGTGGAGGCGAACATGCTGAGCACCTGCAGGTACTTGACGGCCCTGCAGAGCACGTCGGGCCCCAGGAAGCGGTAGGTGACCTTCCAGAGGAGCTGTGGCAGCACCTGGAACAGGGCCACGCCCAGGTCGGTCAGCCCCAGGTGCAGGATGAAGAGGTGCATGCGGCTCATCTTCCTCCTCAGCCGGTACATGGCCAGCAGCACGCCCAGGTTGCCCACGGTGGCCACAGCCAGGATGGTGCCCAGCACCCCCACCTCGGCCTTGGCCAGCTCCTCGTCCCGGGTGTGCAGCAGGGTCAGGTTGGGGTCCCCTGCCAGGCTCAGCAGCCCCTGGCTGTGCCCAGGTGGGCTCTGGTGGGAGCTGTTCCAGCCCCAGCCTGGCTCCATCCCTGCGGGAGGCTCTGCAGGAGAACAAGCAGATGCAGTGCTTGTCCCTGATGTCCTGTTGTCCCCTTCCCTGTGTCCCCAGGGCTGCTCCAGCTCCTCTGCCCCTGGCTGGCTGTCACCTGTCAGC
This sequence comes from Lanius collurio, assembly GCA_020086605.1. Taxonomy (NCBI): domain Eukaryota; kingdom Metazoa; phylum Chordata; class Aves; order Passeriformes; family Laniidae; genus Lanius; species Lanius collurio. The sequence goes on along the minus strand of JACBWW010000063.1, from coordinate 1,599,378 downwards.
ACCACACTAACCCTGAGCTAAGCAGCTGCAATTCCCTCCCTGCCTGGCCTGAAAATATTCCTGTGGAGCAGAGAGGTGCAAGAGCCCCTGAAGAGGCTGGGGGTTCAGAACTTCTCTTCTCTTCTCTTCTCTTCTCTTCTCTTCTCTTCTCTTCTCTTCTCTTCTCTTCTCTTCTCTTCTCTTCTCTTCTCTTCTCTTCTCTTCTCTTCTCTTCCCCAAATCCCCGTTTCTCCCTGCACTGCTCACCTCGTGCATCCCCTTTCCCCTCTATGCAGGTAAATCTGAAGGGAAAGAGAAATTCTTCTTAACAGCAGCAGAAAACTCTACAGAGTTTTGGCTTTTTCATCCCAGGAAGAGCAGCCAGGTGAGCGCGTCCCAGCCCCGTCTCCACGGGGAGCACTGGTGGCTCTCGGTGTCCCCTGGGTGAGAGGCGTCCCTGGGCTGGGTTTTATACCCTGGCAGGTCCCTCCCCAGTGTCCCCATGTGTGAGCAGTGACCCTGGGCTGGGCTGGGCTTTATTCCCTGGTTTTACCCCTCCCCAGTGTCCCCATGTGTGAGCACCAGCCCTGGGCTGGGCTTTATTCCCTGGTTTTACCCCTCCCCAGTGTCCCCATGTGTGAGCACCAGCCCTGGGCTGGGCTGGGCTTTATTCCCTGGTTTTACCCCTCCCCAGTGTCCCCATGTGTGAGCACCAGCCCTGGGCTGGGCTTTATTCCCTGGTTTTACCCCATCCCAGTGTCCCCATGTGTGAGCACCAGCCCTGGGCTGGGCTGGGCTTTATTCCCTGGTTTTACCCCTCCCCAGTGTCCCCATGTGTGAGCACCGACCCTGGGCTGGGCTTTATTCCCGGGTTTTACCCCTCCCCATTGTCCCCATGTGTGGGCACTGACCCTGGGCTGGGCTTTATTCCTGGGTTTTATCCCTCCCCAGTGTCCCCATGTGTGAGCACTGGCCCTGGGCTGGGCTTGACTCCCTGGTTTTACCCCTCCCCAGTGTCCCCATGTGTGAGCACCGGGCCTGGGCTGGGCTTTATTCCTGGGTTTTACCCCTCCCCAGTGTCCCCATGTGTGAGCACCAGGCCTGGGCTGGGCTTTATTCCCTGGTTTTACCCCTCCCTGGCAGCCCAGGGCAGGTGAGTGCTGATCCCCTCTGGAGCTCTGCCATGCCTGGGTTTGGCACAGGGATTTTCCCAAATGGGATTCCCAAAGGATGAGAATCCTCCTGCCCTTGTCCCCCGTGTCCCCTCTGGTGCTGGGCACAATCTGCCCTCGGTTTGCAGCACCCCTGGCACTCAGACCCCCCCAGATCTGTGCCCGGGGCTGCTCCTGCTGGGCCCTCTCTGTCCCAGGGCCTGGGGGTGAGGGGATGGGGGTGAGGGGATGGGGGTCCCCCCAGCAGGAGCCAGACAGGCTCTGGTTCGTGC
>JACBWW010000063.1:1537270-1549546 GCA_020086605.1 Lanius collurio | reverse complement strand
CAACAACCTTGCTGCCTGTATTTCCTCCTTGCAGCAAAAGCCCCTGGGGTGCCACAGGCTGAGGAGTTTGGAACCACCAAATTCAGTGCTAATCAAGGTCATCTTCAAGCTTGAAAAACCAACATTTGTGCAGATTTTTTTTTTTTTTCTCTTTGGCAAGCCCTACTGGGAGCTGTGTTTTCATACATATGGTTTGGGTTTTGGAGTCCCTAAAATAAAGATGCGGGGTTTTGTTCGCGGTGAGTCCCGGATTCCCTAAAACTGTTCCCGCAGATGTGAGCACGATCCGAGGCAACTGAGCCTGGGAGTGCATGGCAGGAATGAAACCATGGAGGTCCAGATGGTTGGGTTTTTTTCCTGGGCAAAGGGACAAACTCACAGAGGAGCCAAGCTGCTCTCCGTGATTTTCCGTATTTCAGGAATCAGCAGTGAAGTCGCTGATTTTTAAAGAAATTGCATTTTTTTGGAAGTGATCCCTGCCCACCTTCCCTTGTGGGGATGGAGTTGTGGGCGCCTGCAGTCGCAGTGTGGAGGTGTGAGGAAAGCTGTGACTGCTGGAAACCTGAAATTTTATTGCTGCTCCTGGATTCAGCCTGGAACAACAACACATCTTGGAAAACCTTTGGAGGGAGCAGCACTCACAGGCCGTGGCAAATCTCTACGGTTGGACTGCTCAAAGACCTTTAGATGAAAGGGCACATTTTATTGATTGCATGTTGAGTTTATTGCCTGTGTAAAAGCCAAATAGCCTTTGCTGGCTGCATCACTGAATATTTCTGCATTTTCAGACTGGGACTGACACACTTCTGCTGTGTTTTCTTGCTCTGTTTGACCGTGAGTGAGTCATTTTACTATTCTGTCCTTCAAATTCAGCATCAGTGGGATAAGGAGAGCATGGGGCTAATGGGAGAAACTTTGATGTTTGTAAAATGCTTGGAAAATATTATGTTAACATAGAGACATTCATAGTAGTTATGCTGTGATTATTATGAATCTGTATTAATAATTAATTATAATATTAACACCTATATGTGTGCTTTATGGGAGATATGTTACTTGCAGATATTTTTAAAATAAAAGGATCCTTCCTGGAGATGATTCCCTAATGGCAAGTGCTCTGGTGTTGGCTCTCCAGAGGGGTTTCTTCATCTCTTTCAAGGCTTGGTTTATAATGAGCTGCACAGCTGGAGACTCAGGAACAAACTGAATAATCTGAATTTGGTGCCTTTGGGGAGTGTCCCAGAATGTGCAATGTCTTGTTTCTGCATCAGGAGTAGTTTGCAGAGGAATTTGATAGAAATTCCCTGAAGTGTTTTGCTGAGCTGACGTGGGGGATTGCAGCATTCGGTCCTTTTTCCAGACAGAGATTCAGTACATTTTTAGGCAGTGACCACTTGTTCCCCATGCCAAAAATGCACTTGACACTTGTAACTGATGCACTTTTCAGCAACAAAGCTTCACTGTGCACCAGACTGCAGGGTTTGGGATGGATTTCCTGCAATTGCTGTGTCCAAGATGCAACCCCAGTCATTTTCTGCCTGCAGATAGAGTTAATCACCACAAGGGAGCCTGGCTGACACTAATGAGGGAACATATTTTTTAATGATGTTTTACTGGAGAACTGTGATGGTGTTTTCTGTGATGGGACTGTGTTTAATCTGCAGTGCTTTTATTTGTTGCAGAGATCCGTGCCCAGTTGGTAGAGCAGCTGAAATGCCTTGACCAGCAGTGTGAGCTTCGGGTCCAGTTACTGCAGGACTTGCAGGATTTCTTCCGCAAGAAGGCAGAGATTGAGATGGATTACTCAAGGAATTTGGAGAAGTTGGCTGAGAGATTCCTGGCTAAGACTAGGAGCACCAAAGACCAGCAATTCAAGTAGAGTATTTGCCTTTTGTTTCTGCCCTTTTCTTCCCCTGCTGTAAATTTGATTGCAAGGACAGGAATGGAAAAGAGAGTTGTGAGGGGGAAAGTAGGCAGCAGCACTGCTCTGAATTCCAGAGCCAAACGTTGCCCAGGTTTGTGTGGGACACAGAAGCCATTCCCTGTTTCTGGGTAGCCTGGCTGCTCACTTCATGTCAGTAATTCCTGGTAGGTTGTGTGTTGTTAATAAGGAAGAAATGGAATGTGCAGAAGGAGTCATTTTCTTGGGCAAGGTGAGCAAAGCCAGGATTTCCTTCAGTGTCAATGGCTTTGATTTTCTGTTTCCGATCTGTTCCGTGCTGTCAGTTCTCCCTTTTCAGGATCCCACACACGCTCTGTGTGGGAGTTGTGTGGCAGCTCTGCTACTATCACTTCAAACAGCAGAGAAATAAGGCCAGTAGCTCTTCCAGAGAGAGCTGAGCCACTGTGGGTGGGGGAATCCCTGGGTACTGAGCTGGTGGGACTCCATTAAAATCTAAACATGTCCTCACTGACAATCTCTTGACTCTCCTACTTGAAACATCATTTACCAGCAGGTCTGGCCGTGCTGCTGGGCTTGCTGCTGGATGTTGGTTCTTCCCCAAGAAGAGTTGGGATGACTGATGCAGATGGAACCTGGTTTGGTGGGTTCCCACCATGGAAGATTCTCCTGAGGTGCTTTTCCCAGGAGAAGGGGGTGTGTGGGTGAGGAAGGGGCCGTGTGGCACGGCCACGTGAGCCCACGTGGTTCACATCTGGGCAGTGCTCAGCCTTGTTGGGTTGTGTTGTCAGGGCAGCAGCTGGGGAAAACACGGAGCAGCAGCAGCTTTGGGATCTGAATCATTCCTGCTTTGGCCATTTCGGGCTGAGAGGATCCATCTGGGCCTGCCCCCGCCCAAAGTGCAGCGTCACTTTTCGCATTGTTTGGGTCGGGACGTTCTCCCTGTGTTTGTGTCGTGTTGTTGCTGTGTTTGGAGGGATGTGGGGACACAGCAGCTTCCCTTTGCCAGCAGCAGCTCTTTTTGTGGAAGCCATCAAGGAGGCACCATTTTAGTTTCCTGTCTGCACAGCTTTGATGTCATTCACTCCAGTCCTCATTTCGAGCTCCCGTTGTGCTGCGCTCTGAGGAAAGCCTGGCTCCAGAGCTGAGCTGTTTGACAGATTGGGGAAGAGTTATTCTGCATATCCATAGACCTGTCAGAGTCTGAAGGATTTCTTCTTTTCCTTTAGAGGGAAAGTGTTGTTATAACAATAAACTGTGCATATCCTGTATGTGCCTTTAAGATGGCACTAAAAAGATGATGTCTTGAATTACAATTTTCCTCTGCAGTAAGATCGGTGTTTTCAGTTGATTTTGTTGTTATTTCTGGTGAAAATTGAGGTGATTTTCTTCACGTTACGTGGTATGAAACATCCCATCAGAAACACTTTCATATTCAGCTTGAGAAAGCTGCACAGAACTTACCTTATGTTTGGGGATTTAGAATGAATCTATAATGTGGAAGTTTTGATCAGAGTTGAAGAGAATCCTGCAGGATTTGCAGTGAGAGGGCTGGTGCTGCTCAGGCTCCTGATTTCACTTACTTTAGCAGCAGATTGCTCCTGCCAGAAAAATGCAATGCTCTTGAAATACATTCTCCCTGCAAGGTCTGAGTCCTAAATACACAAATTAATTTGGTCAAGAGTTGGAATAAGAGAAAAATAATACAAAGTCTGAGGCTGCTGGGTGTGTTGGCAGTGTTGGCCACAGCAGTGGCACAGGTCAGGCTGTCCATGCAGCACTTGTTTGGTCATTTGTGTGCTGGCTGTGCCAGTCACAAGTGTCAGAATGCCATGGGGGTCTGTCAGGAAGCAATTCCCATTGTAACCACCTGTCCCCAGCACTGCTCTGTGTGAATCATGGGGAGTATCTTGGCTGGCATCTCTTGTGGAGATGCTGGAATCCCATTGGGAGCCCCCATTTGATCAAAGCCAGCCATCAGCTCTTGGGATGACACGTCTGGGAGAGGAGCCCGGGCGGGTGCTGCTCTGTAATTGTCTGGCTCTGACCCTATAAATACCCCATAATAGCCTGCTCTCCCCAGAACCTGCTAATTATGTCGGGAGGTTCCGTGTCATTCCCTGTTGGGAGATCTCCTGACACACAGGCCAGGGGGAAATCTGTCAGGCAGCCCCTGCCATCTGTGAGTGCTCTCCTGCTCAGCAGCTCCTCTGGAAGTGCCAGCTTGCTCTGGCTGTGCCCGGTTAAGGGAACGCTCTCCAGGGCAGGGGGCTTCAGGCTGACCCCTGGAACTGCATTGTGTGGTGTCCTCCAGCAGCTGTTCCTGTGCTGGGAAGAGCACAGGCTTCCAGGAGAGAGTGGGGTGGGAGTGCAGGCTGGAGTGGGGCCTCTCAAAACCTAACGGGGTTTGTTTTTCTCAGAGGTGGCTGTCTCAGAGTTGATCAGGTGGCCATGTTTACATAGAATCCCAGGCTGGTTTGGGTTGGAAGGGACCTCAGTCTCATCCTGGACACGTTCTGCTATCCCAGGTAGCTCCAAACCTGGCCTTGGACACTTCCAGGGATGGGGCAGCCACAGCTTCTCTGGGCAACCTGTGTCCCTTTCTCACAGGAAATAATTTCTTCCCAATATCCCTTCTAAACCTCTGTCAGTTCGAAGCCATTCCCCTTGTTCTGTCACTCCAGCCCCTTGTAAATCACCTCTCCCCATCTTTGTCATCAGCTCCTTCAGGCACTGGAAGGGCACAGTTAGGTCACCCCAAAGCTTCTCTTCTTCCCTTCTCCAGGCCCAACAAAGCCAGTTCTCTGAGCCTTTCCTTGCAGGAGAATTTCCCATGTGGGTTTTGAGGTGGGGGTGGCTGGGCAGCAAACTGGGCTGGGCTGGGCTGGGAGGGTGCCCAACAGAGTGCTCAGTTTGAAGCTTCAATGGAGCATCTTAAAATGATTTACAGGGGTAGGTGTGTGTTATCCTCATCTGATGTCTCTGAAGAAGGGGAACAGATTGATTTAGCCAGGGTGACACAGGAGTTGATGGCAGTTGGATACAGCCCAGGTTTTACTTGCTTTTAACTGCTCTGCCATGGCTGTTAGACCTCACTGTGCCCCTTCTCTTTTAAAAGTGAGGTTTTTTCCAGTTAGAAGAGGCTATTAAAGGGCATAGTCATCCACAATATTTGGTGTATATATTGTATATTCCTCAGTATCTGTTGGGAAATACCCTTTTAAAGCCCAAGTCTTATAACTGTGGTTGTTCCAGGAGCTTGTTGGCCCCAGCTTTGGTACCTAAGGTGTAAATCAGAGCATCCATCTCACACGTGGCTCTTGGGTCTGGGGGTCCCTGCAGGGTTGGGTGTGACTTCCAGCCCCCCAAAAAGGCTCTATCCAACTGCACTCATATCCAGGGACCTTCAACCTCAGGCTTCAGTTCTCCTTTTTCTTGTGATTTTTATCCTGGAGGCATTTGCCTATTCAAATCATCAGTCAACAATATGAAAACCGTGGCAAATCTTGAGTGATTGCTTTTGAGGGAGAAAATGGAAAAAGAAAAAAGGAAAAAAAAAAAAAGACAATGCTATTTTAAGGCCATATTTTAAATCAAGACAATCTTTGGAAGCAGGATCCTGAGTAGCAATTGTCAGCTGGAGAGCTGAATGTCCAGGATATCCCAGCATGAAATTCAGATGGCTTTCTGGCAGCCTTTGCCTTGAAGTAGAAGAGGCAGAATAAGTCTGGCAACCTTCAGGCTGAGCACTTGTAAACAACAGATGTTCATAACTGGAATCTTTTGGAAGAGAAGGGCAGGGAGCAGCATGGATGTCCATGCTTGTAATTCTCAAAATTTGCAGTTAACACCGAGCTGTGTCAGGGAAAATCAGATGAGGATTTGAATGAGCAGCTTGGAGGGAAGTTCAACTTTAATTTGCCTAAAAGTAAAAAGATTTCTTTGAAGCACAGATGATAGAGGTTGTGAGGGAGGAACTGACAGAAGCATTTGGGTCACGTGAACTTCACTTACATTATTATTATTATTAATAATAATAAATATTGTCATAGGCTATTTTTGTGGTTCTTTTTGCTGAAACGGATTCTTGCACATTTTATTCTGAGCCTGTCAAATAACCCCATTTGGAAGGTTTTTGTAAGCATTAACCATTCATTGATTCAGTGACCTCCGTGAATGCACAGAGCTGGGTATCCATGACCAGCAAAAATGGATGTAAAACCTCAGGGAGGATTTCTGGGCTGTTTTTCAGCATCTCAGTGATGCCAGTGTCACACCACGTTGGTGTGATTGTAGCCTCTCCTGCCAGAGCACACTGCAGAGGACAAAATTCAGAGAGATTGAAAGAGTATTTAGAGGAACAATTAAATCTCAGCTCTCACACTTGGCCTGGCTCCAGCTCTGAGTGTTTGCAGAGTTGACTGTCCTGGGATGCACCAGCTTTGGAAAAGTCAGTTGGACACATCTAGGAAAGATGTGAGTATTTTGGGGAGATCAGGAGGTGGAACAGGAGCCTTCAGGGGTTGTTTTAAATGCCTCATTCAGAGCAAGGATGGTCAGGGAAGTTCTCTGTTCCCATGGACAGTGGGACATTCCTTGGAGAGGGACCCTTCATCAGGAACCGCAGTGATGGGACAAGGATTGATGGGCTCCAACTGAGAGGGGAATTTAGGGGAGATCTTGGGAAGGAATTCCTCCCTGTGAGGGTGGGGGGGTCACGGCACAGGGTCCCCAGAGAAGCTGTGGCTGTCCCATTCCTGGAAATGTCCAAGGCCAGGCTGGACAGAGCCTTTCTCTTTATTAATATTTTCGTTCTCATCTGAGTCATTCCTTCATCTTGTGCTCCTTAGGGAAGCACAGGGTTCCTATTCTAGGTTTGTGGGTGGGGTTTTAGATTTATTTATTTTAATTAATTTATTATCTATTTTGTTATTGGTTATTGTTTTAAATTTGAATCTATTTTATAAGGTGACTTTTCTGCTGTTCCCTTGCTGTGCCCAACTCAGTGTCACTGGCATCTTGTTGCTCTCCCCTGCTTGCCTTAAAGTAGATAAACCTTGGGTTGTCTGCAAGTCCCTCGTCTGAATGAGTAATCTAATTAAGACTTTTCAGATAGTTGAGACTCAATCTTCCCTTCTGATCTTTTTGAGACCCAAATGAAACCTTTGAAGTGGAAGTTGCACAGGACCCGATCAAGATCAGGGCTTCGTCGTTTGTGGTTCCCTAAAAATCTGTGCTCAGCTTCCTCTTCCTGCTCCCAGCCAGCCTCGATTGCTGTGCTCTGCTGTAATTTAGGCTAACCTAAATAAACTCTCCACATTCACTATCATCACACCATCTTTACATGAGGAAAAACAGTGCTTGAAATGAACCTGGATCTTGGTATCTTCTTCCTCTTCCTCCTCACAGGGAAAGTTTGAGTCAAAAAGTTGTTGTCAGTGTGAAGGCCACCAGCACTTTGGGGAAAGTTCATATTTGCATCCTAAAGTTTTTGGGTTGATCTCATCAGTTTTACCTCTCCAGGGTGAAGAGGGACTCTGTTATTCTGTGGGAATGGAGCTCAGAATGGTTTTACCCACCAGTCCCTGTTGATACTTCCCTTTCCCATCCCTCCTGTGTGGTGACATGGAACTGGGAGCAGAGTGCTTTTCCCAGCTCCTTGGAGGGTTGAAATGGTTATTGGGAATCCCAGTTTGCTCCCTGCTGTGGTGAGGATTGAGGAGGTTCTGTTGTAGAACTCCTGCTCCAAGTTGGGAAACCTGCACCATGTCCCACCCCAGGAGAAACTGCACTTCCAGAGGTGCTTTAAAAGTTAATTGTGGGGAGTTTTAAAGGGTGCTTGGGAGGTTTGAAGCAAACCTTTCCTTTTCTGTTTCACTTCTGCCTTGAATATCTGCTTTTTGCTGGGAAAATTGTCACCAGCAAATACTTCAGGAGAGGTTTTGCCTCCCTTCCTTGCCGTGAAAACGCTGGGTTTCTACAAAAGCAAGATCCTCTTTCAGCAAGGCACTGAAGGGGTCATTGAAACCAAGAGACAGCCAGAAATTAAAGGAATTTAGAAGGAGAATCTGGCCGTGTGTGGCTGCCCAGGGCCATGTGTGGCTGCCCAGGGCTGGGCATCCCAAAGGTGACAATCCCGGAGCGTGTGGGCTCTGGGCTGCCTTTCCCTGCAGGATGGCCTTTCATGTGTAACCACACCGAGTGTGTCAACAGCCCGTGTGGCGCCAGCAGGCACCAGGGACTGCCCTCCCCAGCCTTGCCAGGGGCTCCTGCTATCCCTGCTATTTGCTGCCTTGGAAGAGCTGGGGCTGCTGTGGCTGGCACAGCTGGGAATTGTGCACTTAACTCCTGCAGCTTCCTTAGGGAAGGGGCTCCTGGTGCTCCCCATGGGTTCTTGTAGCCAGGACTCCTGGAGCTGGTGGCTCCCAGCTCCTCCAGGCTGCTCCTGGTGGTGCTGGAGCAGGAATGGGCTCTGAGGGGTTTTGAGGCAGGATTTTGGGACAGCTGGTGGAGAGTCTGTGGGGTTTTTGTTCCCTACGTTTCATTCCCAAACTCTTCATGGTAGCTGGGTAATTTTTACTTGCAGCTCTGCCAGCTTTAGAGGGCAGAGACTGAGTCAGTGGGTGAAGCAGTCTCAGATCACAAGCTGCAGTCAGTCCTGAGCTTTCCAATTTTTTTAAGAAAAAAAATTAAAAAAAAAATCAAGATCAGCTGTTCTGAAACCCTTTATCTAAAATTATCCATATTGCAGCACAAATCCGACTGTTGGTGTCATGAGAAGGGTAATGAAGCTCTGCCCTGGCTCAGTTTTCCCATTTTCCCAATGTCAGGCATTTCTTGCAGCAGAGATTGCTGTCCTTTCAAGTGCAGAATATTCCCTTTTCCATGGAAATTAAATTGCATTTCTTTTTAGGAGGAAAGAAATCCAATAAAGTCGTGTACAACAATCAGGGAGAGCTCTGGCTTTGTCCCACAGGTTTTAGATAAATATTATTGTGCTGTAAATGAATGGTAAACAGAACTGGAGAGAAGTAAATGATGTCCTTAAGGCTCCACCTGGATCTGCTGCTGGAGCACCCTGTGAGATCCCAGCTTTCATCTGGGATGAAATTCTGCCCTGAGACACAACTGATTCCTTTCAGTAAATGAAATGCTGACCCAAATAAAGTGAGGTTCCTCTCCTGTTTCCTCTTTTTCCTCTTTTTCCTTTTTTTCCTCTTTTTTTTCCTTTTTTTTTCCTCTTTTTTTTCCTCTTTTTTTTCCTCTTTTTTTTCCTCTTTTTTTTCCTCTTTTTTTTCCTCTTTTTTTTCTCTTTTTTTTTCTCTTTTTTTTCCTCTTTTTTTTCCTCTTTTTTTTCCTCTTTTTTTTCCTCTTTTTTTTCCTCTTTTCCCTCTTTTCCCTCTTTTCCCTCTTTTCCCTCTTTTCCCTCTTTTCCCTCTTTTCCCTCTTTTCCCTCTTTTCCCTCTTTTCCCTCTTTTCCCTCTTTTCCCTCTTTCTTCTCTCTCCCCTCCCCTCATTTGCTGGGTGCATCAACCAAAATAAGGTGGGGAAAGTTCAAAGATGAGAAAATAAAGCTGCTTTTAGGAGTGCTGGGGACAGATAGAGAGAGATGCCTCCCCTTAATGGGCTCTGCACATGAGACACAACACTTTGTTTCCTATGCAGACACTCTTTAGCTCTCTGGGTGCTTGAAATGTTTTTTTTATTGTGGTTAGGACCCAAATGCTCGAGACAGGACTGTGAAACCTTTTGTCAGACACTGGAGCCATCGCCCTGCCTCAGGCTCTGATTTATGCACAAAATCCCAGATTCAAAGGGAAAAATTAAAGCCTGCATTTGGCACAGTGCTGCCTGCACTGGCAGGATCTGTTTGTTGGGGGGCAAAAGCTCATGGGAATGTAGGGAAATGCAATGGAGGGTGTATTTTCTGTATTTTCCTCTGCTCCTCAACATCCCACCCACCCCAGAGCTGCATTTACAGATCCAGAATCATGGGAGAATCCTGTCCAATTGTTGCTATTTTGTGTCCTTGTAGGAAGGATCAGAATGTGCTGTCACCAGTGAATTGCTGGAACCTACTGCTCAACCAGGTGAAGAGGGAGAGCAGGGACCACACCACCCTCAGTGACATTTATCTCAACAACATCATCCCACGCTTTGTCCAGGTCAGCGAGGACTCAGGCCGCCTCTTCAAGAAGGTAACTGAGTGCTGCAGCACAGAACTTTTCACTTTGCTTCTTCTAAAATGCACTTCCAGCTATGACTCCTGGTGGATCGATTTATTAGGGGATTTTTTCCTCTTTGGGCTTGATTTACCTTTGATTTTTTTCAGTCATTTTCCCCAGTGTGGCCAGTTGAGATTTGTTGGTCTAAATTAAGGTTGTGTTTTTCTCCTCTTAGCCCATTCCACAGTTTTGAATGGATGTTGAAAATTTAATTAAATAAGCAGAAACGTTCCAGTTCTTCAACTCTGAACATTAGTCAAGAACAACCCTCTAAAGGCAGAATTTTATCTGCCATGGAGAAATTACTGCTAAAAGAAAAATTAGGGAGAATTCCTGCTATGCTAGATAATAAAAGGATGTATTGTCCTTCTCTGGGAAAAGGAGAAAACACAGCTGAGGTCTCTTTTGTTTGCCTTGTCCCCTAGATTTCCACCTGGGAAGGAAGGTGGGACAGTGTGGGAGGGTTTTCCTATTAGGAATCTGTTCTTGCAGTTAAAGAAACACGATCTGGAGGCTCTGGAAGTGCTGTTCAGTGGTGATGCCTGGTCCCTGCAGAGATTTACCAATGGCTGCAACATCTGCTGCCTCTCGTGTTGGAGTCATTGCAAGCCTTCACTTTGAAAAGCCATTTATTTCTCTGCCCCCTCTCCCACCCCCTGAGCTCAGGGAGTTATTTCTGCTCTGGCAAGGCTTGGAGAAGGGAGAGATTGTTCAGGTATTTCATATTTTCTGTCAGTTGCTTTAAGAGCTAAAGGAAGCCTGTAAAAAGCAGTTTGTTTAGGCTGCTGGAAAATGAACAGTGCTGGATATTGTGTGTGAACTTTCATGTCAAGATGCACTTGAAGGAGCAGCATCTTGTTGTGTTTTACCTGGAGAGCAGGCTGCCTGTGCCCTGCTCCAGCAGGTTTTTGTGGCTGTGATTTCTCTGGGAGAATGAAAATCTGAGGTGTTGCCTCTCTCCTGCCTGTTCTTTGCGTTTTTAATGGAGGATGAAAAATATATTCTACTTTTACATTCCATTTCTCTTGTACTTCCTTTTTTAAGTCATTGCCTGAGCAGAGGAGGAATCTTCTCTTTTTCAAGCAACGTCACACTGAGGCCTTTCTGACCTTTTAAAACTTTGTGGTAATTACATTATGGTTGATTAGATACTTACACGGGATTATTGAATGGCAGTTACTCTTCAATTCCTCTAATCCCTCCAAAGGAGGAGTAATCTCCCTGCTGAATTTCAACAAGGGCTGTGCTGGAGCAAGGTGGCCTGGAAAATGCCTTGGCAAAGCAGTACTTGGAAATTGATATTATCCCAGTTTGGCTGGAAATGGCAACTGTGTTTTATAAACCAGGGCAAACCTGTGTTTATACTTTATTTTGGGCAGCAGGACTTGAATAAAAACAAATAAATAACCATTCAACAGCAAAATACGTCTCTGGTTTGTTTCTCACAGACCAAGGGCAAACTCCACGTTAATTTGTGCAAACAAAAGGGCATTTGTTGCTAAATCCCAACTACTTGTTTGGCTGTTTGCCAGGAATACCAGGTTGGCTGAAGGCCAAATCAGGTGTTTGATTACTGCTCCACTTGTGCTGCGTGGTTCAAACTGAAGATTGCATCCTCTGTTATCTGGTAGCAGCAGATAAGTGGAGAAATTCGGCTAACCTGGACCTACTTGTGCTTTTTCACTGGAGTCTCTTCCCTTCCTGAGCTGCTTGAATGGGTACAGAAGGTACTGCAGGCTAGAAAACAGATGAGGTGTGTGATTAAAGTATTGCAAATCAGCTTTGCAGTCCGTGGATTTAAAGAAATGTTACCCATTTATAAACCCCCTCTGGGGTACATTTCTAAAATATCCCCAAAGCAGCACAGAAGTTGTCAGAGCATCTCTGAACTTTAAGTAATTGGGACCTTTTTGCCTTTTCCTGAGTTAAAAACAGGGACAAGTGGCTGAAGTTGCTGGCAAAGCCAGGCTGCCTTTGGGTAGGTGTTGATAGAGAATCTACCAGTTTACATTTAGGAAGTACTCACTGGGTTTTAAATAATGCCATGAGATGTGCAGGGGATGGTGACACAGAGATCCTCATCTGCTGAGGCCACTCCACAGCAGATCCTGAGGCACAAAATCCTCTCCTTGGGCCGTTTCTGTCAAATCA
>JACBWW010000063.1:1483512-1515381 GCA_020086605.1 Lanius collurio | reverse complement strand
TGATGGGTTGGGCCTTCATTTGTGTGGCAGTTTAGCTGCTCCTCACCTCTGTGGGTTCAGCCAAAGGAGGGTATGGGAGCCCAGGCTTTTATTAGGAGAGGAACAAACAAATTTCAGAGCATGTAAAATATGTTGCCTGTCTAGAGGGCATCAGTCAGGGGGCAGCAGTCAGAACTGAATATTCATTTGCTGTTAAGAGTCAGAACAAAGGCAGATTTCTTTTCCTTCGTGGTATGGGCAAATCCTGTTGGCCAAAAAACACTTCAACTATGCATCCAAGTTTCCATAGAAACCTGCCTGCCTTGTATTTGCAGAGGAGAAGGTTTTAACAGTCTAAATGTCAGGTCAAAAAATGGCTCAGCTCGTTCTGAGTTCGTGTCTGGAGCAGAGCTGGTGTTGGGCTGTGGCTGAGCTGGACTCCCCACAGCTTGTGGTGTGCAAATCTGCTGGATGGAAACTTAACCAGCGTGTGGGCTTTGAAGTGCTTTGCTTTCAGTTTGAAAATGCTCTGTAAAACTAAAATACTTCTTGCTGCAGTAATTAAGAGTTTGGTGTTTATCAGACCCCAACTGCTGGGAGCTGAGGGGAGGAGGTGCCTCAGTTTGGGTTGGATTGGTTAAAGTTGCTCATGTCTTCAGCTGTCCTCTAAGAAAGCGTGGCTGAAGCCACAGTTTTGTGTCCTCAGGGCATTTTTCTTGTGCCTCTAAATATGTGCAAGTGCCAGCCGTGCTGCCCCTGTGACTGATGACATTCCTGGGTCATGGCTGACCTCTGCATTCCAAGACCTATTTCCTCTTAACCTGCCTGCCCCCTGAACTGGGCTCAAGCTGTGGCAGGAGGGAAAGGAGAGGAAATTAAATGGGATTTCTGTGTTGCTGTGTAGGTTTAAAGGCTGCTTCTGTTTTCTTCGTTTGCTTTCTGAGCTTTCTTTGTGGCCCTATGAAGGGACCCAGGGAGTGTCAGGGCGAGCTCCAGCAGCTCCTGAAAAAACTTCTTCTGTCATCTGTGAGATCAAAAGGAGCTGGGAAAGAGAGGAACATCCCATTTCCAAACCCACAGGAGCAGGTTAATAGTACAAACGGGGGAAGTGCTTAGACTTACCCATAAAATGTCATTTAATTGGGAATTGGGCAAATAAAATTCCCCTCACACATCCCTGGAGCACAGTTAGGAGCCTTACAGGAGGCTGTGCCTCCAGCTGTGTGTCTTCAGTGCCTGGGAAGTTCAGGGGGTTGTTATTTTTCATTCTCCTCCCTGCCCCATCCTCAGGTGACATTTTTCAGTCGGGGTGCAAATTGCCTTAATCTGAAGATGACAAGTTCCAGTAATGAAAGGAGCAGCAAGTCCTCCTCTCTGCAAGTCATTATGTCCCTGCCTCCTGGACCCATTTGTCACCCTAATGCAGGAGCCCCTTGATGCTGCCACAGCCGTGTAATTTCTCTGTATGAATATTCCATGATGAAAACGGGGACAGATGGCTGGAAATTCTGCTTCAGAATAACATTTTCATGTAAATTATGCACTGTTTTGGCTTTACGTGGGGAGAGCAAAAGTGGCTATCAAGATGTGCTCGACTAATTGTCAGCCATCAGCAATTAGCTGCTTCCCTTTCCTTCTTCCATCTCCCCAGGAGCAGGAAGAGAGCTGGAGGAAAGGTGGATTTTTCAGCTGGTGGGAATCAGTGTGGTTTCACTGATTTTTTTCATAAAAAAATTTGCCTGCCCCATTCCCACCAGCACATCCTGCTTTTTCCTGCCTCTTGTGTTGTGATGTTTTAGGTGATGCTGCATTAGCAAGTCCCGACTTTGGCTGCTGCTTCCCTGAAAGCTCAGCTCAAGTTAATGGAGTGTTTTTGTAAAAATGTTTGTGGAAAACACCACTGAACGTCTGTCTCTCAAAATAGCTTCAGTGCCAGCACGTTCAGGCTGTGGGCTGACAAATCTGGGAGTGTTTTCACTCTTCCTCAGGGGCTTGGTGAAGTAGAATCTCCTGCCCCACCAGTTCCCTTGGGAAGAGGGAGGGAAGGAGGGACTGACAAGCCCAGTTTTTTGGCTGAAGTTGACAATTAGAATGCTCAGGGAGGTAATTTTTATTGAAAAACAACAATTTCCACAGACAGGAGTCCTTGGACAGCCTGAGCTGATTCCTGGTTGGATTTGGTGGAGCTGTGCTGGCAGGGCTGAGTTTGGTGCTGTCTTTAGAGCTGCCCCCTCCTCTCTGCTCATCTCCATCTCCTTCCAAAACTCTGTACAGAGCCACTGAGAGCATTTTCCCCTTCCTGCCTCCTCATGCTGGATTTCTTTGTCTTCCCCACAGGTCAGCGGACTGACTGCGCCCTGGCCAGGTAGGAGTGGCTCAGGGAATTGTGGTTTTTAAGGAAAAATCTGATGCAAATTGGTCAGTCCAGCTCAGTCAGCAGCCTGTGTGTGTGTTAGAAAAATATCCTGATTTTTTAGAGCCGCAGAACAGAATCATGGAATGGTTTGGGTGGGAAGGGACATTAAAGCTCCTCCAGTGCCACGGGCAGGGACACTTCCACTGTCCCAGGCTGCTCCAGCCCAGCCTGGAATGCTTCCAGGGATGGGGCAGGAACTGAGCCAATATAAACAGATTCCTTTTCTTGCCCTGATGTATTTAGAGCAGATCAGAAGCAGGATGGGAAAGTGAGAGAAATTCCTTAATTTGGTGCTGTCACCCAGAGAATAGCCTCCAAATTTAGGATTTTATAACCAAATCCCTGGTACTGGGAGAGGGCTGGGCCCAGGGACTGGCCAGGGCTTATCCATGGGGTTGAGGACCATAAACTGGGAAACTCTTGATCCTCTTGCTGCTCTGCTGTGCCTGGATTCCAGCAGGACGGAGGGCACAGAAAATAAACCTTTTATTATAATTAGGACCAATCCCAGAGCCAGCAGTAAGTTCCTGATGGGGCTTTTGTAGAACATACCAAATCTCCATCCCCAAATTGATGGATTTGAGGGGCTCTGCTGGGCATGAGGAGCTGGGGCAGGGGCTGTGCATCATCCTGCCTCGTTAACAAAAGGAAGGTGATTGCCACCAGTGTGGAGTCATTATTGCTGCTCCCATTCCTCACAGCAAAGCAGAAGTGACAGGTCCTAATTAGACCCTGACATCTGTAATAATAAAATATTATTCATCATGAAACAATTTTAAATATCAAAGAATCATGCCTGCTGATGGTTTAAAACCCACCTTATTGTCTGGGGCAGCCCGTGGAATTGGATTTGATTTTTTTTTTTTTATTTTTCATTCAGTGGGTTTGATTTTTTTTACAAAAGGAATTTCCCCAAAATTACCACATTGTACAGTCTTTTTAAAAATCACACTTCTAATCCCCTTATTTATAATTCAGCAGCCATCTGCCCTGGCAGGGAATTGGCTGGAATGATACATTAGGGCCTCTCTGCTGTTATCTCCCTTGCTTCATTTTTACAAGAAACTAAAGGAATTTTAAACCTCAGTAATAAATTTTGAGGGGAAAATCCTGGCAGAGCAGGGCTTTTTTTCCTATTTTTTCTGCCATTAATGTCTCCCAACATCAGCAAATGAGAGCAGACAGACAAGCCTTAGCCTGGCTGGTGTGTGCTGGTGTTTGAGGGGGTGTTGGGTTATTTATTTATTTGAAATCTTATCAAAACTGTAATAAAGACTCCACGGTGGCAGCTGTTAAGGGCACAGGGGGAGCCAGCCTGCTCCCACCTGCTCTTCCCTGTGCAATTTATATCAAACTTCATCTCCAGCCAGCAGCCCTGGCTCACAGAATTCCGTCTGGTCAGAATTAAAACGTCAGGGGCAATCTCCTGTCAGGGCTCCCTCGTGCCTCGTGCAGCTTTTGAGTGATTTAAAGTCACTTAAAATCTTTCTGGAGTTCCATAAATCGAATGAGGCTCTGGCTTTATGATTGACTTGGATATCTGGCTCCTTCCCTCCTCCAAAATGTGGTTGGGAGTGCTGAAGGAAT
Source organism: Lanius collurio (assembly GCA_020086605.1). Taxonomy (NCBI): domain Eukaryota; kingdom Metazoa; phylum Chordata; class Aves; order Passeriformes; family Laniidae; genus Lanius; species Lanius collurio. The sequence goes on along the minus strand of JACBWW010000063.1, from coordinate 1,511,399 downwards.
GGGCTGGGGATGGTGGAGGATTATCCTGACTGGTGTGTTCTTCTTTTCCCTGCTGCACCCCTGGAGCAGTGGCCGGCGCAGCTCCACCGTGAGGAAGCAGGTAATTAACATTTCCCTCAGTAACGAGGCAGGGATGTGCAAACAGGAGGAGTGGTGGAAAACCAATTTTTGTCTGTCCCTCCATGTCTTCCATGGACCTTTTCAGTTTTGTCTGAGAAATCCCTCAAACCTGCATCCAAAACCTCATTCATTTTCCATGACAAAATTTAAAATGACTTTTGCTCTGTGTTTTGGCAGACCTGGAACCAAAAATCCAAACAGCCCTGAGCAGTTTGGACAGCCATGGACCATGCTGTTGTTTCTTTGTCTCCACTCCCTTTACTTTCCCTGAATCCCACTGTTAAACCTGTCACTGCTCTTGTGTAATGAAAGACTAACAAAGCCAGGCTTGTGGCCCTGGCCTTGGGGATAATCTGTTGTTTTTTGGTACCCAGTGAGCTAAAATGTGTTTCCTTGAGATAGGGAGGACCCAAAATATCTCTTGTTGATGCTGTAAGGTTGAAGATCAGCTGGAATTCCATTCACACAGCCTGGTCTTGGGCTGCTTGGAACTTTGGAATGAAGCAAGAGAGCAAGTTGTGATCTTGGTGTGCAGAGTCAAACCTTTCTCATTTTTTATTCTTTTTATTTTTTTCCTCTTCACTCTACATTCTGCCTGCTCTTCCTGCAATTCCTGTCTGGGCAGGATTCCTCCCAAGCCATTCCCCTGGTGGTGGAGAGCTGCATCCGATTCATCAGCAGGCACGGTGAGTTGTGGGCTGAGGGTGTCCTGGGACATTCCTATAAAATAAACCCTAGAAAAGATGCTCAGAGTGTTGGGGAGGATGAAATAAGGAAACCTTATAAATATGACTGCTTGGCAAAAGATTCTGGAAATATAAAATCTGTAAGTGAAATAGAAATGAAAGCTGGCTTTGAGATATGAGATACCGAGCTGTGAGTTACTGTACAGCCAAAAAACAATGGGCTGGCCAGCTGAAGGAGAATCCCTCTGCATTGAACAATGTCTTTAGCAAAGAAGAGGATGCTTTAGCAAACAGAAAGGTCCAAGAGTCAGAGAGACCCTGCCAGCGTGGCAGGGAAGAAAAAAGTAGTTTTAGAAAATAGTTTTAGGAGTTAAAATATAACACAGTATGGTAATGTAGTAGTTTTGATAGGTTGTATGTAAATTCTATAAGGATTGCTGTCTTCTATTGATTGGATGTTGTAATATTACCATATTCAGTATAGGAAAAGATATAATATCATGGAACCAGACTTTTACCATTCTTATTCTTTCTTCTTCCTCTTACACTTAAGCTCTCTCTCTCTAAAGCTCTCCTAAGCTCTCTACTCTTCCCTCTTACCCCTATGCTCTCTCGCTCTCTCTGGGGATGCTCTAAGCTGTGGCTGCAGCTTAAGCAGAGCTCCTGCACCCACGACCCTTGCAAATAAACTGCACGTTTCAGGAGCTGCCTTGAACTGTAGAAATCTTCCCTGAACCGACTGAGGCAGCGCCTCCTATAGATTTTCTACACAGAGTAGCTCAGGATGTGGTGCTTGTGCAGAGGCTGCCCCAGAAGGAAAATGGCTCTGATTTTCAGGCTGCACTGCTGGTGTTGTGTGTGATGCCTGCTCCAAATAACTGACCTTGCAAATGCTGTTTTTCCAACAATATCCCTTTATTCCTTGCAAAATAAGCTTCCCATCCATAGACACCACTCGTGCCTCCCCTCCACTCACCTTCCTTTGAGCCCTGAAGTGTGGCCTTCCCCAGGAACAATCATCCTCTTCATGAAGAGGAGGAGGAACACTCGGAGTGTTTGAATGTAGAAGGTCAAGCAGTGAATTAATTGTTCACTCAGTGCCACAGCAAGATGATTTATGCCTGTTTGGTAGGCTGACCTCTCCCAGCCTTGAATGCTGTGCATTTATTGCAATTTGTTTTCATTTTTAATTGATATCATTTGTTAGTAACGTGTGAAACAGCTGTTAATTAACACGTGCAGAAAGTGGTGGAATTTATCTTCATTAACCAAGATGCAGGGCCAGGTAGCAGGTCCTGTTTTGTTTTCCTTGTTCCATTACCATTTTTTAGAAACCATAACCTGGAGTCCCATTCTCATCATCACTTGCCAGACCCAAGTTCTGTAATCCTTGAAGGCCATGCTTGGATATTTGCTGGAAAAATCCTTGAAACCACACAGAAATGGGACTGATGGGGGCTAAATCGAGGCCATGAGGAGATGCTGATTTCACTCAGATGCCAGAATTGGCTTAGATTTTCCAACAGACTCAACTGAGTCCTTCCCTGAGTGCCAGCCCTGGCTCGAGGGTGGTTGAGCACTTTGCTCCTGGCCTGCACAGAGCCACTCTTGGAAAAGAAACCTTTTCCTCCTGGCTTTGGCCATATTTTACTCCTGGCTGCTCCACTGCTGCTTTATGACTTCCTTTGGGTTGTAAAATCCTCTGGGGATGCTCCAAGGTGAGAGATAACATGAATGGCTGTCAGAGCTGTGGTACTCTGGCAGTTTAGAAGGGTTAATAATTTTTCTGCCTGTGCTGAGTTCTGGTTTTGCATATTCTGGACATGTCAGGGAAAGGTGGCCTTTAAAGCAGCATCCCTCTGCCTGTGTTCTTGCCTTCCCTTTATTGCAGGAGCTGTGGCTGCTGAAGGTACCATCTGATTTATCTTGTCTTACCTTCTTATCAGCATCTCTTGTTTCCTTACAGGTTTGCAGCACGAAGGAATATTCAGAGTGTCTGGGTCACAAGTTGAGGTGAACGACATAAAAAATGCATTTGAGAGAGGTAAGGAAGAGCTCCTGCAATATCCCAGAAATTACTGCCAAGTGTGTGAATTTGTATAAATACTCAGGAATGGCCTGAACTCAGCTTGCTCCCTTTTGTTCCTTTGATTTTTGTGTTTGCTGAGCCAGTCCCTCCCAAACACCTCCCTGGTGCTCATTAACCTTGAATTCTCAGTTGTTTGCTGTTGTGCTTTGTACCCTGTGGAGTGGCTGTATAATAAATATTCTGAATTCAATCTCCTCTCATGTCTGATAGCTTATTGATTGTTTGCAACACTAAAGGACGTAGAGGATTTCATTATTAGGTGTAACTGCATTTCCTCCCCTCTCCCCCAGCTCTTTGTGTGCCAGAGGATGAATTTTCATGGTTTTTCTGTGGTGTTGAGGCACAGCTTGGCCACATTTATTCTGAATACCAGCGAGGGAGGGAGGGAATTTTCAAGAGAGTGTTAATTTGATGTAGCTTTTAATAGATGGGATTTTTCTCTGGGAAGAGCCCTTGCATACAAAGGCAGGGAGCAGTTGGGAGCCTCCTGACTCATCAGCTCCTTGCTGGGCTGTTCTCCCTGGCAGAGCAGGTTCAGAGGAGCTGCTCCTCAGGCAGTCCCTGGGTCACTGGGAACAACAGGCCTTGTGTTAATCCCTGGAATCCATTGCTCCCAAAGAATAGGATCAGTGTTTTCCTGTGCTTGCTGCTGCAGGAGATGGGCAGACATTAATTAGGCACTGAGAGTTTATTTTGCTTTTGGGGGAGAGAGAAGTTTAATGAAGGACGTGTGGGAAATGTGGTGGGTGGTGTCACCTGTCCTCAGCTCCATCTACCTGGGAGGGAATGTCTTCAGGAGCAGAGGGGGCAGGAATGTGTGTCATAGTAAGGAAAAAGTATCACAATTTGATTTTTTATTATAAAGAAATACCAGCTTGGGAAAATACCCACTTGTTCCATGCAGAAATAAAAAAAAAAAAGGAATTTTTTTCCCCCTTCACCTCACTTGTCTCTGTAAAACCTGTGATGTAGAGGACTGCCAAAGTTAACAATAAGGTCCCTGCAGTTTATTACTTCATCCAGAGCCCTTGGTGGCAGTTAATATCAGGGATAATGCTCAGGTTTGGAGTGGCCCATTTATTATCCCGTGTGCTATTAAGATAATAGGCAAGCTTTGGTAATTTCAGTCACATAATGGATATATATAGCTTCAATTTGAGGATTGCCCCATCATTAAATCTAATTATGTCTGATAGGGAGTTTTCCCCAGGGAGCAGCTCCTTAAGTGAGCATCTTTCCTTTGGCAATGCAGACAAACTGTGGTGGATCTGCAGCATCAAACTGTCCCAGAAACGCTTCCCCCACCCCATTCCCTGTGTCTGCACCCTGCTGAGCCAGGGCTCTGATGCTCAGTGGCTTCCTGGGTGTCCCCTGCATCCCCTGAGCTGCAGCTGTGACCCTGCCTGAAGGCTGCTGTGGGTGGTGGAGCTGTGATGTTCACACCTGCCCCAAATCCTGGAGTGTTTCTGCTCCAGGGCCACCACCACACCCTCAGCTCTGGGGGCAGAGTGACATTTGGCTGACAGGGGCTGTCCCAGGTCTTCTGGGATTCCTGGCAGAGCTCTCCACCCTGGGATCCCTCTCTGCCTCACTCTTGCAGTGCAGCTGGAGTAGGTGGGATTAACTCAGATGCTTTTCTCCTGCTGAGTTGCATCCTTCAAGTATTCCAATATTTTCCTCCAGTATTCTGATTTTTCTTGCCTTCTCTCCTTGCCCCAAAGGGGAAGATCCCTTGGCTGGGGACCAGAATGACCACGACATGGATTCCATAGCAGGAGTCCTCAAGCTCTATTTCCGAGGCTTGGAGCACCCTCTCTTCCCCAAGGACATCTTCCATGACCTGATTGCCTGTGTCAGTAAGTACATGAAGAACTGGAAAGAAATAAGATGAATTTTTCTCATCTCACACTTCTCTTTCCTACTTTCCCATTTTTCCTGACTCTGGACTGAGTTTTTGGGGTTCCTTTGGCTGGGTTTGTGCTGGTCTCTGTTAGCCAGTCTGGGCAGTCCCTTTCCACAGCCATCCTTGCTCTGACATGAATGGATGAGGAGATAGAAATTCATGGATTTTAGGGGCTGTGTGATGGGGTTTGTGAGACAGTGCTTGGTGACAGGATTCTATCAAAAGAGAATAAAGCAAAAAGCCCTCACTTGTGTAAAATAATCTTGAAGAGCTGTCATCAGAAGGTGTCAGAAATGCCCTCTCCAAGGCAGGGATCACCAGCAGGGTTCCCTGCCTTGTGTGCTTTCCCTGGGTGTGCTGCCATGCTCCTGTGTGCTGGCCTCAGCTGACAAGGTGGTTTTTATTCATACTCCTTTTAGCTTCATACCCACAAGGGACCATCCACTGCCTCCTGCTCGAGCATATCAATCATCAGGGCACTCACAGCTGAGCTGTTAACATCTTTCATGCTTCCTAAAGGTGCTTCTGCCAGGCACAGGGTTGTTTGTGGTTTCTGTATGGGAACAACCTCATTTTTAAGTGGCCTGGCTCTCACTGCATCCCCCAGAATTGAAGAATGATTCCATTGTCCACGCAGAGAAATGGCCTTTGCAGGGGCAGCCTCCCAAGTGAGGCAGGAGATCACTGAGCAGACAGCTTCAGAAATGGCCTGTGCTTTTCTGCTCCTGATAAATGCATTTACAGGCTTGGATTCACATTATGTTGAGAAGCCAAATCCTCTTTCCCCCCAATGAGCTTCTCCCTTCGGAGCTGGTTTATGCTGCCCACTTCTTTCTCAGCGGGCTGCTGCACACAGAGCCTTTTGCCTCACCCCTTAGCAATGTTAATTTGAGTGTTACACACTTTCTTTTCAAACACCCACCCTTCTGAGTGGGCCTGGAGGAGCCCTTGTGCCAGAGCCCCTGGAGCAGATGACACTCAGAGCTCCCACACTCGAGGGGCTCACAGGGAGGGTTTGGGGACCTTCGCTGGCAGCAGCTTTGGTTCTGCAGCAAAATCCCCTGCTGTGCTGGAGCTCTGCTGGCTGCCCAGTTGGCACACACAGAGCACTGGTTGCACTGGGCCCCAGAGGCTGTGGGTGCAGCGGGAGGGTGACTCTGGTGCTCTCTCTTCCTTCCAGCCATGGATAATTTGCAGGAGCGAGCGCTGCACGTCCGGAAGGTGCTGCTGAACCTGCCCAAGACCACCCTGATTGTCATGAGATACCTCTTTGCATTCCTCAATCAGTGAGTACCCCTGGGAGCACCAGGGCTCTGCTGCAGGACCTGGGATAAACAGGGAATTATTGAGGCTGCCCTGGCAGGGACACCTCCCACTGTCCCAGGCTGCTCCAAACCCTGTCCAGCCTGGTTTTGGGCACTGCCAGGGATCCAGGGGCAGCCACAGCTGCTCTGGGCACCCTCTGCCAGGGCCTGCCCACCTTCAAAGGAAAGGATTTCTTCCCAATATCTCATTTAACCTCCTGTTTTTCAGTTTAAATCCATGGCAGGGGGGTTCTGCTGTAACTGGTCTTGAGTTGGGCTGCAGTTGGGCTCTGAACAACAATAACAGAGAACAAATAAAGTCAAATATTGATGTCAGCACCCAGAGCTTTCAAACTCCCTTTGCAGTTTCTATTTCATTTCTCTATGAATACCATCAGTGTCTCATTTTTTACCTGGATCCAGAACATTTGTGTCCCAGAAAGCCCAGAGCAAACCTTCCAAATCTCTGCTGTGTTCTGCAGCACAGGATGGTGGTGGTGATGATGATGATGATGTTTTCTGCTGTTCACCCTCCTTCCCACTTGTGTTTTTTTGCAGTTTATCTCAGTTCAGTGAAGAAAATATGATGGATCCCTACAACTTGGCCATCTGCTTTGGGCCCACCCTGATGTCTGTGCCCGAGGGTCACGACCAGGTCTCTTGCCAGGCTCACGTCAATGAATTGATCAAAACCATCATCATCCAACATGAGAACATCTTCCCAGGACCCAGGGAGCTGGAGGGCCCAGTCTACAGCAGGGGTGGAAACACAGAGGATTACTGGTATGATGGATGCTCTGAGGAGAGCAATGGGTGGATGTTTTTCCATGGATTAGGATGCTGCAGTTGGGTGCTCTGCCTTGGCTAATTCAGGATTGCAGCACCTGGCCCAGCCTTTCAAAAACCTGTTTTGTAGCAACAGAGATGGCTCTGGTATCTCTGGAGAGCCATTGACTTAAAAGAAATAAGCTGGTATAAAGTAGCTATTCAGTTGTCAAACCTCACTCACTTATCTTGAAGGGCAAGGTTGTGTAGGGATTTTCTTGGATGTTCTGGTTTGGTAGTTGCCAAAATCAATCTGTCTTTGTTGTGGTTTTTTATTTTTATTTTTTTTTCCCCTCCTCCTGCTTTTACCTTTTCTCTCAGCCTGTCTGGAGTGCCTTTGCTTCAGACACAGGGGTCACTTGCAGCTGAACCTGCAAGGCTGTGGCACGGTTTAATTTGCAGGGCAGCCCTGCTGGAGGGGGAGGGAAGAGGCAGGAATGCAAAATCCCCATTTCCATGCAGCCCAAAGCTCCAGAGGCCTGGCCACGTGCTCGGTCTGAGAGCACATCTGGAAGCAATTCAGGCAGAGCGGCTCCTGTCATCTGGGGTGGAAGCCTGGGCAGTGGGGGAAGGAAAGGAGGTGTTTGCTTTCCTCCTGGCCAAGCTGATCCCTCCCTCTGAGGATGAGGAATGTTGAGTTGTGTCCCTCTTCCCCCTCCTCCTTTGCTCCTGCTCTCCTTCAGCCTCGCAGGAATGCAAATGATTATTTTCATGGACTAAAATAAATAGGTTTTTTTCAATGAAGTCACTGTGGTGACAGAGCAAGCCTTGTTTCCCTGGCTTGTCTCGGAGCTGTGGGATCACTCCACGTTTAGAGGCTCCTCCAAACTCACTGCTGTGTGCACAGGACTTGCCAAAACCTTTTGGAAATTCTCTTAAATTTACCCCTGGCTCTGATGTTTTTAGCTGATGTTACATATGAAAGAATTGTAGGGGGAAAAAAATGCCCCCAACTTAATATTTATGGCCTTCAGGAAACACATTAATTTTGACAAGAGGTTTTGTCCCGTGAAGTGAAGGGAATAAAAATGTGCTGTGTTGAGTACCCTCAGTGTGGGTGGGAGGGGGCAGAATGTCCTGGGAGATGCTATCAGGGAAGGAGGTAAGGTAGGGATGAATCATGAGCTGGAAGGGGCCCACAGGGATCACGGATGCAGCTCCTGGCCCTGCACAGACACCCCAAAATCCCACCCTGGGCATCCCTGGCAGCGCTGCCCAGGAGCTCTGGCAGCCTCGGGGCTGTGCCCATTCCCTGGGGAGCCTGGGCAGTGCCAGCACCCTCTGAGGGAAGAACCTTTCCTGATCTCCATCCCAAACCTCCCCTGGCACAACTCCAGCCGCCCCCTCAGGTCCTGTCACTGTCACAGGGAGCAGAAATTGGAGCTGCCCCTCCAGTTCCCTGGTGGAAATTCCTTGGCTCGCACCATCCCTGGGGCAGGGTTTGCTGTCACCCTCAGAGTGACACCAGTCCTTCCAAAGCAGCATCCAGAGTTCAGTCAGCAGCAAGGACAGGTTTTTAGGTGGAAAATGCTGCTTTTCAGGAGGCATGGCTGGTTGAGGCACGTGGCCTGGCTGTGCACGACATGACTTCACAGTCTGGGTGAAACTTTAGCCCTCACTGCTGCTTCCTCCCAGGGCCTCCAGCTGGCTTCAGAGGCTTCTGTAAACTTTATTAAGGAGCATAAAGGCTTTGCAAAGGATGGGAAAGGTTGATTCCTGAGGTACTGACTCGGGGGATGTTGGGCAGCTCTGTGTCCTGTGGATTAAGCAGAACGAGACACCAGAATTATTCAGACATTTCACCTCTTCTCCTTTTTCCGTTTTCCTCCTGCTTAAAAGAGCACAGGAGGTGGATTGCCAAGGGGAGAGCACTGTCCAACCATCATCACTTATTTTAACCATTGCAGGGCCAAAGTGAGGGGTGAAGTTACTGCTGTGTGAAGAGGATTAAAGATCACCTTTAAGGAGTGGCAGTGTGAGAGGGCAGCAGAGGGGTTTTCTGGTGTGAGATGAGGAGCAAACACTGGTTTTTAGCCCTTTTTCTCCTCCTGATTGGAGCAGGCAGGGCAGGCAGAGCTGGCAGCAGCTCTGTGGAGCTGCTTGGGAGAGGCAGTGAATCCTCTTCCAGTTTCCTTTCTGCTCCTGTCCAGAGGGAGCTGCTTGTGGAGCTTCTTACAAAAACATAACCTTTGGTTGCCACTTGTTGTCTGTTGATCCTTTTAAAGCTTTTCTTCATGCCAAACGTAAATGAGACCTCTTGGTAGTTTGTGTGCTCTGGAAGCTTTATTTACAGGCAATTAATTGGGCTGTGGGAGTTGTTCAGGGGGATGAATGGGGCATTTAAGATGGTGATAAAAGGGATAGAGGGAGATGACAAACACAGACCTGGAAATATCGTTATAAATCGAGGAATGATTTCCCCCAGGAAGTTGCAGCTTTCTCATCAGCCATCTAATGAGCTAATTAGAGCAATGGAGAATGCAGCCAAGGGAATAATCCTGGCATGGCAGGGAGGAGCTGGACCCAGCCTGGCACTGCTGTCTGACTGCTCAGCATCTCCAGAGGTCCAGGCTGTAAGATGTGACGTTGGACTTTGCTGATAGCACTCACAAAGGGTCACCAAGATGTTTAGTTTGGCTGATCAAATAAGAATTCAGCTTGATTTTTACCCACAGCCACTTCAGCATGTGCAGATGCATCCACAAAGTGTCTGTAGCAGCAAAACCTAAATATTGACTCCTGATGGGGATGTTCCCAGTTCTGTCTGGTTGTTTTCCAGGGTGTTCCCAGTTCTGTCTGCTCACTGGCCACGATGGAGCTCAATTCCCAGCAGTGTAAAGCTGTCCCTGTTCCCTTCTGTTGCAGTGAAAGTCCTCACGGAGAGAGAGCCCTGACAGAGGATTCGGTGCAGGACGTCACAGCTGAGCACCACACCAGTGATGATGGTATGGGAAGTCTGGTATTTACTGGGGTAACTGGTGCAGCCTGCCTTAGGGGAGGCAGGGAGGGCTGTGCCTTGCAGTGGAAGTTTCAAATTGGTTGCAAAGTGGAGTTTAAATCAGAACACTCGCTTGAAACATCACATGCAGCATTTGATGGCAGGAAGTACAAAGGTGTGGGGTCAGTGGGAATCTCTGGGAGTTACCTGACGGTTCTGAACGTGTTCCTTCTTCTCATGGATGTCTCAGCAGGAGGCTGGGGGTGTTCCAATGTCCTGTGCCTCTCCTCTGTGCCTGTGCCAGGCATTTCCCCTGTCAGTGGCTCAGGAAGGGGAATTGTGAGTGCTTGAAGCCCAAGCCCTTCAAGGGAGCAAGCAAAACAAACCCAAAACCTGCTTGTCTTCCACTGAGAGCCAGGTTTTAGAGCAGAGAGTCCTGAGGGCCTCTCTCAGTGATAATTTTTTGATTTCCTTAAGGAAGCTCAGTTACATTTCTTGTCTGATCAGTGAAAAGAGGCACCAGGGCTGAGAATTCCGTGGTATTTCCTAAGGAAAAGGTGACACTGCAGTCGTGAGCGTCCTTGATGCTTCCAAAGGCTCCTCCTGCAATGGAGAACATCCTGTGAGCCCCATCCAGAGCACAGGAAGGACTGAGTCACTCATTGAATCCCTGGAATGCTGAGCAGCCTGGGAGCAGGCTGACCCACCAGGGCAGGATAGGATTTTGTTCTTGTGTTTGCAGTTGTGGAAGTTCTGGGGTTGGTTTTACTTGGATGGTCTGGGATGCAGCATTCCCTTAAAATTAGGCATCCTCCTTTTTGTGCTGGCCTTCAGGAATTTGCTCAGTGGCCCTGCCAGTGCTCCTGTGCTGCCCTCTCTGCTCCAGCAGCTGCCTAACAAACCCTCCCCTGGCATCCCTGGGCTCCTGCTGCCTTCACAGCTCCCTGATCTTACAGGACCCTCCCAACCTAAACCATTCTCTGTGACCCTCTGGTGTTCACACAGCAGTGAGAAGGGAGAGGATGTTTGGGAAGGCTGGGAACTCAGTTCTCCCTCAGCAAGGCCGGGCACAGGCACTGCCTCTCCTCTGCAGGGTTGTGGGGAGGAAGCACAAAGCCTTGGGGAGTGACCCATGGGCTCACTCCCTGCCTCAAACAGGGTGTTCTGTCTGGCAGGTGGGAGCTCTGAGGAGGGCATGAAGATGTGTCCTTCTGGGATTTGTATCTCTGAGAAAGAGCAATTTAACAGCTGTAACAAAGGACAGGCTACCTCATCCCACAGCTGCAGAAATCCTGGGATAAAGCCTGCAGGCTGGTGGGAACTTGAGCTGTTTGTGGCTGGGAATTGTAGCTCTCTTTGGTGACTGGGAGGGCACAATGAGGGGAAAGGAGCAGGTGGAGATCAGGGTAGGACACTGCTCTGCAGCCCCTGCAACTGCAGTGTGTGGGGCCCCTGAGCAAGGTAAAACTGGGAGGTGTTTTGGATGGAATCCTGCAACCTCCGTGGAATATTCCGTAGGGAGGTTTTGGGAGGCACAGGAGGGAGCTGGGGCTGGGTCTCTTTGAGGCAGCAGCAGTGTGTGGTTAATTAAGGAGTCCCACATCCTAATTGGGCCGTGCAGTGCCACACCCTGGCCACACCTCTCGGCAGTGCAGGTACAGCCCCACCATGGAGCTTCCTGGGGGTTTTCCCTCATTTTGTCTTCATGTGTGACCAAACCTCTTAAAACTCTTCGGGGAGGCTGGGATGAATCTTCCCAAAGTAAAGCTGTCGTCCCAACCACCTCCACTGCAGGGAGGAATTTGGGGGTCAGAGAAGAGGTTGTGTTTGGCAGAACATCTGTGCAGTTCATCAGCCTCCCTGAATTGATTTGAGACAGGTATGAGAGGTCAGAACTGCTGAAGGACAAGCAGATTGCATGTTTGTTAAATGATAAATACAAGTGGAAATGTTTTAATCTGCTGCTTGCCCGCCCAAGCTGTCAGACTGGCAGAGGGAATTGTTTGGCTTAGCCTTATTGCTCTTCATTCACACAGTTTTCTTCTCTGAGCATAAGTGTAAGTAGGAAAAAGCTACTGGAAATTAAAGTCTAAAGTCAGTTCTCTGGAGAAAAGCCAGAGTCCTAAAAAGCAAATTGGAAACATAAGAAACCTGAATGCCACGCTCATCTGGAACAATAAACACTTGTTAATGAAGCAGATGGAGTTCACCAAACCACACTCCCATCCCCTTCCTAAATGGAGGGGGACACCAAAACCCAGCACAGTTGGGGTTTGTTACTGTTAGGACGAGCTGGCAGAACAAGCAGGAGGGAAGAGGGAGCCAAACCCAGATACCCACGTGCTTTGGGGAGTCTGCCACGAGCTGCCAACATGGGCCAGGCTTTTCCCACCCTGGCCAATCCCTGGCTGGTTGCTGAGGGCTGATAGTGGCATTTGTGTGAGTCTGAGCACAGGCTTACCTGGAATGGGTGGTTTGAGGGAACTCTGAGCTGTCAGGTTTAGTAGTGGAGGGGTTGTTGGGGAGGGATCTCACAGATCCTGTTGCTGATTCCCCTTGGTCACTTTATGCTGGATAATTTCAGATCCTGGTGGGGCTTTTTGGGGGGAGATGCTTCTGCTCTGCTCCCTCAGCCTGGTTGAGGAGCTCCAGCTGGCTCAGATGGATTTACACCATTATTTTCTAAAGCCCTGCTACTGCCTTGCCTGCCTACAGGCAGCTCCAGACCCAGTCCTCTCCCAAGGAATAACTGGAAAGCAGTGGCTCGTGTTTGGCCTTTCAGCCCATTGCAGTTTTCTCTTGCTCTGTAGGAGCTTCCTGTGGTGCAGAGATCTCTGTGTGGAGTAGCAGATCTCTCTTTGATCAGGAAGAGGAACCACAAATCTCTTTCTCCAGGAAAGAACTCAATTTCCATGGATTGCTTGGCTGCATTAAAGCTCCTTTAAAGTAATTAGAGGGAGCCCACTGGGGCTGCGTGGTTGAGCTCATCTCCATTCCCCTGACTCCTGCCTACAACCAGGAGCTGCCTTAATACACATTCACACTTAAACAGCAGCAGATTTTTTTCAGAGTCTTAAAAATAATCCACGGGAATTCCACATTGATTTTCCTGAGTGCCTTAAATGCCCTTTATTGTCCTTCTGTATCAGAGTCCTGCAGGGACCTGGATTAGTGCCTGGCTGCAGGCAGGGCATGGCTGGAGCTCCTGTGGGAGCTTTGCAGGCAGGAGTGGGCACGGAGCATCCCAGGGAGCAGCTCTGTGTCCTCAGCCCCACACCAAGCCCAGCACTTGAGGCTCTGGATGCTTTCCTTTGCTTCCACACCACTTGGATGAAGAGCAGGGCCTCCCACCGTGCCAGAATTCCGGTCTCCTGGGTCAGGTGAACCTCACAGGCAGCAGAAATTTCCTTCTGAATAGATGCTTTATTTCTGAAGCAGCTTGGAATGAGAGGACGTTTCCCTCCCCTGCCTGCCCAGGGGGTTCACTTCAGCTGCTTTTAAGGAAGTGAACCACAGGCAGATTTTTGTCTGATTGCTTCCCACCTCTGAAACCCTTTTTATTTTAACAAAACACTAATTCTGCCTTCTCCACTTCCATCGTTGTAGGCTTGAATTGCTGTGAGGGGGTTTAGGCCTTGGAAAATACAAATGTGCCTTCCTTGTAGGGATGAGGGAAAGGATGAAACTGCAACATCCTTAAGTGTAGGGGCTCCCCTCTGAATTTTGCTGCCTTAAGAGGGAACACTTTATCCTTTTCATGCTCTGCTTTATGGCAGCTTTAAACTGCTGACCGCTCACCTGAGCCCAGGTGTTGAGTGACCCGTTGTTTATTCCCTTCTATCCTGTAGAGTGTGAGCCCATCGAGGCCATAGCCAAGTTTGACTACCTGGGCAGGACTGCCCGGGAGCTGTCCTTTAAGAAGGGAGCCTCTCTGCTGCTGTACCAGCGAGCCTCGGACGACTGGTGGGAGGGGCGGCACAACGGCATCGACGGCCTCATCCCCCACCAGTACATCGTGGTGCAGGACACGTACGTGACCCTCTGCAGCCTGGGCTGCCCCAAAAATCACCTTGGCATGGGGGTTTGTGGCCACACACAGTGGGGGAGAGTTCATCTTTTCGTGATCCAGCGCGCAGGGGAGCTCTGAGAGGTTGGAGGAGTGATAAAAGAATTGCTCTGGTGCCTGGTAAAGGTGCAGAGCTGGGGGCTCCAGGGTGCTCACAGGAATCAGGTGCTCAGGAGGGGGGGGATTGTCCACAAAGGGGATTGGCCTTAAGCTGAAGGAGAGTAGGTTTAGATTGGGTCTGGGGGAAGAAATTCCTGGCTGTGAGGGTGGGCAGGCTCTGGCACAGGGTGCCCAGAGAAGCTGTGGCTGCTCCATCCTTGGAAGTGTCCAAGGCCAGGTTGGACGGGGCTTGGAGCGACTTGGGATGGTGGGAGGTGTCCCTGCCCAAGGCAGGGGGTGGAAGTGGATGATTAAGATCCGTTCCAGCCAATCCTTCAATGATTTGAAGGATACAGGAGGATTCTCCAGACCCTCACACCGTGCAGCTGCCCTGTGTGGCCCTTTGCACAGTGCTGTGCTGGGAATTCAGCACTGCTGCTCCTGTTCTGGTTGTGATACCCTCCCCTCCTCCTTCCTAGTGAGGATGGGATGTCGGAAAGGTCCAGTCCGAAGTCAGAAATAGAAATAAATTCGGAGCCACCGGAGGAAAAGGTGACAGCCAGAGCTGGTGCCAGCTGCCCGAGCGGGGGCCACGTCGCAGATATTTACCTTGCAAACATCAACAAGTAAGAGCAGCCTTGCATTGTTTTCCCTGCCTGTCAAGAGCTTGGTGATGAGTCCAGTGAAATGTTTCCTTCCCTGAAAAAGGTTCATTAATGGGCACTGCCACCATTTTCCTCTGCTTCACCCTCTTTTAACTCACTCACGTTTTGCTCTCTGTCACCGCTGTGGCTGTCGCTCATTTGAAACCCCACTGGCTTCTCTTCCCTGTCCCCAAGGTGCCATCTGGTCCTGTTTTCCCAAATGTGCCCTATTTTGTGTGCTGAGCAGACAGAGGAAGGGAGGGGAGTGCTGGGAGGAGCTCTTGTGTCGTTGTCCCCATCCGTTGTCTTCTGTGGTCTGTCTCCTGCACATCCACCACGTTCTGTTCGAGGGGGTGGGGGACAATTCCTGCAGGAGGTGGTGTCCCAGTTTGTGATAAATGCCATACCTGCAGTCCCACCATCTGGCACTGCCTGCAGCACTCCTTTGTTTCTGCAGCACTTCTCACCTTGGGTTACTAACCATATGCTTGCAGTGGAACAGCACAACCCCCTGTTGCTCTAACCTTGCCTCCTCCATCAGAAATTGTTGCTTTAGCCAACACTAAGCATAATAAAAAGTTGGAGAATCAAGCTAGTAGCAGACTAAATTCCATGATCTGTTAAATAATTTTTCTAGACAGGCTTTATCCCCCCCCCTATACTTCTGATTATTTCCCCAGTGTTAAAAACCCCACCTCTCTCTGTTGTTCAGTGAAGGTATTATGGGATAATTACAGCTTGATGGGAGGGGATGCTCTTAACCTTCAGTTAATTTAACACAATGTAGTCTATAAAGGCATTAACACAAATGCATCCTTTTAAAAGGTTTGGACCTGCTCGTGGCCTAGAGAGCCTGGTCCTTCCTTGTGGGACTCAGCAGAGCTCCACTGATATCTGGGAAGCCATGTTAATCTGCATCACCTTGGGATCTGGGCTTGCTTTTATGATATTTGCTGTCTGAGCCACTGGAGTGGCCATTCTGCCAGCTATGGAGAGTTTTGGGTAATAACAGACCTGTGCTGGAGCTTCACCATCTGCTGGCCTTGGTAGAGTTGTGTGGTGGTTTTTAGAGGCCTGGGGAATGTCCACTCCAGTTTTGGGGTTTTTTTTCCCTTTACTAGGGAACCTGATATTTAGCAACAGTAGCATAAGACTCATTTTGTTGTTTTTTCTTTAGGAATGAATCTTCTGACCTATGTGTGAACAGACTTGAGCAAAATTAAATCAGATGGTTTCGCAATGACAGTTGTGCCACCCACTGAATTATTATTTGGATGCCAAAATCCTACTGGAGTTAACACTTTCTTGCAGTTATTCGTGGGGCTGGTGCTATATAGAAATGGATCCTTCCCTGTATAATGGATGCCAAGCTTCAGACCTATGGCATAAAGTATTCTGCTGCATTGGCCTGCCCATGATTTGAGTGGAATCATGCTGTCAGACCTCATGGTGCTGGGATAGAAACTAAATTCTTTGGACCAGTTCATCCATTTGACATCATCCCTTTGGTTTATCTGTAGCCCTGCATAGATAATGCCTTGTGGTCCTGCCAAAGCCATGAGAACCATCTCTTACATTGGAAATGATCATTCACCCCAAACTGGGGGTCTTTGCTTGCTGATCTCTGAAAATAATAACTTGATGCCTTGGGCCAGGAGCTTAGTAGACTTATACTGTGTCCTCCAGTCAAAGATTGTAGCTCTGCTCTTGGAATGTAATAAAAACACATCATCAAAACCTGTCGATGGCACAGAGGTTTTTTTGGTTTTTTTTTTGTTCCACTATAAATTCTTCTCCTCTTGACCAAGTTAATCACGTTCCACCCAAGTTTTCTGGTTTTGCTATGAATGTGCACAGCTGCCAGGACTCAGTTTTGTGTTAGAAGTCTGAAACTGGAATGATTTCTAATTTATAATTATTTCACTGTACTGCAGTCACTCCTAAACCCCTGGATCTGTTTGTAATCTGGGTACCTCTGTGTCTCTTCCCATTGTCCTGTGTGTTGTTTTGGGGGGATATCTTCAAATGACAGCCCTGTACCTGCTTGTATTGACTTGTTTTGCTTTTGTGACTGAAGGCAAAGAAAGAAACCAGAGTCAGGCAGCATCAGAAGAGCGTTCCGTCAAAGTGACAGCCACGGCCTAGGTAGTTCCCTGGCAGAACCAGCCTCCCCCGGAGCCATAGCCGGTTCCAGACCCTCATCTCAGCCCATTATGAGCCAAAGTCTTCCCAAGGAGATTCCAGACAAATGCTCCATCAGTGGCCACGGCAGCCTCAATTCTATCAGCCGGCACTCGTCGCTCAAGAGCAGGATGGAGAGCCCGCAGATCCGCAAAGCTGTCACGGCAGGGAGGTCCAAGAGCTTCAACAACCACCGGCCCATGGACCCCGAGGTCATTGCACAGGTGGGCAGCAGCCTTCTGCTGGAGGGGGGAGCTTGGGGGGTGTGGATGCAGGAGGTGTTTGAGTGCCAGGGCTGATTGAATCTCCTGTCACTTCTCCAGAAGGGAAGGGCGGCTCTGCAGGGCAGCTCAGCGTGGGGAGAGACTGTGGGAGCTGGGCCTGGTCAGCCTGGGGAGGAGAAGGCTGAGAGGGGATCCTATCAGTCCATGCAGATATCCCCAGGGGGGTCAGGGTGGTGCCAGGCTCTTTCAGCAGCAGGACAAGGAACCATAAATTAAAAAGTTCAACCTCAACATGAGGAAGAACCTCTGTCCGTGAGGGTGGCAGAGCCCTGGAACAGCTGCCCAGGGAGGTCCTGGAGTCTCCCTGTTTGCAAACCCACCTGGGTGTGTCCCTGTGTCACCTGCTCCAGGTGACCCTGTCTGGACAGGGGTTTGGAGTCCGGAGTCCCTTCCAGCCCCAAGCACTCTGTGATTCTCTCAGTGCAGTTTTAACTTAGGACACAGCTCCAGTCTGGGCTTTCATCCTTAGGACACAGCTCNGCAGTTTTAACTTAGGACACAGCTCCAGTCTGGGCTTTCATCCTTAGGACACAGCTCCAGTCTGGGCTTTCATCCTCTCTGTGTGCAAGGCACTGAGGCTGCTTTCCTGAGGGAAGATAAACAGTCGGGTCCTTCCTCCATAAGAGCTTGGCCCTGTTCATTATCCAGAATTTAATCTCAACAATAAAATCACCCATTTCAGAAAGTGACACAGATTCCAAAGCTGTCAGCAGAGAATTAAACAATCATAACTTCAAGACACGAGAGAAATATTTATTGTGGCTCCAGCACTCCTGTCAGGGGTGCAGGCTTGCCCGTGGTCTGACCTGGGGAGCACATGGAGCAGCTCAGCCTGGTACCAGCAGGCTGCTGATGTGTGCACTGAAATAAAAAAATGGGCAGGACTGATGGTCCTTTTTAAGCCTTTATTAAAAGTGATCAGCTCGGGTGGGGGCCCTGCCCAGCTTCGTTGCCCCAGCTTGGACTTGGAGGAGGAGGAACTTCGGCTCTGCCACTCCCTGTGATAGAGCCGGGCCCTCGAGTGTTCCTCAGGGGCCGGGGCTGTGCACGAAGGTGGATACGGAGGGGATGGGGCTGATTCGCCCTCCTCAGGGCAGTGGCTCCAGCAGACTTTCTCATTAGGGTGACTACTTGAAGAAACTCCAAAGCTGGCCAGGGAGAAGTTGCCGATAGAGCAACCTGGTTCATTTTTCTTAAAAGTTTGTTGGCTTGTTTTAAATTATTATTTTCTAGGGATTTTTTTACTCCCAAGGGTCTTTTCGGCTCTAGTTTGCATATTCAGCCCCTTTTCTTCTCTTTTTTCTTTCTGTCTTTTTTCTTTATCTACTACTCTTCAGCAGGCCAGCTTCGAAAGGGGTGAGGAGGGGGTTGTAAATGCAAGCCCTGATAAGAGGCCAGTTTCCTCACAACTAAGTGGTTTTTTTTTTTTTCTTAAACTGCAAGAGAAATTTTAACTTACAAAGCTACAACAAAGTACAAAATTACATTTAAACACAGCTACAATGTAGTACAAAATAAATGGATAATTGTTAAATTGATAATCTGGTCCCTTATTTATAACATGCACTGCTCCAGTGGCATCTTCATCTCCTTCCAGGGTGCAGGGTGTGATCAGAAACCAGCTCTGAACGTAACCCTGCTGGTGTTCAGGAGCTTACACAGGGGCCTTGGAGTCAGGGCTGGCTACAAAAGATGTGAAGTTACAGATTTCCCTCTTCCACGAGGGCTCTTCCCTGGTGGATGTGTCTGGACCTGCATTTGTCTGTACCCACTGTTTGCAGGGTGGGATGGATGGATCTGTCTGAAGCCAAGGAATGCTCCAGGCTCGGATTACAAAGCCCTGGGAGACCTGACTGCTCTGCCTGGCTCGGGGCTCTGCAGGTTCCTAAGGAGCTGGGGGGAAAG
Source organism: Lanius collurio (assembly GCA_020086605.1). NCBI lineage: Eukaryota > Metazoa > Chordata > Aves > Passeriformes > Laniidae > Lanius > Lanius collurio. The sequence goes on along the minus strand of JACBWW010000063.1, from coordinate 1,492,355 downwards.
ACGTGAAAATTAAACATCATTTTTATTGACAAAACAGCAACTCCACATAATAAATAAGGGGCCCATTAAAACCTGACAGGTTTAATTCTGATGGGAGTTTGCATTTTGCCTTTTTGAGTACCTTCAGTCCATTTTTAACAGTGGAACTGTTGTGAACAGCTCCTGTTATCTTCCTGTTTCCCTGTCCTTCCGAGGCTTTGGTTGATATAAATCAGATTCTTTGTTTTTTCAATTAGGCTCTGACTGAGGTTGTTCTGTCTCCTCTCCCTGCCAGAACCCTTCACTCCTTTGTTTCACTGGAGAAGAGTCTGGGGACAAAAAGGAAAGAGGAGGGGAAAATAAATAAAAAAGAGGAGGGAGAAAAGCCCAAGCTGTGTTAAATCAATGTTTTCCCCTGTAGTATCTGCTCAAACACCATCCAATAACCACCTCACATATTTCCCCAACTTCATAACAAAAATCTGCCTGGCCTCAAGATAGAGTGGGAGGTGTCAGATTTCTGCCTCTGGTTTCTTCCACCATTCCTTGACTGATTTACCTTCCCCACCCCCTGAAAAACCTCTGAGGAAGCTGAAAAGCTGTAGCCAAAAGTGTGAGTCACAGCCAGGCTGAGCTCTGCTGCTCCCTGGGGAGTTCTGTGCACCTCTGGACTCTCCAGTAGACAACATGTAGGTCCTGAGACAAAAACCCCGTGGTTTTAGCTCAAAAGTACTCTTTATATTTATTTGTTATTAACTGTAGTATTTTTTTAAGAGGAAGGAGAAGGGCCAATTTGGGTTTCTCTACGTGTTTCTGACATCTTCTGTGTTTTCTAAAACCTTAAAATTTTGGGTCCTGTGAAATACATTTCTGGGAACAGCTCAGACAGCAGGAAAACCAATGAGGCAGCAAAAGCCCACGAGGATTTCAGTGTGTGGCCCATCAGCCAGAGTCAAAGCCATCAGTGCTTCCTTCAGCAATTTACTCTCCTGAACCTCATGTGCCAAATAAACTGCAAGAATGGGCACCAATGCTTTGGTTTCTGTTCATTGCTGCAATCTGGGGCTCTGCTTGGAAGCCTGGGCAGCATCAGGAGCAGTGAAGGACCACATGAGCATCAAGGCAGTGCTAGCAATTATTTTGCTCCCTGTTGCTGGAAAATTTCAGTGATCATTGGCTCAGGATGTGGTGCTGCCCAGTTTGGGCCTTGACCTAAGGTTCATTCGAGTGTTGGTGTTTAGAAAACCAAAACATGCCAGAATCTGGCTTTTATCTGGTTATTTGTGTGTCTGGGCTGTGCCTTCACCAGGCTCCTCTGCTGTGCTTGCAGGACATTGAAGCCACCATGAACTCAGCCCTGAACGAGCTGCGGGAGCTGGAGAGGCAGAGCAGCGTCAAACACACGCCCGACGTCGTCCTCGACACCCTGGAGCCCCTGAAAACGTCCCCAGTGGTGGCCCCCACCTCGGAGCCCTCCAGCCCCCTGCACACCCAGCTGCTCAAGGACACTGAGCCCCCGTTCCAGCGCAGTGCCAGCACGGCTGGGGACATTCCCTGCACCTTCAGGCCGGTCAAGTCCATCAAAATGGCCACGCAGGTGAAGCCCCCGGCCACGCGGCCCAAGCCCACGGTGTTCCCCAAAACCAGCGCCACCAGCCCTGGTGTGGCCTCCTCTGCACCTCAGCAGCCCCCTGACAAGTCCTGTACTGTCTGATAAACCCCATGCTGCTCTCTGGGTACAACTCCTGCTGTTCCAGATGAAGAGACTCTGTCAAAGACATTAAAATTCCTATTTAACGAATCCTTGGACTGAAGGTCGGTTGTGAGCTGCTGCTGGGAGCTCCTGAGCGGTGACAGCCTCGTCCCACGTCCCCAGGATGGCTCCTGCCACGCTTGGGAATGCCACAATCCACGATCCACTGTGAAGCTGAGCAGGAAAACACCAAGGGATGGTTTTGGGTTCGATGCCTTGTTCAAGTGTTCGGCCTCTGGAAGGAACATGTGGTGGTGTCCTGTTTTTGGATACTGGTGTAGTGACTTCTATATTCTGTGTTTCATTTATCACAGGGAAACAATAGGATAGATTTTAGTCTATTGCATGTTTTGGTGCCACTGGTTACGTGGAGCTTGGACATGCCTGTTTCTTGTGCATTATTATTATAATTATTATTATTATTCTGTCGCCCGCTGGTGCCACGGTGGTTAAGGGTCTGTCTCGACTGCCATCACATCCTCTGGTTTTGTTTGTTTGCTCCCCATTCCTCCCCCTCAGGGGCCAAAGCTCTTGGCCCTCCAGCCTCATGCTTTAATTGTCATGGAAAAAAATAGTTTACTCTGGAACGCTCTTAGATTTTGTGGAGTTCTACGTAAAATGTGTCTGTGCAAATAGAAACAAACGTTCCTGAAGCCTGGGAGCACAAGAAGGAGCCCACTTGTTGCTTATGGACAATCTTCACTGGTTTCCCCCTTTGCTCTCCCATATTTAAAAGCAGCTTTATTGTTTCCAGTGTCATTTCCAGCCCGTGGGCTCTGATGGGGTGTTTGGTCTCGGGAGACTGAATGTAAAAAAAAAAACAAGGATAATTTTGCAAACAAGCATCCTCTGATGGGAGCCCCTTCCCAACACCCACTCCTGGTTTGCCCATGCCTCAGGATGGATCCTGACCTGAACCCCAGCACCAAGCACTGTAAAAACTTCGCTCAGGAGTTCTCAAGCTCCCTGCCTTGTCCCTCTCTGCTTCAGGCCGGTGCCTGTGACCGCTGGGAGCTGCTCTGGGGATCTCTGCTCTTATAGAGCAGTGCAGGGAACGCTGCTGGGGACAGGGGTGTGACAGCCTGTGGCTTCTGGAGTGGCTTCCCTCCGTGCTCCCTGGCATGCCTGCTCCATGTAGGACTGACCTGTGAATGAGTTCTTTGGTATTATTTGTATTTATCTGTAGCCAGCAGCATCCACGGGACTCTTTTGTACCCTCCTGGGAATTCTTCACAGTGCCCACATTTATTTAATTTAATAATTAAAAGGCATGTGCCACTTAGGAGTGGAGACTGGCTGACCCTGAGCTCGCCTCGTTCCTCAGCTCTTCTGGGATTTCAAACGAGCTGCACATCTTAGGCTTCCATCAAATAAATTCAGGCAAGGACAAGATAAGAAAAGTCATTTTTCTCGCCCGTTTAAGCTGAGTTTCCTTTCAGTTTGCGGGTTCCTGGTGACTGCAAAGTTGGTTTCGTTGGCAGTTAAAGGAAGAAACAAAGAAGAGTTGCTGCAGTGTCCTTTTGTGATGCATTTAGGATGTTACTTGGGAAAATGGGACAGGGTCTTCTGCACCCCTGTCTGTCCCCACACGCACAACCCCCTCTCTACAGAAGCAATCAATTAATTAATTAATGATGGCTTTCCAACACGCCAGCTTTCCCTGGGCCCTGCATTAAGGGCATGCAAAAACTGGGGAGCACTGGAAAGGTTTTGGTGAGAACCCCCCTCGTTTCTGTCTCTCCTCAGCGTTCCTGGGGAAGCCCCACGGTCCCCACCCTCCAGGAGCTGCCACCAGCGACCTTTGCTCTCAGGTTCTGATGGACTTCTACCACCAAGGAACCACTTGTTCTTTTGGGGAAACAGGAAAAAAAAAAATAGATTAAACTTGTAATTTGTTGCTCAGGCAGAACTTTCTGGCATTTCCTTTTTAGTAAGAATTTTTATTTTTTTTTTTTTATTTCTTTTCAGTTTTTTTTTCGGCCGTGAACGACCGAAGTTAATCTGTGTCAAGAGCAGGATCTCTGTAAATTGACTTTGCCTCATTTAATGCCTTATTTTCTTTTGATATTTTTATGCCTAGCATTCATATTCCTAAGAATAAGTGTCCAGCCACGCACAGCACACGGGAGGAGCTGTTCTTTTCCAGCTTCAAGGTCTGAAGTGTGGAATTAGATGGAAACAAACAAAAAAAAAGACTTCAGGTTACTGTAACAGCAACTGTCTGTATCTGAATTATTACTGTGCTTCTCTAGCATCCACAGCTCTGGGCCAATCCTGCTGCCAAGGGCAAGGTGCTTGGCAGGATCACCTGGATATGGAGCAACTCAACTGGAATTCTGGTGTGCACTGTGATCAACACAAGCAATAGGACAGGCTGAAGCTCGTCCTTCCTCTTCCTCGGGTGGAAAAACCGTATGCGGGGGAATAAAACAAGAAAATCACACATAAAATAATTTAAAAAGGAGATTTTCAGCGTGTCTGCTTCCCTCTGTGAACACACAAGGTTGAGGGGATTTTTGCCACGAGTGTTTCATGAGCAGTTGCTGCTGGAAAGGTGGGAAGGAGGAACTGGAAATGTTCCCTCCCTGCAGAACCAGGAGAGGCCGGCGTGGAGGGGACAGGTCTGGCACAGTGCTTTGCTTGGGGAGGTACCAATGGCACTCCACATCTTCATACCCCGAAGAAATTTTAGCTCTTCCACAGAAATTCTCTTTTCATGACTTTTCCTGTAACGTTTGTGTCAAATGTAAAGACAAAAGAAGTGTTTGATAACTGGAATTAACGTCTGTCTGTTCGATAGTGCTTTGTATGAACCTTGTTCATCAGGTGTTGGATTGAAATAATCCAAAGCAAAAAAAAAAAAAAAAACAAAAAAAAAAGAAACTTTTAAAATGAAACACAGTTTTAGGTGATCAATCTGAATGGTTTCTGAAGCTCAGACCTTTTCTGGGTTATTTCCCTAGTTGGGAATGGAGCAGTGTGCTTTAACCATTGCTAAATTTCTGCCTCTCTGAGGCCGTCCAAAGGCTCACAGTTTATGAATTGTAAATTTGTCCTTCATGCCCGAGCAGTGGGACACGATCAAACCCTCTCACTTCGTCTGTACTGGGTATTTTATTGCAATGAAAATGAGTAAATAATTAGAGTGCACTGTGACAGCAGAAAAAAAAAAAAAGTTGTTGTATATGTCTGTATTTTGATACCTGTTCAAAAGGAGTCTTTGGGTTTCCTGTGCTGAATACCTCATGTGTTGGGTTTTGGGAGTTTTTGTTGATTTTTCTTTTTTTTTTTTTTTTTTAAGGCAAGATTGTTCTTGCACAAAAGTAGGTTAAGATAACCGAGTTCTCATAAATTTATTTACTGAATCAAAACACTTCAGCTTGGCAAGAAATTCCATCTGTTGTAGCTCCCCACCTTGCACTTGGTACGGGGCTGAGCCGGCGCCCTTGGAAGAGCTCCAGCAATACTGGGACAGGAGAAATCCATTGCAGGTGGAGTTTGCTGCCTTATTTCTCTTCTTCTCTGTGTCAGGAACCTCAAATTCAGTGGAACGTGCCGTAGGTTTGGGGATTTACTGAGCTTTTTGGGAGATGTTGTTCTGCAGAAATCCCTGTCTCCGGCTCTCAGCACTTCGGGTCCTTCCCGGCCGTGTGGACTGGGGACACTGGAACGCTCCCTGGTTGGAATCCACGTGGAGGGGACACTTCCAGGAGGTGATGCTCTCAGTAAGGAATCAGGAATGATGGAAAAACACCCCAAAAATCCCTGTTGAGACTCCGTGAGGGGCTGAGCTCTGACCCCTTGTCCAGCACATCCATGAGCACAGGTGGGAGGGGAAGGAGGTGGCCCTGTCCCCTGGGTGTGGCACTGCTTTGGTGGCCGGGTGAGGGGCACCTGGGCTTGGCAGGACCAAGCCCAGGAACACAGGGGTGTGCTCCAAAACTGCACTGAACTCACCTGTGAGCCACAAGTAGGGAAACAGCTTCAAAAACTGCTCCAAAACCAGAGGAAAAAGGGAGCAGTGGGGCCTTTCCATCGCTTATGAGCCTGTTCAGAACAGAAAATTGAGTTTAACAAGCCAGGGGTTTATTTATTTTGAGATTTTTAGCTTTCACAAAAATAACCAGCCCTTGTTTGGGCTTATCTGGCCTTGGCTAGCACCCCATAAATCTGTTCCTTTAGTGGGCACAAGAGGTGGAAAGGAGGGAAGATTTGTTCCCCCAGGGATGCTCCCGGCGCCAGCTCGGGGGAAACACCGAGCACCTCATGGACTGAACTTTGGGGTTTGAGCTCTTTGCAGATGGGCTCTCTGCGTGTCTCTGTGTCTGTGTGACAACCTGGTACTTGAAAAAAAACAAAAATAGAAATACTTGACCCTCTGCCTCGTGCCTGCGGGGCCGGGATGGCCCCGGCTGTGTCACGCACAAGCGGTTCTGCCGACCGCCCCACCCGGGGGCAGATGGATTCTTTTCCAGGCTCGGTTCTAGCAGCAAACCATCTATTTGGGTGGCTCTGGAGATGCCAAAACAGCAGTTCAAGGCCTGGAAAATGGAAGGGTTTTGTTGGTTTTTTTTTTTTTTTCTTTTCCTGTTAAATTCTGTGCTTCCTCTAACGCAGTTTGGGATGAAAGTGATTTTCAACGATGGGCCAAAAAGAGGTGAAGGTGGAGAGGGAAGGCAGCTTCCTGCTGTGCTAATACTTGATCTGCCAAGCCTCATACAGGGTAAATATTCAGCAGTTTGCAGTGGGAATCGCAGGTGGACCCGTCCTTTTGAGGCTCTCACTCCTGAAGTGGACTTTACCAACCTTTCCTCCAGGCAGAGCCCCGAGATGTGAGGAACAACCCAAGCCCGAGGGGTTGGACTCGTGTGTCAAACTGCTGCAGCAATACTGGTGAGCAGCAGCTTCTCCGAAAGCCCAGCTCGATGTAGCTCAAACGGGGCAGTTGCTGAAAACCATTTCTGATTTCTGAGGGTGGCAGCGATGTCATGGTCCTGCTGTGAGGCAGGAAGGGAGGGTTGCAAAGTGCAGAAATTGTGTTTTCTGTCCGAACCTGGGGTTATCAACAGCAGTTGTTTGATGGTGGGATGGAATGTTCTTGCTAAAACAAGTTTCCATTGTTTCATGTCTTCTACACCAATATATATATGGTGTATATATTAAACTGTGTAAAATTGTACTTTGTACATAGAACTCTGTACAATATGGAGGTACAGCAATTTTTTTTTTTTGTTTGTTTTCCCCCCTTTTGGTACAGTATTGTACAGTATTAGGAGTCGATGTGTTGGAAGTGTTAAATCCATACTGGGGCAACAAAATGTATCCATTGTCATTAGCAATAGTTTTGGAGAAATAAATGTTTTGGGTATGGTGGAAACACTGACCTGAGGGTGCCAGTGTGTGATGTCCTGGGTTTGAGTGGGAGAGAGGGAGAGCATGGCCAGGAGGGGCTCCTGGAATGCTCAGGAATGATGTTGGAGGTGCTGGTAAGTGGGAGAGGAGGGATCTGCAGGATCCAGGAGTGCCCGTCCTGGGCACTGCCACACTCGATGGCAGCAGGGCAGGAGCAGTGTGGAGAGAAGGGGACAGGAAGGATGTGGGATGGGACAGGGAATGGCTGAAAAGCTGAAGGAGGGTAGGTTTAGATGGGATATTGGGAAGAAATCCTTCCCTGTGAGGGTGGGCAGGCCCTGACACAGGGTGCCCAGAGAAGCTGTGGCTGCCCCTGGATCCCTGGGAGTGTCCCAGGACAGGTTGGAGCACCCTGGGATAGTGGGAGGTGGAATGATAAGACCTTAAAGGTCTTTTCCAACCCCAACCATTCTTGCTGTGACTGCACTGATTCCAGCCCTGTGTTCCCCCACTCTGGGCTCGCACGCACCCACCACAGCAGGAACCCCCGGGGCAAACACTTCCCTGGCAGTGACCTGATTTAGAAATGCTTAATCTTCATCATTTTCCTGCGGAGGATGGACCCCCAACTGTCTCAGGAAAGAGGATTTAAGATTGAGATTATGGATTGGATCATTATTATTATCACTTCCAGCTTTCCCCCATCTCGGTTTCTCAACAGGCCTTTTTCAGAGCACAGAGGGGGAACCTGGCAGGGCTGTGGCTTCCTTTTCTTTTGATTCCAAAGAATTACTTATTTACAGCGAGGTTTGATGTTTAACTGAGGCATTTTGTCCCCTCTGTCCCTGGGGTGAGCACCCCTGTGCTCCCTGTCCCACAAATCCTTTTGTAGGGCTTCAAGAGCTGGAAATTTGGGATGCTTTTACTCCAAAATCACAGCAGCCTCTGTGGCACCACCCTAGAGCAGACTGAGCACAGCAGTGGTGGGGTTTTGCTTTTAAAACATGAAATAGGAGTCGGCAGTGGGGTGACACAGACAACAAGGGGGGTTTGATTTTCCCTTGGTCACTGTCGAGCAGCAGAAGCTGTGATTATCCCTTAAACCCTCATCAAAGCACAGGTGGGGCTGACCCTCCCTCCAAACCTCATTAGGGTGGTTTTTAACTCCCCGTGGTGAGTGCTGGGAGGGCTCAGCTCTCCCGGACATGTCCCAGGGAGCAGGTTTGTCACAGGGACACTGAGGGGGCACCCCTGGGTTCGTGCATTTCTTGGGGTTTCCGACCCCAAGGACGAGGTCCCTGCTGCACACAGAGCTCGCTGCTCTCACTTTATTTTTTGGGCTTTGCCGCCACCAGCTGGAACAATTAATTCTTGCCACAAATTGCTCTCAAGGCCGGGTTTTTGCTCTCCCATCCTGTGTCAGACGGGCTCTCCCACCACACCAGGGTTTATCCCCCGTAGGCACATCCAGTCCTGGGGGTCAGCAGGCAGCAGAGTGCCCTGAATCCCACATCCTGCCCTGCATCCCACCCTGAATCCCACATCCTGCCCTGCATCCTGCATCCCATCCTGGCCCACATGACATATTCCATGCTGCATCCTGCCTCCCACCCTATCCTGCCTCCCACATCCTGCTCTGCACCCTGCATGTCACCTGCATCCTGCATCCCACATCCCACCCTGCATCCCACATCCCACCCTGCATCCCACATCCCACCCTGCATCCCACATCCCACCCTGCATCCCACATCCCACCCTG